>JAAGEH010000024.1:2276660-2328960 GCA_011751065.1 Lasiurus cinereus
CACGCACGAGAGAGAGAGAGAGAGAGAGAGAGAGAGAGAGAGAGAGAGAGAGAGACCTCAACTTCTGTTTTCTTTCCTAGGTTTCAGCGCAGGCTCTGGCCCGCTCACCCCCGCATTCTCCTTCCCTTGCTTACTAATTGACTGGCCTGTCCTCTTCCAGCTGCAGGGAGCAGACAGGGCGGAGCCTCCACGTGCACTGCGTGGCTGATTCTGCAGCGGGCTCACCTGTCCCCACTTTCCAGATGAGGCCCTGATGCTGTGGGAGATGGAGCCCTTGCTCCATACGACTGTCAGTAGGGGCCGGGGAGGGAACCCTAGAACCTGATTCTTAATCAGGAGGAAACGGGGCTCTCTGCATGGACACGGTTCCAGGGCAGGCTCACTCCTGGGACCTCCCTCAGCATCCCACCCTGTGAGAGGCTAACACGTATGAGACGTTAACCACTGGATCGCCCCTTACTTCTCTTCTGTTCTCCACCTTAAGTTCTCGAAATTAAAGGAGAGAGTGAGAGAGAGGAGGGCAGGAGGAGGTGAAGAGAGAGAGAGAGAGAGTTTTGTGCTTAATGCTGAAGGATAACAACGTGCTGGTCCTGGCTTTTGCAGTCACAGAGCTGACTTTATGGAGGAGGGGCTTGGTGTGGCTGGAAGGGGAAGGTCTTGGCACCAGGGGTGCGGTGAGTGCATGTGCCCTACCCTGGGCTGGGACCTGAAGGAGAGAGGCAGTCCCAGCACCTTATTCTCAGGAAAGCATCAGTTTGGAGGCCGAGTCCTCAGAAAGGTCTGGGGTTCTGGCTGTGAAGTTGGAAGAAGAAACAGCCTTTTCAGGACACGCCCTCCCCGCCCCCCACACCAGTGTGCACAGCAGTAAGAAAAACAGGGCCTCTGGATGTGAACAGGAAGGTGAGGCTGGCAGTTGTGGGTGTCGCCGGAGAATCTCCGGCAGCCAATTGCCCCAGACCCTCCCCCATGTGACCCCCCAGAACTTAGACAGGCTCCTGAGCACCGGCCATGAGGGAGGATTGGGAGCTCACAGTAGAAACGCAGGTGAGTGTGTAGGAAATGAGCCTGTTTCTGTAACAGTCCGGAGACTGCTGTTTCCCTGGGTGGACCCAGCCAGGCTTTGGGACAGGCCTGAGCCCCTCCGGGCCCTGCCCTGCCTCGCTCCGGGCTCTGCACAGACCTGCCTGCTTCCCAGGCCCCCACCCCTCTCAGCACCCTGCATAATTGGAATGATGCGCAGGGAAAATTAAAAAGGTCATTAATCACCGCGGAGCTGTAGGCAGCTCTCTGGGACCTATTCTTCATGATGATTAATGGCGGGCGGCTCCTCCCCACTCCCTGATTCATTTTCCTGCCACTGTTCACTCACTGGCCCTGTTGTGTCCTTTCTGTCCCTGTCCCAGGCCCAGGTTCCTAGGGATGACTGACTCAGAGCAGGCCTTTCCTGGCTGCCTTCCTGTCCCCTGGGCTGGGCAGACCCAGCTGAGCTCTCCGGGGCCACACACAGGGGCTCTGACCCTGGCTCTGTCTTCTGCTCCTGGTGAGCCCAGGCAGGTCGCTTCATGTGTAGGAAGCTCAGCCTCCCCGCTCTTGGCCAACACCAGGGACCACGGCACTTTGCGGGGCACATTTCTCCCAGCACGACAGACAGCAGACAGGCACATGTGATGAGTCCCGTGTTACAAAGAGAACATAGAGAGGAAGAGTAACCTGCTCAGGGTCCACAGCTGGTAAATGCAAGGAAGACCCATCGCCACTCCCATTGGGTGCTGAGCCTGTGCCCTTCTGGGACCCAGCACAGCTGGGCGCAGCTGCTCTTGCTCAGGAGCAAGAGGCCCCTGAGTGCCTTCTCTGCCCTCCTTTGGATCTCCAGGCAGGTCCTGCTCTTCTCTGCAGGATGAGCAAGGCCAGGTCATGCTTGAATGGCCTCCCCTTCTCCTTTGTTTGCCAATTAGCCTCCCTTCTGGCTGCCGCTGTGTAAGATGCTTAAGATAAGCCGCTCCCCTGCCCAGTGATGCAGAGCCAGGGTCTGGACCGGCCAGGCAGAGACACTTGATTTTCCTGAGATAACTACATCCTAGGGGATTTGAGTGAATTTATAAGGAGCTAGGAGCTTCTGAAAGAAGGCACAGGGAAGCTGCTCGCGGTGGGCAGGAACGAAGGAACTTACCTCAGCAAATGCAAAACTTGGAGGCGTGGGAACCGCCACAAGATGAAGACAGGTTGTGGTCTTGCCATGGTCACCTGGCAGCTCACTCAGCTCTGGGCCGGCTGCTGCACAATCTCAGCGGGATAGGAATCTGAAGGTCGCAGGGCAGGGCTGAGGTGCTGGGTGGGTGTCAGTCTCAGGGAAGAGGGCCTGAGAGAGGAAGGGCAATGCTTTAGCTCCCGGCCTCATCAGGACACCCTTCCTCAGAGGACCAGATTGCAGGCACCGGGCACCCCAGTGGGTTCCCAGGAGCCTGGCTGGGTCATGATATGAGGATGAACATACTATGAAAATAAAGGTATTAGGTAACATCTATTAAACAACTGTGTGCCAATCTTGACCATCATCTTATGGAATAGCTACAAACTAATGTCCATTTCACAGGTGAAGAGACTAGGATGAAGGGGTGAGATCAGGTACCCGGGAACACAGGGATGACTGGCATAGCTGAGTCCAGACCCAGTCTTCCCTGGAGCCACAGCTCTTGTTCCCCATAATTGGCAGAGATTTGTCACAGTGTCATGGACCCAGTATCTGGTGGCCCGGGGGCATCCTGAGTACCTGAGTGTATAGAGCTTTCTCCATACCCATAGCCTGCTGTCTGCCTCAGTTTACCTGCTTAGACAACTGGCCACCTGAGCACCCAGGACCCGCTGTATAATATGTGAGGTTCCGTGAGAAATGAAAATGGAGGGTCCGTGTTTAAAATGATGACAGATTTTAAGATAGTGGTGGCAGAGCATCTAACCAAGCATGGGGCCCTTCTCACTTGACTCCACAGGCCTGTGAGCCCTGAAACAGTTCCTGGCCCCACAAATTCTCCTGCCTCCCACACGCATCACCTTGTCTCCCCAAAGGCAGGACTTTGTCCCCTGTACCTCCTGTTACTCTCTGGGGCTTTCTGGGATGGACGAGCTGGGCCCCTGCCTCCCTCAGTGGGCCCCACACCTCTGGCCCCAGCTGGTTGCTGTGAGCTCATTTTGGCATTAGCCAGGTGCAAAAGGAAGGCTGAAGAACGGTTGCTGCTCATGGGCTAACACAGTGGTCAGCAAACTCATTAGTCAACAGAGCGGCAAACCGCAGCTCACGAGCCCCATGTGGCTGGCGAGCCGCAGTTTGCCGACCACTGGGCCAACAGAATAAATGACTCGATCTTCACACCCATGATTCCCTGGGCCTTGGGTACAAAGAGACTTGGCTTGGCCCGGACAAAGCCTGGAGCAACACTCCCAATCCACCAGAAAGGAATGTACTGGAACCGGGCAAGTGCTCAAAGACCTCCTCTATTTAGCCAGCTGATGGCTAATGAGGGATTTCACCGAACAGAGCTTCTGCTGGCTGGTGCATAATTACCATGGAAACCCTCATGCTGCACTTAGCCGCTTCCCCCAGCAGCTTCCCAGGGGAGCAGACATAGCGGCATCTGGGCTATTGACATTGTTTGTGGGAGAAATAAATGGACAATTAGAAGCAAGGCAGGTTGAATCCTTGTTGGAGTAAAGTTTTATCTACATCCGTCCTGGGGCCTAATTGATGCTGTTGTCCCTGCCAGAGAGGAAATCATTGGGAGGGGATGAATTCAGGTTGGATGAATTCTCTTTTGCTAAACTCAAGGGCAGGAAAAATGCCTAATTAGGACCAGATTTTTCTGTCTTTTAGAGGCAGCTGCTGGGTGGGCCAGGAGATACGAAGACTTTTATTTCCTTCTTTGTTTTTATACTCAAATATTTATCCTACCCACCAGTCAGGGGAAATCTCACATCACACTGCAAGTGGGATCCAAAAATGTAATCTTGTAACATGCAGAGTCCCCTTCTTGTGAAGGTGACTTAGTGAGAACAGGTGGGGTTTGAGAGCTATATTAGTCAGGATAGGTGAGGCTTTGCAGGAGTAACAAATAAGCCCCAACATTTCAATTGGCTTAATGCCATGAAGGTCACTGAATAGGTCATGTGAAGTTCAATTGTGGACAGGCAGCTTTTTATAGCATATGACTATGCCACCTGCAGCAGCTGGCCTATATTGTAGCAGGGGTGAGCGGGAAGGTGTGTGTTGAGTAAGTGCCACAGTGATTCTCAATGGCCACAGGCAGGAGGGACACATCCTGTGTCTCCTTGCAGTGTATTGGCCATGAGGCCCTGTCCTGATCACACATGAAGCTGGGAGAAGCAGGAGAACATGGAATTTTGGCAGCACCAAACAAACATGATGCCATATTGCATTGAGAGAAATGCCAACCCATACACACAAATAAATCCATTTACTTAGAATTGAGAAATAAAAATCTCTGTTTTTTGCTTCAAAGCTAGAGAGAGAGAGAGAGAGAGAGAGAGAGAGAGAGAGAGAGAAAAGAAAGGAAAAGAAAGGAAGGAAGGAAGGAAAAAAGAAAGAAAGAAAGAAAAGAAAAAGAAAGAAAGAAGTTGTCAAAACATAGCCCTTTGGAGACTGAGTAGGAACTGATGGGTGCCTGGGTCCACACTGCCTCTGCCACACTTCTTGATTCACACTCAAGGTTACACTACGAGTGAGACCCTCTCCCTGGAGAGCCTTCCCCAGGGCCTGGGTTAGTGTGTGCGGTTTCCCACCTGCACTTTCGGGCCAGCACTGTGTCCACAGCACTTCTTTCAGAGTGGCTAGTTCTACGGGGACAGCAACCAAAGGGTTGTGAAAGGGGGATAGAGTCCAGAAAGGCCTCATAAAGAACACATCACAGCACAATTCTGAAGGTGAAGGATGCATTCATTCATGCACTCATTGATTCACTCATTCATTTAGCACTGTGTTCCCAGACAGGGGCCTGTGGGACTAGGCAGGGCCACATAAGACTGTGTGCCCAGCAGTGGGAGGAAACAGGGCAGAATAGGACATGGGAAATGTCTTCAGAGATGCACACGGCTGCACAGGGTATGGAGTGGAAAAAGTAAAACCCATGAGCCAGAGGTGCCCAAGAGAGCCCAGAACCTGGAATTTGAACTAAACCTTGAAGATGGATGTTAATATGTATCAGTATTAACTTTAGGGCTATATTAGAAATATTTTGTTGCATAAGGCATGCATGTTTGTGGTAAAAAAAAATGGGAAAATACAAATAAAGTAAATTCAACAAAAGAAAATTACTAACAACAAATAATATTTTGATATCTATGCATCTCTCTGTCTATGTACCTACCTAGCTGTCTGTAAAATAGGGCTGCTTTATGGACACTGTTTTGTAATGTACTTTTTATTTTATAATATAGCGATCAATTCTGTGTCAATACAGACAGATGTGCATAATCATTTTAAACAGATGATTTGCATTCTGTTCTGTGACTATACCTTACTTTCTTTAATCACCCTCTATTGTTAGGCTCTACATTTCTTGCACGTTTCTGTCATTTAAAATGCCGCTGTGATTAAGATCTTTGTGTGGTGGTTTCCGCAGGAAGAAGGGAATGTTTTCAGCAGGTGAGGAGTGGAGGCTGAAGATGAGGGATGTTCTTAGCAGAAGAGTCAGAGAACGTAAAGACCGAGTCAGGTACACAGCAGATACTGCAGGCCTACTGTGTGCTGGTGCTGTGCCCTGAGCTTTCCTATATGCCCACATCTGGCCCTCCTAAGAGAAACCTGGGGCTGTTCCAATGTCCCTAAAGAGATCCCTGGAGCACAGATAGATTAACTTACCTGTTCAGGGTCACACAGTGAGTAGCTGAGTCAATGGTGGATCTCAGTTTGTGGGACCCCAAAGCTCAGGCTCCATTCACTTCACTGTACATGTAGGAAAATTGTCATGCTGGGCACCTGTATATATAAAACCCTAATATGCAAATAGACCAAACAGTGGAATAACCAAACAACCTGTTGCTATGTACGCTGACCGCCAGGGGGCACACACAGAACATGTGGTCATTGGTTGCAGCAGGATGGTGGAGCAGGTGAGCAAGAATGCCAGACTAAGGCAGGTGCCGGTCACTGTCATTGGGGTGAGCCTCTGGTGGTTACTGAAAATTCTTTGCTTCCGTATGCTGGGGTCCTGCTGGGAGGTTGCACCCACTGCTGGCACCCAGTGTTGGTGCATCTGTGGATGCAAGCAGTGGCTGCCAGCCCTGATCATCCCTCAGGGCTTCTCCACCTCACCTGCTCCTGAGGGGCGATTGGCGCAGCAGCTGCTGCTCGCACCCACTGACAGCACCGGCCCTGTTTGCACCCACTGTTGGTGCTGGCCCCAATTGCTCTGTGCTGGCAGCGGGTGCGAGTGGGCCAGCACCATCGGCATATGGAGTTGCAGTGGTGGGAGTGAGGCTGCTTGTAGACAGGGGGCTGGGGGCCTCAGTGGGAGGGGCCGGGCAAAGGCCCAAAGGATGGGCCAAGACCTGTCCCTATTCCCACAGCAGCCTCCTGGCCCACGGTTCCTTTCAAGGGGCACAAATTCATGCACTGGCCCCTAGTTTGGTTATAATGTTCCTATTTTTGCCTGGATACCTTTACTTAGGGAGACATGTGGAAAGAGGCTCTTGGAGGCTGTCATGTCTGCAGGCTGCCACGCTGAGCCTTCATTCCCTCTTCCTCAGGAGGGGCAATGTCTGCACAACTTCTTGCTTGGAAATATATTGTTTTGAACTTGGCAACCTGTAATCTGGGTTGCCATGGTTACCAGAGAGTCTTGGGGAATGATGAACACAAAGGGTGGGCTTAAAACACAATCCAGTGCATCCCCTGCAATCTGCCCCCGAGCTGGTGACAGTCTTTAACATGCCTCGTGTGCCCAGGAGACCCCACACGGCAGCATTCATACACACCCAGGCCAATAAGGCACCCCCGTGTTTTCTGTGTGTAATAACTACTGGTACTTATTGGGCACAGTGGGGAAGCCCTTTCTGTGGATTATTTGATTGTCCCCACACTGGGCATGCTATATGCTTCTATCATTCCCATTTTACAGGTGAGGCTACAGAGTCACCATGAAGTTCAAGGACACGTGCCTGAGTCGCTCAGCTAGCAGAGCAGTCTGACCCAGGGCCAGTGTGCAGACAGCCCAGCCTGGCTAGGGCCAGTCTTCACAAGTCACAGCAAACAGCAACTCTCAGCATCTGTTGGCACCGAGCTCCTAAAGGTGGCTAGCAGAGATGTGTGGGCTCCTCGGAGGGCACAGGCTGCAGGTGAGAAGGTGTGGGGCCCTGCAGGGATGTCCTGGCACAACGGCAAACAGGGAGTCCACACTCAAATGTCCGGGGCATCCAGCCATTGAGCCTGAGCTGCAGTAAAACCTGGCAGGGTGTGCAACATGGCAGGCTTTAAAGTGTCATTGTTCACCTGCAGAATTCGCCTCGTCCTTTTTCAATGTTAAGGTCCTTAACCAAACCCAAGGCTGAGTGCAGGAGGCTCTGAAAGCTGTCCTGGCAGCAGCTTAGTGTGTCAAGACCCCGCCCCCTTGCAGCTTAGAGCAGGCCGGGGTCCTGGGCAGGGTGGTGTTTGCACTATGAGCATGAGTGATCAGCGTAGCAGACTGCAGCCAGCATTTAGAAATGACATAAAATAAAATACTGTGGACAATATCAAAGTGCATTTATGTGGTAAAGGCAGGTATTGATTTGTGGAACATGTGTTGCCATTAGATGTACTAGGAGTCATCTACACTAATAAAAGAGAAATTGCAAATTGACCATACTTCCTTGAAACCCACCAGCCAATCAGGAGTGAGTAAGCAAATTATCCAACAAAGATGGTGGATTAATTTGCATATGCAGGCACCTGCTATGAGGGAATAGTGGGGAGGGGGAACGGGTGGAGAAGACTGAAGACTCTGAGGAAAACCAGTGTCAGCAGCCAGGGGAAGGAAGGCCTATTGCACAAATCTTCATTCAATGGGCCTCTAGTGCAATATAAATGGCCTAAAAGTTCAAGAATTGACTTAAAAAGAGAGATTATGGGACCAAGAGAAGAGCACAGCAATGTCCTACTCTGCTGAACACTGGTGGGAGTGGTGTCAGACAGCTGTTACCAAGAGTTAGATCCTGCAGCTGCCACTTGCTAGCTGGGTGGCCCTGAGAGAATCACTCAGCCTCTCTGTGCTGCTGTTTCCTCCTCTATAAAATAGAGGGTGAGGATTAAAGGACTTAATGCATGAAAAGTACTTCAGGCAGTGCCTGGTGCATTAGAAGTTTCCAGTGGCTATAAGTTTTACTGCCACGTGCATGTAATTCTATATCTAAATGTGTTCATTGAGGAGGTGTTGGTTACTCAGGGGTTTCCTCATCTCTCACGATTGATAAAACCTTCCAAGTTACGTTTTGTCTCCACAGGTTTGCTACCAGAACACAGGTGTCATGAAACCACCACTAAATCTAAGCCAAACAGGAAAAGAAAGATTCTTGACAACATTGGCCGAGGACACATGGTGCCTGCAAGCCCACCATTAGTAGTGTCTGATGTACAAATGCATTGAGACCGAGAAAAGAACCATTGAAAAGTGTGAGAAGAAGGCTGCTGAGACAGCAAAAGCCCTTTCAGGTACGCCTGTATCTTGGATAAACTGAATGCTGAATGCGAGTGTGGGATCATCACTGATGCCTCCTGAGGAAATTCCAGACCAGCAAATGTTATGTGATATTGACACCCCAGGACACAGAGATTCATCAAACATGTGATTCCAGGCCCTCCCAGGCTGCTTCAAGGGTGCTGGTGAGTTTGCAGCTGGCATCTTGAGGAGGGGAAGGCCTGCCAGCATGCCCTCGGGACCCCACACCAGGTGTGACACAGTTGCTGGCTGGTGTTATGAATTCCAGGGAGCCGCCTATGGCCAGGAGAGGGAGGAGGAGATTGTTGAAGATGTCAGCGCCTACACTAAGAAAACTGGCCACAACCCCAACACTACAGCATTTGTGTCAATTTCTGGTTGGAAGTGGGGCAATATGCTGGAACCAAGTGCTATTGCCTTGGTTCAAGGATGGAAAGTTGCCCATAAAGACGGCAGTGCCAGTGGGACCATGCTGCTCTAAGCTCTGGGTGCATCCTGCCACCAACTTGTCCAACTGACAAGCTCCTGCATCTCCCCCCATGTCCCCAGGATGCCTACAGAATGGGTGGTATAGGTGCTGTCCCCGAGGGCTGAGTGGAGATAGGTACTCTCAAGCCTGCAACATTTGCTCCAGTCAACATCACAACTGAAGCAAAGTCTGTTGAAATGACCAAAGATCTGTCACAGGATTTTGAAACCATTAAATCAAAATTTAAAGAGGAAAAAAAATCTAACTTACTATGATCAGATTTTATCTTCATGCCCAAAGTGGTGTGGCATCGTCAGTAGGGTCCAGAGAAGGGTTGTTAATTACAAGCATTTCCATAGCTTTCTTGGAGGGTGGGAGCACTCCCCAGATCCTGCCCCGGGGCTGTGGACTTTCTGTCGTCTGAGGGGTCGCAGGGGTTCCTGGGTCCAACAGCAGGCTCAGCCCTGGGCCCGGCAGGTGGGCTTTATTCCAGGCAGCCCCCAGCACACCCAACACATTTCGAGGCCATCATCCTGTTATTTGATGGAGAGACAGAAATACATAAGGCTCACTTGATGGACTTAGGGTCCTCCACGTGAGACTGTGACACTGGCAAAGCTGTGAGGTGCAGGTATGAGCCCCCCGTGATGCTGGCAAAGCTGTGTGGTGCAGGTGTGTGCCTGGCCCCAGGTCCATGGCAGGAATGGAGGCCACACACAGCAAGTGACCAGAAGCCGGGCCCATTCTGAGGCGTCTGTTCGTGGGCAGCGGGGAGCAGTGGTCATTACTGGCTGGGTTTTGGTAGCACCCTCATTTTTTCAGGAACACGACTTTCGAAAGCAACTCGGTCAACACAGTGCCCAGTTGTCTAATTCTCTCCTATCTCTCTGAGTTTGGCTAACCAGCCTCCTCGTTCCCCAATGATCAGAGTTCCCTGAGTTATTTAATTGCTGTTCTCTATTTAGTTGGGAAGGCTCCACAGGGGGACGGTGTTCCATAACATTGCCACTAACCCACTTGCTTGTCTTAACCGTCTCACTTCTGCAACTGAATTAGGAAAGAAGGAAGGAGCACCTGGGAGCTGGAGACAGTGGGGTGTGTTACCACAGGTGACTTCCATCGCTGAGTGCTGAGCGTGCACAGGGGAAGTGCTTTACCCTCATTGCCATTCTGTGCTCCCAGTGGGTGGCAGCCTTGTTTCCATTTTGCAGACGAAGAAGCAAATCTGCAGGATGAGCAGTTGTGAACATGGGCATGGACAGAGCCATCTGTGTGGCGCTTGCTCAGTGGGGGAGAATGCCACCACCTGGCACTCAGGTCCAACACAGCTCTGCTCTGGGCTCTTCCTCTTTCAGCGTGGAAATGCAATAGTTCAGCAGCCCCTTCCCTTTATTCATCTCCTTCTCCGAAAAGGTTACCGGTATGGCCCCCAGGACAGGAAACAACTAGACTCTGCCGTGACCCAGCGCGGCAACTGGTTATCACCCGGCTTGATGCCGGCCACATCTAGGATCAATAAACAGAGGGTGGGGACTGACAGTGACTTAGGGTGCCTGCCAGGGGCACAGGCAAGCACAGATGACACATCTGAGTCCCCGCTCAGTCTTTGTCCCCACAGATCCATATTATTTTCAAAAACGCAAATAAATGAAATAATACGTATGTGTATGCACTGTGACATGTGTTACGTTTGCTTGCCTAGAATTTATTCTCCTTCTTCTGATAAAATCACATAACTACACCATCACCACAGCAAACAATGTGACACACACACCTCATACCTCATACCACTGCTTTCCCATGGGGCACTATCTCTTTTCTGCTCTAAGCCCCCAGCACCCCTGCAAAGTAATAGGTATAAGACCAGGTCTGACTAATCAGTTATCAAAGCTTCTCACCTCAGCCACCGTGACTAGTTCAGTGATAGCACACTTGATTCAAAGCAGGCCAATGAGACTTGAGCCTAAAATGCTCCCCCCACCCCATGGCTTACCTGATAGACTGCAAGACTGAAGCTGGCCCTTTATGTCACCAGTTGGGTAGCACCTGGTGCCAATTGGGGAAAATCAGAGTTGTCAATAGAGGGAACCATGTCCTGAATAAGTCGATTTAGCCTCTGATCCTAGTCTAACTTGTCTAGAGTTAATCTCCCTTGGAGCTAATCTAGTCTAAAACTAATCTCCCCTGGAGCTAATCTAGTCCAGAGCTAATCTAACCCTGGAGTTAATCTAGTCCAGAGCTAATCTAACCCTGGAGCTAATTTAGTCCAGAGCTAGCTCTATCACAGGAAGCTCCAATTTGGTGAGTCTATATGTTTTGCTTAAGATAGTTTGAGTTGCATTTCTGACACTTGAAACAAAAGCATAATTAACAACTTACTTTGCTTAAAATTGTTTTGGTGATTTTCCTTGTAATGGACTCAGTGTTTGTATTCCCTTAAAGTTCATATGTTAAAAACTAACACCAAGGTGTTATGTTAGGGGGTGAGCCTTCGGGGAGGAGATTAAGGCCTGAGGGTGGAGCCCCCAGGAATGTTATCGGTGCCCTTATAAAGGGATCCAGAGTTCCCTTGTCCTCATTCCAACATGTGAGGACACACCATGAAGGCACATCTGCATCTAGGGGGAGATCCTCACAGATCAGTCATACTGATTCCTGGCCTTGGACTTGCTCATAAGACCTGTCTGTGACCCTCAGCCACAGCAGCCCTGATAGACCAAGAGACCCTGTCATTCACATTTCCTTTTTATCTGCACTTTTCACCACACTGAAGGGCACGTAGGCCTTATGCTCTTTGCAGCAAAGGCTTTGTCATCCTCAGCACAGCTGCCTTCTGCTTCCATCCCTGCCATGTTACCCTCACATCAGCAAGGCCTGTCTTCCCTGTTTTAATGCACTACCTGCCTCAGCCTCCGAACCAGTTATCATCATCAATGGATATTCCCACACACAGCCCTGGAAGTACACGCACAGTGCTGTGGTCTCTACCTAATAAAACAAAAGCAGCTCACCCAGTGAACACTGTTCTGTGCTCGTGACCTGCAGCGCCCCATGAGGTGCTGTGCTCACCTCTTCACTGATGGGGCCACCGAGGTGCTGGATGGGTGAGCAGGCTCCTGGGTCACACACTCGGTTGCAGTGCAAGCTCTCAGTGTCAGGCTGCCTGCCGTGGTGACCAGCCTCACCTACCTCCTGTCCCGTGCCTCATCAGCACCAGACATGCGGGGCTACAAAGGGTTAAGAGACTTTGCAAGTCTTACATGGAGAGAAAGGCTGAGCGCACTGCATGGTGATGAGGCTTGTTTTGAGGGTAGGAAAAGCCTGTCTTGGTGTCAGGCGCCATGTAAAAACGTGTTTTATTCCACATGAATTAGTCCGTGTGTTCACCCCGTCCCGGAGACGGCCCTGAGGGCGGGCTTGACATTAATGTAGCCACGAAGATGGCTCATTAGCAGAGCCGACCGCCTTACATTCCCCTTTGTCTCTTTTCCCGGAGCAGAGTGGGACATGGGGGCTAATTGGGAGGCAGACGGCACAGCAAATTCGAACGAGCTTCCCAGCACTTCTCTCTAGCGGCATCTGCACGAGCCTAGGGACAGTCCAGGGTGGCGGCTGCGGCTGTGGCTACAGAGGCTGAGATCCTGGCACACAGAGTTCAGAGAATCTGAGTAACAGAGCTGCTGGGTCACGGCAGCTCAGAATATGGGGTCTCAGCACATACGCTCCCAGAGTCCAGGGAACACAGCGGAGCGGCCTCCACAGGCACCCACAGGGGGTGGGCCTTCCCCACCTCTACACTCGCTGTCTCCCTCCTCCCGAGTTCTTCCCCCTTGTCTGCCAGGTTCAGTCCATCATTCAGGTCTCAGCCGAGCCACTCCCCGGGGCCTTTCTTTCCCTTGTCACTGTCAGGGGCTGTGACATGGCAGCCAAGCCCCTCATTTCATGTCATCATTCCCTCCACTGAAGTGTGACGCCACCCTCCCTAGGACCCAAGGCCGTTCAGTGGGAGGGTCTGATTGTTCACACCCGGTGCCCACGGTGGGCCCTTGCCTGGCCCCGAGGGGCCCTCAGTGGAAAGAAGGAGTGGGGTGGATAAATGAGCTCAGACTCATTGGCTCTGGGGACTGAAAGGAGCCTTAGCATCACCTTCACCTAAGTCCCCCAGAAAGCCCCCAGCCAGCAGCTGTGCAGCCTGGGCCTGACCACTCAGGGAGGAACCTGTCCCTGTCCCACTGCAGACAGGCCCTTACAGTGCAGACACTCAGATGGAGGCAGTGCAGACACTCAGATGAGAGATGAGATTGGAAGACAGAGCAGGGGAGAATAGATGAATTGGGGATATGTAAGAGGCACCTGCTTGTGGGTGAGACACAGGAGGAGTAGGGAAATGAGGAGAATAAGGCAGGGGGAGCAGTTTCAATGAGCAGGGCTCTCCCCTGCTGCTGTGGCTCACCAACGGAGTAGCCTCCTATGAGATTCGAGAGTTTGCACCAGACCCAAGTCTTCTATCTGCATTTCTGGTTTATTCACTACCCACCACGATTCATTCATGAGAGGAACAAAAATCAGCGTTTGTTGAGTGAATAAATGCACGTGATCACTCTCACCCAGCCGACCCCTGTGGAGCTTGGCATGGTCTCCATGCAGGTTCTCAGTCAGGCTCAGGAATGAGTAGCTGAGGGGCCATGTGCCTCTTGCGATGCGGCGGGCTTCCTCGGGAGGAGCAGAAAAAGTGGCAGAGATGTGCTGAGCCCCTGTGTATGCGCAAGCCCTGGTGGCCTGACATCTACCTGTCACTCACAGAGACAGCGAAGGTATTGGGTCATAAATTTGTCTGCAAACTAATCTGCTGGCAATAATAAACATTAATTAAACATGCAGTCTGCTGTCATTTTCCTTATCATAATCCATTTTAGAAGGGTGTCGGGCTCATCTTGATGGGTCGAGGCTCTTAAAAAAAATCCGGAGGAATTTGAGCTCATGTATTACTTTTCCCGAGGTACTATTTTCTGTAGCAAGCAGAGTATTTAGTTTGCTCTCCATACCGTGACAATAAATTGAGTATTTACATATTTATTTATTCATTCAATTATTCTTTTTTAATTAAAAATTTTTTAATTGTATTTATTAAATTGATTGGGGTGACATTGGCCCACATGAACATATAGGTTTCATGTGTGGATTTCTATATGTTCATGTGTGGATTTCATTCCATTATTTATTAACTCAACAAATCTATATTTTGTGTCCAGTGATCAAGCACTGCTCCTGTTTTGGGGATACAGTGGTAAATATCATGACCATGAGCCCTCCTTCCTCACAGAGCCATGTCATCAGCAGGAAAACGAACACTGAGGATGCAAACAAACCGACGACGACGAGATTTACTAATGCGAGAATGTCTGTGGAGAAAATGAAACACAAGATGAGGGGGGAGAGGGGTTGGCTGGAGAGCCTTTAAGTGAGGTGGCCAAGGAAGGCATCAAGGTGCATGGATTTCAGGGAGCGTGTACTGGAGAAGGGGCAGCATGTGCAAAGGCCCTGTGCAGGGCCATGAGCCTGGCATTTTAGTGAAGAGAAGGCCTGTGTGCTGGAGCAGTTGTACCAGGGAGCCATCTCTGTGCAGAGAAGGTGGTGAGAGAAGCCAGGATGGATTTCACCCAGCCATTTCTTTATTTTCCTATTCAACCTGCAGATGGAGGCTGCCTATTTGGTGCAGGTAATGATTGCAGCAAAATCCTGAAGGTAAACCAAAGCCTGAAAAACACTCCTGGTGGGTAAGACAGAGAAGTCAATGGTCATCATGTTATAATGTAAGGAGAGGGTCTGACGGGAGGGCTGCTTTCTGTCCCACTGGAGTCCGGTTTGGTCATGTGACTTGCTTTGGGACAAGAAAATGTGAGCTGGCAGGACAAGTTCTACCTTATAAACAGGGCCATGTAGAGCCCTTGCCACAGTGATCTTGATCCCCTCTGCCATGCCACTGGCATCTTCAGCTGATGGCTGCAAAAATCTTTAACACATGCAATACCCAATTAGTCAGGGCAATGGCCTCTTTTCCCTTGGATTGTCACATTAAAAAATGACAGCAACCAACATAGCCAGCTGGTATGAATGAATCAAAATTATATCTCTCTCTTTCTCTCTTTTTGTCAGATTGGCAAATACGGAACACATTTTTTGGTGTGCCACAGAATTTTAGTGTTAGTGTGAGTGCCATGAGATGAGAAAAGTTGAAAGTCACTGTCTAGACAGAGGCTGCTGGGTCCGACTGGGCCTGGAGCCAGGATGGGGCTGCTGGTGGTCAGGCTGCAGAGAGAAAGGATGCGCTCAGGCTAGGCTTCCATGCAGCATGGCCTGCCTGTGTGGCCAGGGAAGGACAAGTACAAAAATGGAGCTGTGACCCAGCTGCCCTCTGGGAAAACCCCCAAAGAGGGGATATCTTTGCAGTGGCTAGAGGGCCTGGATTCCCTGGCCCAGGACAGGGAGCAGGTGTGCGGACAGAGGGAAAGAAGTCTGCTGAGTAGGGGCTGCTGGTGTATGGGAATGTGCAGGTTGCATGGCAGGCATGGAAGACATGTGCAGGCCTGGGACAGATATATATAGGCAGGCCTGGATGGACACAAGTGGTGTAGGCCTGGGACGGACATGCCCAGTGACTTCTCTGTGCTCAGAGTGTCAGACTCCACTATAAGGTGGCCCAGCTGCCTGCACTTGCCCTGTCCGAGGGCTCACTCCGAGTCATGGTATTGGATGTAATGGCAGATGCACTGGCCATGGGGTCCGGCTTTGTCATGGCTTCCACCCAAAGCCACGGCAACGAGAGCCCACACGCATGGCACTTAGCATGTGCCTGGCTCTGTGCACCGGTGGGCACTTCCAAGCCACAGTGTTGGTGTCATAGTCACTTCCATCTTCCTGAAGAGGGAAGGTGCGTAGGGTACATGCAGATTGTCAGACCCGGAGCTGCCAGGCGGCAGAGCAGGATGTCAGGCATGGGTCCGAGTCCATGCCACACTCGTCACCACAACCCCACCCTCTGCTTTGGTGCTGACACACAGCAGGGGCTCTGCCTATCAGCTGCGATGACACTCCCCGCCCAGGGGCATGAAGAGAGAGAGGCTGGGGCAGGAGAAAAGAGCCCGAGGGGGGTGGGGGCTGGGGCTGCTCCTACCTGGCTTCCCTGAGGGCACTGAGAGTGCAGGCAAGGGCAGTAGGCAAGGGAGCAACAGGACCTATGGCTCTCACCCTGCTGCTGTCTGGGTTGGGGAGCAAGACTGGGTGGGGAGACCACCTAGGAAGCTCTTTCGATCCTCCTGGCTGAGGACAGACTAGGGACAGCAAAATAGAGAGAGTGAGAGGACCTTGCTGAGGCCGGGCTCTGGGTTCATGCCCCTGGCATCTCATCCCTGCCCTCTCTAACCTCCCTACCCCCCGACCCCGCACAGGGCTCTGGCCTGTTTTCTCTCCCTGCAACACTTCTATAAGTCGCAGCCCTGAGATTCCCGCACTGCCCAGGGCTCCATGGGTTTTGTTTTGTTTCCTGAGATTTTTGTTTGGTTAGTGACAAGGCTCTTTCTAGATTAGCATTTCCCAGGCCTCTCCCCAGCTCCCATTGGTCCTAGGTGAGCAGCCTGGGCCCCTGGGCTTTCCGGACTCAGGGCACCTCCTCCCAACCAGCATATCTCCCCTGTGAAAGCGAGAAAGTGCGGGTTAACTTTCTTTCCCATTAGCTCTGCACTTGCTATAAAGATATAATCCTTTATTAAGTTAATGAGGCACAATAATTATTAATTGCTAATTATTCATAGTTGCTTGGTCTATTTAAAAGAAATAGACCATTAGACCAAGATTTAAAGATATGCAAATATCCAGCTACTCTGCAGTATCAGGGCAAACACAATGACTTTTACTCAGAAACATATTAATTTTGTTCTAAATTCCATGACTTGGGAAGTCAGTGGCCCACCTTTGTTCCTTGGCCGACCTCCTTAACTTCTCTGTCAGTTTCCCCACCTGCTTGCAGCACTGCTGGGCTTTTACAAGCTGCTTAGCATGTACTGAAAAAGTCAGGAAATGTAAATTAGAAAAATCAATCCTTATTTCTCAGCATCATTGGAAGGATTAAAAGTCATAACCTATAGAAAAGGTCAGACACATAGTAGGGGTTTAGTAAGCAATTGTTCTCCATCACTCCTCAAGTCTTCTTGGGTTGTGGACATTAGCAATTCACATTCTGTTTGGGTTACTATCTTATATCTAAAAATGCATTTTATGGTTATAAAATAACTAGAAGCCCAATGTACAAGGAATCGTGCTAGAATGGGCTTTCCTTTCCCTGGCTGCTGGCACCACCTTTCCATTCTGGGCCAGCCCTTTTCCATTCAGGCCCTCTTTCTGCTCTGGGAGCCACTCTCTTTCCCCTCCAGTCCCGCCTTCCCACACTGCTCAGAGGCCCTGAGAGACTGTGGGTGGGGCAAAATGCCTGCATCCCACCCCCATCACTCAACTCCTATGTATGCAAATTAACTGTCATCTTTGTTGGGTTAATTTGTATATCGCTCTTGATTGGCTGGTGGCATAGCGGAGGTATGGTCAATTTACATGTTTGCTATTATTAGGTAAGACTAGAGGCCTGGTGCATGCAATTTGTATATTGAGGGGATGTCTCTCAACCCAGCCTATACCCTCTCCAATCTCGGACATCTCTCTCACAATCTGAGAGTGCTGGCTCCCAACTGTTCGCCTACTTGCCAGCTTGATCACCCCCTAACCACACCCTGCCAGCCTGATCAATATCTAACTGCTCTCCTGCCAGCCTGATTGACCCCAACTGCCCTCCCCTGCAGTTCTGGTTGCCCCCAACTACCCTTCCCTGCCAGCCATCTTGTGGTGACCATATTTGACCACATAGGGGCGACCATCTTGTGGGAGGGCATGAGGGTCAATTTGCATATTACCTTTTTATTATATAGGATGTGTATTAATTGTAGAAAACCTGAAAGATTTTTGAAATATGAAATGAAAATCTTTCATAAAGCCACCCAAAAGATTTCAGTGGTAGATATTGTGGTTCAGTTCCATTCTCTGTCTCTGTCTTTTTCTCTGCGTGTAAAAATAATTGAGGTTATCTCCATTTCCATGTATTATAAAAGTTGTTTCCCATGTGTGTGCCCCCCTTGCCCTTTGTTTAACGACAAAGGCATCAGAATTTGAAATAAGCTTAGCACAGGGATAAGAATTCATAGCTTTTCTTTGTGTTGGATTTTATCCCTGAGAAACTGCCCAACCTTCTTCCCATAAGGTGAGTGTGGGATCCAAATGATATAAGACCCACAGTTCCCAAAGCAGAGTCAGATGGCTCTGGCTGTTACTGAGGCGGACAGACACCTCTGCCAGCCAAGCTGAGCTATGCTGCCTTGACCAGCAGCACTGGAATCTCAGGGACTCAATACAACAGAAGCCTGCCCCTCCTGCTGACCACGCTCCCAGGCACCTGTCTTCACATGGTGATGTAGAGCCCAGGTTGCTCCCGTCCTGTGTCATTTCTTTGCACACACGTTTCCATGATTGCTAAGTCAGGAAGGAGGTCCTGGAAGGTTTCATAGTAGCAATTAAATGCTTTGATCCAGAAAAAATATGCGTCCATTCTGCTTACAGCCCATTGGCAGAACTAATCGCATGACCCCACCCTCAGGCTGTGTGGAGTAATGTGCATAGAGAGCTCCCAGGGACCCAGAGAAGGAGGCCTGAGTTCAGGTGAGTGCGAGGAGAGTCCCACAGAGTCTCTCCTGGTAGCACTGTCTGTTCTCCTGGGGGTCAGAGTCCTGGGATTCAGAGCCAGCCACAGCATATGCATGTGTGCTGAGTCCTGGGTCCTGACCCGGCCAGGGGGAGAGAGGCATTGACAGTATTGACGGCTCCTGGGTGTGCCCAACTTCAGGTTCCCCCGGGTTCCCATGCCAATTGTCTCGGTGCTGTGAATTGTGCTTTTAAGCAAATGGTCAGCTGACCACAGTACAGCATTTCATCAGGTCTCTGCCATCTCCCTGACTTACTGCTTGTCCCGGGGGCCATCGATCCCTGAGGAGCACATCAGGCCTCACGGTGGCTTCAAGTGCCGCACATGTCACCATGCAGAGGAGGTCTGAGCCCCTGAGCTAGAGGCTGGCTGAGCACCAGGCACCCAGGGACCACTCGTTTCTCTGAGGATCTTCAGAAAGAATTGCTTTTGGTATTCATACTCTTCCTTCTTCCCAGTTAATATTCTTTCCTCTTCCTAGACCCTGGCCATGGGACAAGGAGAAGAGGAGTGCCTTGTGGCTTTGCTTCCTACTACTGGCAAGTTGCTCTCTATCTCTAGGCCTTCATCTCCCATTTATGCAAGGGGGACAAGATGAGCTCTCTGACCTCTATCATTCCACGATTCTGTGACTTCATGTCTGAATTGGCTCACAGCTCGGCCTGAGGAGCAACCTATCAGGGGCCGATAGGATGATTTTGGTCACAGGCAACAGAAACATTGCGGACTGGCTTCAACGTACAGAAATGCATTGCTGCCAAAGGTGTGCGGTACACTTCTGTGAAAGGTGGCTTTAAGATGGGTGTCTGACAGCTCAGCATCTCAGTGGCCCAGATTTCTGCTGTTCACCTCTGCACAATCCTCGGGGCTGGCTTCCCTCAGGGTGTGGGAAGATGCCTGCAGCCAGACCAAGAAGAGGAGCCTCCCTTCGTGGGGCTGTCCTGGGCAATGGGGACGTCACTGACCGCCTGCTGCCCAGCAGTCTCCCAAAGACGGGAGGTGGCACTTGTCCTTCCTCAAGACTGGGGTCACTGGCTACGAGTAGGATGGCCTTCCTGCAAGCAGGTGTCTGAGGGGCGCTCCGGCTATGGGGTGTGTCCAAGCTTCTGTTGGAAGGAGGGAGTGAGGCTGGGACAGTAAAACCACACTTCTTTTCTCATAGACTTCATCATTTTCTTTCCAGATGATCAGTTCAACAGAAAATCAATAGCTACATATACTGAATGCTGCTGTCATCACCTCTCTGTCAAGATCTTTACCTACAAAACTTCTTCCCGAATCTTTACAACATCTCAGGAAGCAGATGCTGCCATCATGCCCATTCTACACCTTGGAAAGGGGGTTCCAGTCAGGTGGTTGGCTGAAGGTCACCGATGAAGTGTTAGATCCAGAGTCAAGCTTATGTCTGTGTGATGCCAAAGCCTGACCCATGACCCTGTGCTATGCCTGACCCATGTCCCTGGGCTTTACCTACCCCATGGCCTGTGCTGTGCCTGACCCATAGAGACTGGTGCAGTGTTTGACAGGCAAAATTGTCACTATATCTGTAAAGCATGTCTCCCACCATCTGTGTATGCACACTTGCTGCCTCAGTTAGCCCTCTGCGAGCCAGAGACCATCAATTCTAGGAATAAAAAGTAATTCCAACACTAGGAATTATTTTCTCACAGTTCTGGAGGCTGGGAGTCTGAGATCAGGGTCCAGCAAGGTGGGTGAGGGACCTCTTCCGGGTTGGGTCCACACATGGTGGAGAGCAGAGAGAGGAAGCATGGCCAGTGCTGCTCCTGTTTTGCAGTTTGTGAAGCTGGGCATCAAAGAGGGTGTTTTACCAGCTAAGGGCCTCATCTCCAGTCAGAGGCAGAGCCTGTCTATTTGACCTCACTCGGGTTCAGGAAAGAAAGCTTTTGTCTGTAGGATCAGACATCCAGTGAAAAGTGGCCTAAACCATAGTGGGTTGTTTTTCAGCAAAACCAGAGAGGAGAAGCAGCCACCCAGGCACCAGTTGCTATAGCGACACCGCAGACCTACACTCTCCCTGGGTTCAGCTCTGGGTATTGCCTGTGCTCCTCCCGGAGCCCCAGGCCTCCTGGTCCCCATGCCAACTCCTCTACCAGGAGGCCAGGGAGGCCGGGCAATCTGTCTATTTCATCAGGAAGAAGATACGGCCCAATGGCCCCTTGATGACTTTTCCTTTACCCCCTTGTCTAGAGTATTCACAATTATAGTTGCAACTTGGGGAAATCGGTGTCTGTGTTTTCAGTTTAGACTATGAGAGGAGGGCAGAGGAAAGCAACCAACAAGCCAATCGGCCACTTGGAAGGTGTCCCACAGGCGAGCCTATACCTCATTCCTTGTGTTCTTACTAGAGGCCCATGAGCCTGGCTTCTGGCTGAGCTGCACTGACCACCAGGGAGCAGCTCCTGTGTTGAGGGTCTGCCCCCTGGTGGTCAGTACACATCATAGCCATGGGTTGTTCAACTGGTCGATTTGCATATTAGCCTTTTCTTATATAGGATAGCCTGATGAAGCACTAAGTTCTCAGTAAGGGCTTTTTAGAATAACCGGATGATTTAGGAAGTTTGGGAGCCTTTGGGGGATTTTGGAGAATTGATGGTTGATGGGTAGATGGATTAGTAGTTGTGGATTAGTAGTTGTCTTAGACTGTTAGGGCTGTTTTAACCAAATATCATATAGATTGGTGGCTTATAAACACTAGGAATTATTTTCTCACAGTTCTGGAGGCTGGAAGTCCAAAATTAGGGTCCTGCAAGGTGGGTGAGGAGCCTCTTCCGGGTTGGGTCCACACATGGCAGAGAGCAGAGAGAGGATAGATGCTCTTGGGTGATTCTGCTAAGGGCACTAATCCCATTCACCTGATCCTATTCACCTTCCCAAGACCCCACCTCCTAAACACCACATTGGAGGGTAAGGTTTCAAAATAGGAATTCAAAGGGAGACACAAGCATTTAGTGCTTGTCATATGTAACAGGGGTCTTTCCCTTATAACCTTTTTGCTTTTTAGTGATTTTGACAGATTTCCAGGGAGCTGTCCAGGAAGAAAATATAGGTAGGGGTAGAGGCAAAGGAACCTCAGTTTCCTCACTTGTGAAATAGGTAGAATGAGATCCAGTTTGTCTCTTACAAAGCTTCTAGCTTCTGTCCTTGGTCCTGGGATTAGAGACATGGAGAACAACATGAGTAGGAGGTGGGCTGAGAAGCAGGGAGGTTTAACAGGCCTAGGGTTAGAGTTAGGGAACAGTTAGGTTAGAGTTAGAGTTAGAATTAGAGTTAGAGTTAGGGTTAGGGCAAGAGGTGGGTGGGAGAAGGAGAGAGCCATAGAGACCAGAGACAGGCACTTTGGTTACAGCAAATACTGTTTTCTGCTTGAATCAGGAGGTGAGACTGTTCAATACCCAGGGAGGTAGGCCATGGAAAATGGCACTGACTCCCCTTTCATTAGGTGAAATCCCATACTCCCATGGGAGCACTGAGGACATGAGGGGAGTGTCTCCTTTCTCTCATTATTTTGGAGTCAGTTTATTAAGTGACAGAGAGAGTCCAGAGCGGGGGATGACAGAGGAATGATGGTGATACAGCTTTCTAGTCCTCTTCTGTCCCCTCCTCCTCAGCTGCACTGTCTGCGATTCTGGCCTCTGCATGGGGCAAGCACTTGCTTACCATGTCCCAGGGCGATGGAAGAGCCTTCCTACAGGATGTCCGTGCCTTTATTTTACAGATGAGACAAATGCAGTGGTTGGAGGGGCTGAACTCTGTCCCACAAATCAACTGTGTTCCCAGATCCACAGTTCGCCACCCAGACCCAGGGCCTCCAAATGAGACTGCAGTTGCAGACAGGTCTTTAAAGAGGTCATTAAATTAGCACGAGGCCCTTGGTGAGCCCTGATCCAATGTGACTGATGGCCTCATGAGAACAGGAGAGGTGGGCAGAGGGACAACTGGGATGTGCCTGGGGAGAGCCACGTGAGGACACAGCGGGAACGTGGTCATCTGCTCGCCTGGGAGGGAGGCCTGGAAGAAAGGAAATCTGTCGACACCTTTATCTCCAGCTTCCAGCCTCCTGCATTGTGAGGATACATCCTGCTGTGTCAGCCCCGCCTGGTTCTGGAAGCCTTGGTGAGCCAGCACAGATTCCCCTACTGAGAGGTGGGGCCCTGCTGCTGCCAGCCGGCCTCCTGCAGACATGCTCTGGCACCGGGTGCTGGGAAGGGTCTGGACACCTCTGGAGGCATGTGAGGAAAAGCCTAGATACCTGGAAGAGAACATTGGTGAGAAGGTGGGGGTAAAGGTGCTTCCGGTGAGACCGAGATGGAAATGAACTCCGTTAGGGGCACTGGAGGACGGCTGCTCTGAGCTGTGTGGAAGATGGGGCTTGAGAGTGAGGAGCATGCTGTTTAGTGGCAGAGATTTCTACACGACGTGTCAATGACCTGGTCTGGCTTCTCCTTATCGCTTATGGTAAAATATGAGACAAGAAAGATGAATTGAAGGAGGAATTACTAAGCAGAAAGGAATTACTAAGCTCAGACATGAAGATTTGGAGCATTCCCAGCCTATCTATATTGCAACAGTGAGATTCAGGCCTCTGGTTAAATGCCTTCTCCTTGGAGCAAGGTCCCTGGCTCCATGCCAAACAGCCCCTGCTCTCACTTTGCCCTGTCACCAGCAGCTTTTTATTCTTTTCCATAGATTCCATCATTGGTTGCACTTTTATTGCCCTAATTTAGTGGTCGGCTAACTGCACTCTCGAGTCACATGCGCTCACGAGCAGCAGTTTGCTGCTCTGTTGACTAATGAGTTTGCCAACCACTGGGGTAGGGGCTTAATCACAATGAACAGCAACGACCTGTAATTGTTGGAATCGAGAGTCTAGGTCAGTGGTCGGTAAACTCATTAGTCAACAGAGCCGCAGTTTGCCGACCACTGCCCTAATTCATTAGAAGGGAAGCCCATGAGAGCAGGGAGAATGCCTGCTGTTGTCATTGATTTTGTTTTTGTTTGTCTTTGTTTGTTGCTGGTACCCAGACGCCTACCTCGCACAGCCAAGATTCCCTACACATGGATGACACTGGCCAGCTAGCCACAGGGCCTGTGGGAACCCTGGGGGCCAGCCCAATGAGGTCTATACATGGAGTGATCTCTACTTTCCACTCCCCAGTGACTACCCAGGACTGCTGTCTCCAGACCAAGTCCAAGGCTGTCACTGAGACACCCCCCACCAGGCTGTGAGGACACTTGTCATTCCCAAGGAGACTCCTGGACAGTGGGATGGAGGGGCTAATGTGGGGTGTTTTCTGGTCCACAGAGTCCCCATTTCCATTCTCTATAACCAAGTGGAAGCTCTGCTTAGGTGCCCCCAAGATCCAGGGAGAGATAGGTTTCATCCGCAGAATGAAGGATTTGGATTAGACCTTAGAAGTCACTTAGAGCCGGAATAATATTCATCCCAGACCATGAATTCTGGGATTTGCCAGCATCCAAGATGGCCCTGTGGGTGGTGGGAGCAGGACGCAGGTCTCAGCCTTGGGGCAGAGGGTGCCAGGGCGCCTTCCTTCCCCAGAATCGTCCTGCTCTGGTGGGAACCCTGAAGTGGCGAGACACACTTTTGAATCATTTTAATTCCATATCGATTATGTAAAAGTGGCCATTTCTTTTGGGCATGGCAGCCAGCAGGAATTGACTGGTTAGTGGGGCCGCACCATGCTGAGCGGCACTAATGAGACCTCCTCTCCAGAACTGTGCCCTGGAAGCAAGAGGCGGCCGCTGCCCCGTGGCTCCCAGGTCTGCAGGAACCAGGGAGCAACTACAAACATCACTCATTGGTGGTCCTCTTGTCACAGTCCACTCTCTGGTGTGACATTATGATTATGACCAACAGCAAAACATTTGCATAGTAAACAGCCACATGTCCCTGTATCTTCAGAGAGCGAGAGACCCGAGGGAGTGCCCGCGGAAGAGGCTCGGAGCCCTGCCGAGCTGCCCTGCCTGCCAAGCTTCCGTATGCCTGCTAAGATAATGTGGAAAATAAGCCAATAGTAGTGACCACGGAGCAAGTGATTGCTTACAGTGCTGCACTCTGCCTGCATCACTGCACTGCATCCTCAGCATGACCCTCTTTGCTCCACTTTGCAGATGAGAAGCCCTGACCTCAGAGACTTGGTGCAGTGCCTGCCAGGACCAGAGTCCAGACGTAAAGGAGCCCATTTACATCTCAGTTGCCTGGTCCCCAACCTTAGGCCACAGCAGCTGGGACCAGAGAAGGGGCGGGCCTGGTAAACTGGGCACACGTTAGCGCTGCAGCTTAGCTTCCCTGTTTCTCAGCCTCTGAGAGGTTCATCCCACAGATATACTGTGGGCCTGTTATGTACTGAGGACTTTTGGGGGCCCACAAGACACTGCCACATCTAAGTGTTCTTTGCCCATGGTTAGTGAAACAAGTAAGATGTACTTGTAGAGAATTTGCTGTCTTCTTCTATAAGTTCTAAGCAATTTGATTATAAATCAATTAATTTATTCAAGAAGCCCAGAGAGTGTTTGACAAGGCCCAGAGAGGTTAAGTGATTTTCCTGAGTTGACATAGCCAGTTCATAAAGAAGGAAATATTGGAATTAGCAGTCTGGTTTATGAGTCTAGCCCCAACCACAGCACCGCCTCTAGGTTTCTGGCGCTGTTTTCACCCATCCAGGACATTTTCACGTTTACCACCATGTACCCGTTGAAGCCTACGCATCCTCCTTCTCCTTGGATGAAAGAGGAAATTGATTTGCTGGGAAGGAAGGAAGGCCCATGGACTCCAGGTCAGGAGTGGCACAGGGACTGAGTGGGAGTGTGGTCCCGGGTCCCGAGCAGCCCTCGGTGGGGCAGATGAGGTTCTGTGCAGTCTCCCGGCACTGTATCCCTAGCCTGTGGAGTGCCCGCCTCCATATGACAGTCAGACCCGCGGCCTTTGGTCTGCAGAGAAAGTTTCATCTCATTAGTCAAATTAGAACTTACTTCTGAACTCGGTGTATCTGTGGGAGAAACTTCAAGTAAATTATCATTTTATTTATAGCTCCCCATCTTCCAGAAACTTAAGCGGCAATATGTTATCTGGCTCATAAAAAAATAAAAATAAAATAAAATAAAATGACACCTCGAGTGGTGCTGTAACTAATTAGGGAGACTTCCAAACTGTTGTTAATTCCGACACTGAAATGTGCTCCTGCCGCCAGCAGCCGCCCGAGCTGCGCGGAGACGGGGCGCAGGCAGCTGTGCTGCTCAGATTTCACATTAAGTCAAACAATTATTTTGATGGTTGAGTGAGCTTTGCAAAGTGCCATTATAATAAAATCCTTCAATTGCCCTGCTGGGGCACTGTGCCACCAGAGACACTGAGGAGGCGGCTGAGGCAGGGAGCCCTGCACCTGGCAGGCAGGACCTGCACCCAGACAGGCCAGGTGTTCATTGCGGAGGCCGAGCCATGCTCCGGAGCGGTGGGGAGAGGCCCAGGAGAAGGGGCAAGCTCGCCAGGTTTGCATTTGCTGGAACCCACATTGTTTATTTTTTGCTTGCCAGTGCTGGTAAATTTTTACTTGAAATAATTTTAGATTTACAGGAGAGCTGGAGGGATAGGGCTGGGAATTAGAGTCCCCATCCCCCATCTTCTGCTCCCCCTATGCTGGTGTCTTACATAACCATGCTGTATTCTTGTCCCAGGCACCCCTTAGGTGCTGAGGATCCATCTGTTGGAAAACAGAAGCAATCTGTGTTCTCAGGGACCACTCAGGCCAGTGGGGCCACGTGGCCCTAGAACCTGTGTCCTGACCACAGGTGCTGGCCTTGCTGCCGCCACATTTCTCAGACTCTATGAAAGCAGTGCTGATCACCGAGGACCGGATGACAGCAAAGGCCTGCAATGAGCAGGCGGTGTGAATCTGTGAGAATCACACCCCGGTTCTGTACTGAGAGGAGAGCTGGGTGTGTGGTCAGGGCAAGGGGGAGGGAGCGAGGGCTGGCAACAGGAATGCTCCTGTGTGTGACCTGGGCAAGCCACATGGGGATGACAGTATGAGGAGAGTGGGTGTGACTCAGTTTCCCACAAATGCCCTGTGTGGTGCCAGTGAATGAGGGAATGTGCCTTTGCGCCCCGGGACCCTGCAGCAGCACCCTGACAGCTCTGCGCCTCCATCCTTTCCCCCCTCCCCCGGATGTCTCTCCACCTGGCAGCCAGGGGCCTCCTGCTTCAGATGTTCAGGCGGGTTGTGTCACTCCATATTCAGTACCATCCAGAGCCTCCTCCTCTCACTTAGGCCACACAACCTGTGGTCTCCCTGCCTCCTGGGCCTTGTCCCCTCTCCCTTTCTTGCTTCTTGTGCTTCCTGAACTGCTCCTGAAACAGGACAAGCAAGCTCTGGCCTCAAGGCCGTGGCCTTGTCGCTCTCTCTGCATGGGAAGCTCACTCCCTGGTTTCTGCTCAGGGTGCTCCCTCACTTTGTTCACATCTAGTTTCCCTTGTCACCTGCTGAGGAATTTCCTCTGTTCACCACCCCGTTTCTCATGCCTAACAGTGCCTGGCTAAGGGAGGCACCTCAGCAAAACTTGCAGAGTGAATTCTGTCTGATTCTTTCTTTCCTTCCTTCCTTCCTTCCTTCCTTCCTTCCTTCCTTCCTTCCTTCCTTCCTTCCTTCCTTCCTTCCTTCCTTCTCTTCCCTCTCTTCCTTTCATCCTTCTTCCTAGAAGCAGTTGCTTTATGACCCATTCTGCTCCTAAATACAGAGAAGAGGCCTTTGAGGACTGTGGTTTAGGATCCAATTTTCTCCAGCCTCGTGGCCTCTCAGGGTGAAATGTAGGAGCCCTCAGGGATCCAGTGGGTAAACGTCCCAGCCAGGCGCTTCCTGCTCTCCTCCAAGCCTGAAGTTAATGAAACGG
Organism: Lasiurus cinereus; assembly: GCA_011751065.1. Lineage (NCBI taxonomy): Eukaryota > Metazoa > Chordata > Mammalia > Chiroptera > Vespertilionidae > Lasiurus > Lasiurus cinereus. The sequence goes on from JAAGEH010000024.1 coordinate 2,304,562, forward strand.
ACAGGCGAGGCCTCTGCTGACTCACTGCCAGGCCCATATTCGCCTGTCATTTCTTCTTCACCTCGGTCCAGAATCTCCGGCCAGCAGGGAAACTCACATCGGCCACTCGCTTAATCTGCCCTTCGTGACTCAGCACAGCACAGGGCCCCGGCTGTGCAGCCGGGTGGGCAGGCGGGTCAAGGAGCTGATTCCAGTGCATCTCCCATATAATGAGATGCTGGCCCCTCCTTTTGTGATGGGAGAAACCATGCTATCCCTTTATTATCAGGGGATCCCAGGGGGCCTGAGCCGAAGAAGGTATATGCACCTTCACTTTGCTTCCTGGATCCACCCAGTCCCGTCACCAGATGGCTATGGAAGACTTGCTCCGAGCAGACACAAGAGAGGAAGCCTGAGCATTGGTCCGTAGGCTCTGCCAGACCAGCCTGGTGTGGGTGTTTTGGGCATCCACCAACTGACCTATCTTGCAGTCTATGAGGGCTGCAGTAAAGCAGTCCCTTTCCAGGGTGTGGCTCCCGTGGTTCAGTTACTTGCAGTGAGCTGCAGTCTGAAAACACTAATGGACATTCTAGAAATAAAAGCTTTCTAAGTTTTAGATCCTGTACCACTCTGAGTAGTGTAATGGAATCACGAGCCGCCAGCCTGCACCGTGAATTTCGTCTTTGTCCAGCGTCTCCACGCCGTAGACACTCGCGCCCATCGGTCATTCGGTAGCCCTCCTGGGATGTCAAGGTATCTCCGTGCTTGTGTGTCAGCCACCCTGATTTTATTCAACGATGACCCCAAAGCGCAAGAGGAGTGGTGCTGGCCATCGAACATGCCAGAGAGTAGCTGTAAAGTGCTTCCTCTAAGTAAAAAGGGGAAAGCTGCCAAATTAAAAAGGAAGGGCTGGGGGAGTAAATGGTGAGGTTGCTGAGATCTGTGGAAAGAATGACTTCTGTCTGTGAAACTGACTAATGTACAGATTGACTTTACCATCGGAACAAACATAGCGTACATGGGATCAGTACCACCCTCGGGTTCAGGCGTACCCTGGGGGTCAGGGGTGCATTTGTGTGGATAAGGAACAATGACTATCCATGCATTCCTGACCCCACGTGGACACTGGCTGCCTCATTAATCCCGACAACTACCTAGTGAGGTGGTGATACCTCCTGTTTTACAGGTAAGGAGACACACTCAGAAACTTGCCTTAGAGCCGAGGTTCAGACGGTCTCACTGCAAAATTCCTAAACTCAGTCATGAAGCTAAATACAAAGGTTCAGTGTCCTTGCCCCAGTAAGTTTGTTTCACCTGCACACACAGGGATTCTAATTAAATTAGTTTGTCAACATTTAAAAAACAATTAGGTAATAGCAGTTTATTTTTATATTTTATTTTGAAATACTTTTTTAGACTTATAAAATGTTGCAAAAAACAGCACAAAATTTGCCTTATGCTCTTGGCACACTTTTCCCCTAAGACAACATCTTGCAACATAGAACATTATCAAGACCAAGGAAATGAAATTGGTGAATATCATTAACCAAACTATAGGACTTATCACATGTCACTAGTTTGTACACACACTTAACATTTAAGTAGGTGATCTTAAAGAAAAAGTGGGGGATGTGAATACCTATTTAAAAATCTGTATCTAAAAACACTGGGCCAGATTTCAAAACCTGGAATGGTCAGCTGGAGCCACGGACTGGCTGCCGCACTCTTGCTACCAGAAATAACACCCTGGGAGGCTGCGGGAAGAGGCACGCTCTTCCCTGTATATTTGTTTTCAAACTTCTGTGAATCTATAAGCACTTAAAAATAAAATGTTAAAAAAAAGCGGCTAAAAAAATCCAAGCACCAAATCAGTATCCTCAGGGTTTTGCTCTTTGAGTAAAATAAGTATACTGTTTTCAGCTGAACTTGCTTGTATCTGCAGGAATATATCTCCAAAAAGCTACACGAGAAGCTCACGGTATTTGTTTACTGGTAATAGGATCTGGGTGGCTGGGGATAGCGATGAGCAGAGAATTTCTGCTCTCCTCTCTTTTGTGTATTTTGAATTTTGAACCACACGAGCACTCTATTAATAAATAACCAAATATTAAAAATGAATTAATCAGAGGACTTCCACTTCTGGTAAGATGGAGTGGACAGCCATAATTTACCCTACTCATCCTACTAAGTCCAGCTGAAGTCCCTAGACACTATATTTTACAACAAACATAAGAAGACTCTGAAAAGAGGAGAGAAGTCAGACTGGGCACCTTGAAACCAGAGGAAGACCATGGCAGGGAGTTCCCTAGGCTTTGTTTGTGTCTCATTTATCCAAGACTGTGTTCCAGAGAAGCCTGCAATCCAGAAATGCCAACTTCCCATGTCCATCAGCAGCAAAGAGTGAGTAGAGAGCCTAGATTTCTAACCTTGCCAGGCTGTGGTGCAGTATCCCAACCCCTCTGCTAGGATGGTGTCAATGGAGACATGTGAAGAGCCTGGACTTCCACTTCTACTTAATGGTAAGAGGGACCTCATTCTCCTCCTCTCTGGGAACATATCAGAAGAAGCCTGCTGGAGAGTCAGGAATTTGACCACTGATCTGCTCTTACCCTCTGTGGTACCAGCAGAGGCAGACACCTAGTAGGGAACTCAAACTCCTACTCCTACCCCAGTAACTAGAAACTCCTTCCCCACTGAATATCAATGGAGGCCAAGTAGAGAACCTGGAATTCCATCTCCATGGGGTGGTGATGAGGTTGGTCCCCCCATGCCCTGCTGCAGCAATGTCAGTGGAGGCCTGCTAAAACATAAAATGTAAGTAAGATCTAGAGTCCTATAATAATATCCAACAATGGCCAGGAATCAATCAGATATCACTTGTTATACCAACAACCAAGAATGTGTCAACTAGAATGGAAAAGGCTACCAATAGAATCCAACACCAAGATGACAGAGATGTTAAAATTATCCCACAAGTACTCTACATAGCTGCCATAGAAGTGTTTCAACAAGGAATTACAAACACAGCTGAAACAAACAAAAATATAGGAAGTTTCAGAAGAGAAATAGAAATTCTCAGCAAAGACTATAAGATACAAGGAAGACACAATGTTACAACAAAAAACACATACAAAAGATGAAATAAAGAATGGATGAGCTCAAGAAGAGAATGGAGAGGACACAAGAAAGAATCACTTAACTTCAAACAGAAATTACCCAATTTGAACTGCAGAGATAAAATAAAGAGGAAAAAATTAACAGAACCTCAGGAACATGCAGAATATAACAAAAGATCTAAAGTTTGTGTTATCAGTCTTAGAGGAGAGGAAAAGTTATTTAAAAAATGGTTGAAAATTCTCCAAATTTGACACAAGTCATAAATCTACAGATTTATGAAGCTGAGTGAATAAGACAAAAAAAATCTTGCAAGTGGCCAGAGACTGTGTTCCAGAGAAAATATCCACCAGAAGAAAAGGGAAATCGGGACATATTCTGATGAAAGGAAACTAATAAAGTGTGGGTAAGACATACCATAAATAGTTAAAGGGAGTTCTTGACACAGAAAGATATAACATAAAAAGGAAACTGGGAACATGAGGAAGAAAAAATAATAAAAGGAATAGAGCAAAAACATGATTAAATACAATAGACTTCCTTCTCCCCCTGAGTTTTCAAAAATACGTTTTTCAGCCAAAACAAATTATAACTGTTTAGTTCAACCTTCAATGCATATAGAAGTGATATTTAAGACAATTTAAATATTTTAAATGGTTAAAAGTAAAGAAGCATAAAAGGAAGTAAGAATTCTAAATTTCAACTGAAGTAGCTTTTCCTCTCCTCTAAGACTGATAACACAAACATTTGATCTTTTGTTATATTCTGCATGTTCCTGAGGTTCTATTCATTTTTTCCTCTTTATTTTCTCTCTGTGCTTCAAATTAGGTAAAATGTGGATAGAAATAAATTAGGATAAGTTATGCATATATAATGTAATACCTGAAGAAATTGATTATAGAACTGTACACTCAAAATTACTAGTAAATCAAGTGAAATTATTTTAAAAAATGTTTACGAGTAAGTGACCCAGAAGGAGACAGAAAAGAAAAAACACAGAGAAACTAAAAACAGAGAGAACAAACAGAAAATAGGACTTTAAATGATTGACTTAAGCCATAATATATCAGTAATTATATTAAATATAAATGGTCTAAATGCACAAACTAAAGCACAAAGATTGAAACAGTGAACTAAAAAATGTGATCCAATTATTCACTGCCTATAAGAAACTCACTTCAACATATAGGTGGATTGAAAGTAAAAGGATGGGGAAAAAACATTAAGAAGTAGTAGTAGCTATGTTAATATATAGATAAAGATATTCAGAATAATGAAAATTGCCAGGGAGAGAACTGTAACCTAATGATAAAAGGGCCAACCCACCAAGAATAAATATTAATCCTACAAGCCTATTAAGAGAACAAAGGTGCTCCAATGTATGTGATGCAAAAATGGATAGAACTGAGAACAGAAAGAGACAAATCTTCAGTTAATATTGGAGACATCAACATCCTTTTCACAACAATTGATGGAACAACTGGAGCGTAAGACTATAGAAGAATTTAACAACAGCCTGTGTCCAAGATCTGGCCTCACAATCTGTGTTGGAAGAACACACACCAAAGCCCCACTCTGGGCCCAGCTTCTTCCCTAAGCTTTTTGCCTAGAGCTCAGGCTCTTGTTTTGGAGGTAAACTTATTCCTGGTTTGGGAATAAACATGTATAAAAGCCTGGAAGCCTAAAGCACAAGTCCCATTTGGGGAAAGCTACAATGTTAAACACAAGCAATTGAGCAGGAGATGTGGTTGAAGAGTAAATAGGTTTGGAGAGATCTGAGGGGCTCTGGTCATCTCTCCACCTCAGTTGTCATGGTTCCTACCCTCACTCCAGGGGTTGAACCACATAGGTCACTTACAGATTGGAAAAAGCCAATCTCTCTCTTGCTTCCATGCTTCTCCTGGAGCCTCAGGTCTTAACTTAAACGCCACTTCCTCTAGGAAGCCTTCTCTGACTTTCCCTGCCAGGGGTGGGTTAGCTGCCCTTGCCATGTGTTACAGCACCTGGTGTCTTCCCTACTCATAGCACCTTTTCACCGGGCGATAGGGGTGAGAACTGATAGAAAGTTAGAATGTGTAATGGGGAAGTGTGGAAGGCTATAGGCAAAATTCCAAACACTTGTATAAAATAAGCACATTTCCTTGTGTGTGAATCTTACATATGCATATGCTTATAAATGCATAAATGTTTCTGGAAGTATTCCCAGGAATCTGATAACATTTGCATAATTCCAGGAATGACTTTAACTCCAAGAATTGAGTTGGGGCTCTAGGTAAGTTGCTTGGAAGAAAACTGGGCCTAGGGTGATGGTTTGGTTTCTGTCCTTTGAACACAGACCCCAAGACAAGGATTTGGTCACAGGGGGTTTATTTGAGAGGTGACTCATAGAAGCACTAATGAGGGCATGGAGGAGGTGAAACAGGAAATGGAGAAGAGCCAGGAAGGGGTAAGTTCATGGGAAGATCACTTTTGTGGGCACCTGGGGCTTAGTCCTCCTGAGGTCCCGTTGAGGAACCACCTTGGTATCATCTCATTGTGGCTTGAAGAAGTTGGGTCACTATCCACTGACCTGCAACCCCCCTTTTGTTTGCACCCTGTTTGCACTGGTGCACGGGAGCATGTGTAATGCAGGCAGAGAAGAGGCACCCTACATCTCCCCCACAGGTTATGGTGGGGTATGGATAGTGTCTGCTCAGGTCCACCTGTACTAAGAGGGCATCTGCTTCTCCTCCTAGCTTCAGGGCACAGCACTCAGAACTCATCTTATGACAGTAAGGGAGACTCAGACAGCACAGTCCTTTTGGCTATCAGCCTTTTTAGGGGTAATAGTAGGAGGGGTGATTATCTCCCCCTTTCCAAGACAAAGAGACTGAGGCTCAAACATCTTATGTAATTTGCCTTAGTACATCCAGTTCCTGCTAAAGACAGACATGATCCCTCAAAGTTCTTAGTGTTCTTTCACTGCCTATTCTAGAGGTCAGGCCCCAGCCTGTATTTTCTAAGTACAAATGTTTCAGAACCAGTTTTAGAAAAAACTTTAAAATACTGTCATTACATTTTTTAAATGTTTTTAAAAATAATTTTTTAGCCCAGCCGATGTGACTTAGTGGTTGAGCATTGACCTATAAATAAGAAGGTCATGGTTTGATTCTCAGTCATGGCACATGCCCAGGTTGTGGGTTTGATCCCCAGTGGGGAGAGTCCAGGAGACAGCTGATTGATGATTCTATCTCATCATTGATGTTTCTATCTCTCCCTCTCCCTTCCTCTCTGAAGTAAATAAAAATACTTTAAAAAATCTTTTTTTGTTTGTTTTTCAATTATAGTTGACATTATGATATTAGTTTTAGGTGTATACTCAGTGATTAGACATTACATAACTTACTAATTGATTATCATAATAAATCTCACACCCATTTGAAATCACACATAGTTATTAGAACACTAGAGGCCCAGTGCATGAATTCATGCACAAGTGGGATCCCTCAGCCTGGCCTGTGGGATCGGGTCAAAACCAGCTCTCTGACATCCCCTGAGGCATCCTGGATTGTGAGAGGGTGCAGGTCAGGCCAAGGTATTCCACTGGTGCACAATTGGGGCCAGGGAGGGATGCAGCAGGTTGGCCAGCTGGGGAGGGGCTGCAAGAGGGCTCCAGGGTGTGTCCAGTCTGTCTCACTCAGTCCTGATTGGCCTGACCCTAGCACCAAGCTAACCTACAATCAGAGCATCTGCCTTCAGGTGGTCTGTGGTTGAGCAGACTTAGCATACCATTAACATATTATGGTTTGATTGGTTGAACAGATAACTGGATGACCATATGCTTAGCATATTAGGCTTTTATTATATAGGATTATTAATTATACTAGAGACCCAATGCATAAAATTCATGCACGGGGGGAGGGTGTTCCTAAGCCCAGCCTGCACCCTTTCCAATCTGGGATCCCTAGAGGGATGTCTGACTGTCCGTTGGTAGGATTGGGCCTAAATGACCAGTCCAACATTTCTCTCACAATCCAGGACTGCTGGTTCCCAACTGGTTGCCTGCCTGCCTGCCTTCCTGATTGCTCCTAACCGCTTCTGCTTGCTAGCTTGATCACTCCCTAACCACTTTCCTGCCAGCCTGATTGATGCCTAACTCTCCCCTGCCAGCCTGATTTCCCTCTAACTGCCCTCCCCTACAGGCCTGGTCACCCCCAACTGCTCTTTTCTACAGGCCTGGGTCCCCTCAGTTGCCCTTCTCTGCAGGCCCAGTTGCCCCCAACTTCCCTCCTCTGCCAGCCTGGTCACCCACAACTGCTGGCTATCTTGTGGTGGCCATCTTGTGTCCACATGGGGACAACCATCTTTGACCACATGGGGGCAGCCATCTTGTGTATTGGAATGATGGTCAATTTGCATATTACTCTTTTATTAGATAGGATTTCTTATGTTGTTCTTTACATTCCTTGACTATCCTGTAACAACCAATTTGCACTTCTTATCCCTTAAACTTTTGCACCCATTCCCCCAAAATCCCTTCCATCTGGCAACTATCAAAATGTTTTCTGTATCTATGAGTCTGTTTCTGTTCTGTTTGTTTATTTAGTTAATATTCAATTATTGATGAATAAGTATTTATTGTTTTTTATTGTTCATATTTTTTCTTTTCTTCTTCTTAAAGAAGACCCTTTAACATTTGATATAAAGCTGGTTATAATACTGGTTTAATAGTATTCAACTCCCTTAGCTTTTTCTTGTCTGGGAAGTTATTTATCTGTCCTTTGATTCTAAATGATAGCTTTGTTGCATAGAGTAATCTTGGTTGTAGTTCCTTGCTTTTCATAATTTTGAATATTTCATGTCAATCCTTCTGGCCTGCAAAGTTTCTGTTGATAAATCACATGCCAGTCTAATGGGAGCTCCCTTGTAGATAACTTAGCTGCTTCTCTCTTGCTGCTTTTGAGATTCTCTCTTTACCTTTAACCTTTGGCATTTTAATTATGATGTGTATGGGTGTGGGCCTCTTTGGGTTCATTTTGTTTGGGACTGCACTTTCTGGACTTGTATGTCTATTTCCTTCACCAAGTTAGGACAGTTTTCTATCATTATTTTTTCACATAGGTTTTCAAATTTTTTCTGTTTTGATTGTATGTTTTCTGCTTCCCAATCTCTGATTTGATCCTCTGCTTCATTTACTCTATTTTTGATTCCAAATATTGTATTCTTCATTTCAGTTAGTGTATTTTTTATTTCTGACTGGTTCCTTTTAATGTTTTTTAATTCTGCTTTGATGTTTCTCATCTCTTTATTGAAGTTCTCATTAAGTTCATCTACTCTTACCCTAAGTTCATTGACAATCTTTATGGCTAGTGTTTTGAACTCTGCATCTAATAGATTGCTTGTCTCCATTTTATTTAATTGTTTTTTTCTCTGTAGTTTTGTTCTGTTTTTCATTTGGGACATATTTCTTTGTCCTCTAATTTTGACAGCCTCCCTGTGTTTGTTGCTATGTATTAGATAGAGTTGCTACATCTTCCAGTAGGCTTGTAAGTGGCCTAATATAGTAGGTGTCCTGTAGAATTCAGTGGCATAGTCTCTCCAATCACCCCAGCTGGGCACTTGAGGTGCATCCCTGTGTAGATTTTACACCTTCCTGCTGTAGTTGAGCTTTGAATGGTATTTATTTGTCAATGAAGGGATTTAATTCCAGGGTTGTCAGCTGCAAGAACTGTTTGTGTGCACTGATCCCTCCACAGTGATCAGAGCAGGACTGCTTTAGTGGGGCTCTGCCCATTGAGTGCACCCTGTGAGTGTATTGTTTGTGGAGGTGCTTGGGTAGTGGTGCTTCCACATGGTCTGAAATTGTCCATTGGATATGCTGTCTCTGGGGCCTCCTGGGACATGCAGATCAAGGTCAGTCACTGTCTGTGTTCTGCCTGGGACCACCTGGTGTGAGCTACCAAGTGATCTGTAGATGGCTGCTACTTGTACTGGCTTAAAGGTGCCCCAGTAAGGCCAAGCTGTGAACTAAGGCCACCTTCTGTCAGTGCTGGGCCTAGGACCACTTAGTGAGAGGTATGGGGCACACTGATGCTAGATGTTGCTTGTTTGAGATATTTTAGGAAAATCTAAAGAATGAGCTAGGACAGGCCATTTGTATAAAAAAGTCACTGGAAAGAGCTTGGGTGAGTCCAACAATTTGGTAAGAGAGGGCCTCAGGAAATTGCCAAGGTAAGGTAAACAGTGTAAACCAGGTTTATGGAGTCTCAGATATGGCAAGCCTGTGGGCTCTGTGAGGAAGGGCTCATCAAAGGAACAATGGCTTCTGCCAGCACTTCTGTCTGGGAGCAAACTGCTCCTCTAGATCTTTCTCTGATACTGAACAATTTAGTTCCTTCTCTTATGTCTTTGGTGCCTTTCAAGTGTCTGGCCTCCCACTCTGGAGATCAGAGGGAGTGAGTTGTAGTAAGTCCATGTGTGGTCCCTGTAAGAGGAACTGTCTAGGACTCCAGCAGCCCTCCATCTCCCTCAGCCTTAATTCTCAAAAGTTATGGGGACTTCTCTTCATGGCACTGGAACCCTGGGCTGGGGGGCCTGGTGTAGGGCTGGGGCACATCGCTCCTTAGGGGGGACTTCTGCAGCCAAGATATCGCTCCCATTTTTTTTTCACCACACATGACCAGCCTATTCCCTTTTTTGTGTCCCTCCTACCAATCTTGATGTGGCGTCTTTAATTTCCTAGCTGTAGGACTTCCATTAAGCCAGATTTCAAGCAATTCTGAATGATGTGTTCTATAGTTTAGTTGTAATTTTGATGCAGTTTTGGGAGGATTTGAGTACCACATTTACCTATGCTGTCATCTTGATTGGAAGTTATTGTACTTATTCACTCCTAAACAAAGCTCTAAGAATGACCAGAATTTGTGCACCAACCAGCCATTTTCTGGAGCTGCAGTTTGTCAGCATCAGACAGAGATGCTGAAGATTAGTTTTTCCAGCACACAGAACTCTCTAAGCAGAGAGAAGCAAAGCTTCTTTATCTTCACAGAGCAGGGCTCCATGGGTCACACCAGAGCCTGCAGGCCTATGTGTGGTAACCACTGGGATGCCTGGACTTGGAGACTTGTACAGCCAGTGTGGAGGATGGATGCCTGTGGATTTGGAAGTCTGCCGTCTGCCTCTTTAGTGGGCTGAGTGAAGCCAGGAAACACCCTGATTTTGATTGTTCTTTGATGTTGTTCTTTCCCCACAGTCCAGCTGGGGGTTGACTGTGTTTGTGTCATGTGACCTCACCCTCATGGTTATGGCTGATTACATTGTGGTGGATCAGAAGATCCAGTCCTTGGCTAGAATGATTGAATCAGTCTTTTTTAGAATAAAAAGACACACAGAAACTACTGTCATATTCTGGTGAGTCCTTGTTCTAGAAGGCCACCGGAATCGGGGGCAGAGGTGGGTCCTCTGCAATTCAGAGTTCAAGGGAATTAAGAAAGCCAGGAGCTCAGTAGGAATTCTTTTTATCACAAGCTTGAAAATTAAAAACAGATTAGCATTCACACGAAAGGGGGATTTACTGGTTCAGGTACCTGTAAAATCCAGGATAGCGGAGGCATTAGGCACTGCTCAATGTGTGTCCTGTGATCTGTCTCTTTCTTCATGGCTGGCTTCATTCTCCTCCTCATGCTGCTTTGCTCTCTACTAGGTTTATCTTGGTCGTTTTCGGGTGAATCTACAATCTGCCTCTCGAAACCTCACTGCATCTCACTGTCTCTGCTTGGACCATGACATCATCCCTGAGCCTAATGAGCTAATTGGCTGAGACCTGGAAATGAGTTGCATCAGTAGCTTTGGTTACTGGGACCTTATCCAAGTCATATGACAAAGGGAAGGAGAGGATCCCCAATATCTGCAAGAAGAATAATTGGATATTGGGTAGGCCATCACACCATCACTAATGGCAGATGGTTGTATGCAGAAGCAAATGGAGCCAGTACCCAGAACGAGAGAGGGTCAGGTGACCCTGACCATATAGTGAGCGACAGAGAAAGACCAGAGGAAGGAGGAAGGGAGGAAGAGAAAGAGGCCCCTTGGTTTCATATGCATTGCCAGAAATCCCGCATGGAATTGTCTGTGTCCTTACAACAAACCTCCTTTTTTTCTCCAGGTAGATTTCTGATTTTTATCACCACCTGTCCCAAACTCAGACAGGGAAATGCTTGGTTACCCTGGCCACCTGGACAGAGCACTGTACAAAATGGGAGGGCCACTGCCTGTCCTCCCACAGGTGAGTCATGAGCTCTCCCAGTTGTGGCACTTGTTTCTTGAACTGCAGTGCTCTCTCCAGTTCCTAAGCACCGTTTGTCCTAATTAACCAGCGTGCAGGCAATTTTTCAGCCTATCAAGTAATGAAATGAAATAATGATCTCAGCTGAGGATGACTGGAGAGGCGGTGAGTTCACCGGAGACCTGAAGTTTTATTACCAATTCCACTCAGGTTAAGCTACAGAGGCTTTTTATTTTTTATTTTGCCACTTTCCTCCTAACCATACCTTCAAGTCAGGAGAATCATGCCTAGATATTAAGATGAAAGATGCCTCTATGTTTCCCTTAGAAATGGCCTCGATTTAATTCATGATTATACCCAGTTAATTTGAATGCTGTAATGATCCTGCTCTTGGGGAGAGGGAATCAGATGGATGTGTTATGCCCACCTCATTTGATATCATCTCTGAGGAGTTTCTCTATTAGAAAACAAAATATTAAGAATGGCTCTTGTGCTTTCAGCTGTGTGTTTGGACTTTGACAGTTCTTCATTTTGATAACTTAACAGAAAGGGTGAGGGGAGATAAAGTGGGCAGACCCACTCATTCAAACCAGAAAGTTTTATGTCCTTCGTGATCTGGCCTTGTCTAACTTTCCACCCCAACTCATACATCAGGTGCTCCATAAATGCTACAGGAAGGGTGCTCCCTGCATAGCCCTGGGCCCACCCTGCTGCCCCAGCTTGCCGCCCCTAGAGGACGCTGCTCCCTTGGCCACGTGGCCACCTCTGGCTGAGCTTCTCTGTTCCTCGCTCCCTTGAGCAGAGCTGAGACAGGCTCTTTACACAAAGAGTATCATCTGGGAAATGTGTGAGGGATGGAAATACACAAGGAAATGCACCGACACTGAAACATTCACGCCTCCTGTGATCCTCAGAATTCACAGTCAAAGGGCGAGGGCTTCGCCAGATTTGGTTCTGTGTGGCTCCCGGGCCTGTCACAGCTCTGTCTGCACTGCTGCTTCCCACCTGCATGTGGCCAGAGATGCCTGTTGAAGGAGTTACTTGCCAGACACCTTGTCACCTTCCTGGGACTGTCCCAGGAAGTCTCTCTCTTCAGGTGTCTTTCTCCACATTCCAGGCACTCTCCTGGCCTAAAGCAGGGTCTCCAGGTAAGGTCTCTGCTCCAGGGGCATAAGCGTCACCCAGAAACTTAGTAGAAATGTAAGTTCTCAGAGCCCTCCAGACCTTCTGAACTAGAACTCGGCTCAGCCAGAGATGTGTTCAATAAACCCTCTGGGCCACTGTCCTACACACTCAGGTCAGAGGACCATGGGGGTGAAGAGCCAGTCTGGGATACAAATGCCACAAAGAGTCTCCTTTCTGCAGGTGCTGGTCACATTCTCAGAGGCGGGAGAGAGGGGCTGAGCAGCAGGGACCCTGTGAGAATTGCTCTGATTAGGAAGGGCCCTGCAGAAACCCAACCCCACTTCTGGGTCCCAGACCTAACTTTCTGGCTCATACTTTGTCTTTAATTTTAAATTTTAAAATAAAAATTGAATATATTTAAGCTGTACAATATGAGGATTTGATATACATAGTGAAATGATTAATAGAGCCAAGCTAATTAAATGATCTCCTCATACAGTAACTACTGTTTTTGTAATGTGACCACCTGAAATCTACTTCTTAGGACATTGTCAGTTCTCAGTACAGTAGTAGGAACTGCAGTTATATGCTGTACCAGAGGCTCTAGGCTGATTCACTGCACAACTGCAGCTCCATCCCTGGACCCACAGCTCCTGTTCCTCCCCGATCTCCACTCTCAGCTTCCTCTTCAACTTTATAGATCTCACATATAAGCCTGCCCTTTTTCTTTCTGTCTCGTTCAGCATAATCTCCTCCAGGTTTATGCCTGTAGCAAATGGCAGAAGCTCCTTTTTTTAAAGCTGAGAAATATCCCTGTGTGTGTGTGTGTGTGTGTGTGTGTGTGTGTGTGTGTGTGCTCCACAATTATTTTATCTATCATTATCAATGGACACTTAGTTTGTTTCGTGTCTTGGCTGTTCTGAATAATGCTGCAGTGAACACGGGGGTGCAGATATCTTTGAGATCCTGATTTCATTTCCTTGGATAAATACCCAGAAGAGGAATTGGTGGGTTATATGTAATTCTATTTTTAGTTTTTGAGGGACCTCCATACTGGTTTCTACAGTGGCTGTGCCATTTTATACCACCGCCAATGTACAGGTTCTCCTTCCCTCCACATCCTCACCAACTCATAATACACACACACACACACACACACACACACACACACACACACATTCTAATAACAGGTGTGAGGTGATAGCTCATATAGTTTTGATTTGCATTTTCTTGATGATTAAAGGTGTTAAACAGCTTTCCCTGTACCTGTTGTCCATCTGTATGTGTTTTATAGAATAATGTCTGTTCAGGTTCTTTGCCTGAATATATATATATATATATATATATATAATTGATTTTAGAGAAGAAGGAAGAGGGAGATAGAAGTCATAGAAGTCTCAAGGATGCAAGAGAATAATTGATTGGCTGCCTTCTGCACGCCCTCCACTAGGGATTGAGCCCACAACCCAGGCATGTGCCCTGACGGGTTATCGAATCGAGACCTCCTGGTTTATAGGTCCATGCTCAACCACTCAATCATACTGGCCCAGTGGTTTTGCCTAATTTTTAATCAGGTTGTTTGTTTGCTATTGAGTTATTTGAGTTCCTTATATATTTTGGATATTAACTCCTTAATAGATATATGGCTTACAAATATTTTCTCCCAGTCTGTAGAATGCCTTTTCATTGTCAAATAGCAGAGAACTCAAACCAGCAGATATTAGGAATATGAGTCTGTGTGGTCAGTGTAGAATTTCTACTTTTAAAAGTTGAAATTTTTATGTGAACATTTGGATTTCTGGCTTCCACAGGAAGTCTGAAACTCTGGATTTGTAGTCCCCATATAATATGCACTAGCTGGAGCTGCATAGTGGCTTTACTTTTTAGATGGAGCTTTCATTCTCCAGATTTGCCTCAGTCCTCACTATTCCCTATTGTCTCCCAACATTGAAGTTGACTGTCAATCACCATTTATCCTTGTGCTTGTCTTGTTCTTTTATTCATTTTGTCTTTTTAGGGATACAAAAAAACAAATCTCTCTTGGGTCTATATTACTCATCAAGGGAGAAGATGTATGTTAATCGGGCAAGAGGCTTTGAGAGAAATGCTACAGGGTTCATTTCTTTGTAAAAAAGAAGAATGTGTGACAATGTTTAATCTGAAAGCCCAATATAGCTTTCACTGAAAGAATGCAACTTAGTATGGCATGAATATCCTCCCCTAAATCATTGTTTTACATTCTTTGGGGCTCAATAGTTGTGCTTGCATTTGAGACCCCTATTATGATTTTCAATGCCTCTTTATTGGGGCGCTGTCGTGAAATGAGTTTTCCCTTCTGGTTCTGCAACTACATTACACTCTGCTCTTGAGTCACAGACCAGACTGTGTGACAGGTGCCAGAGCCTGTGGGCTCTGTCAGGCCCAGCAGCAGCAGGGAGCAGAGAAGGCGGCCAGGATCGGCAGGGCAGGATACTCAATTGTGAATGCCGCCTTAACAAGGTTGCCCAGGAGGGCTTGGTGGACTCTTGTGCAAACTGAGCAGGTGTTCAAAATAGCAAGCAGGTGGTTAGAGTTAGGGAAACAAAGAACTGATCAACTACACTTAATTTTTGCTTTGTGAAAGATAATGTCAAGAGAATATCAAGACAAGCCATAGACTTGGAGAAAGTATTTGTAATGGACACCCAATAATGGACTGTTATCCCATATGTGAAGAGCTCCTAAAACTCAACAATAAGAAAACAAACAAAAAAAAAACTGTTTAAAAATTAAGCCAAAGTAATAAACACCTCACCAAAGGAGCTATATAGATGACACATAAGAATACACATCAGATGTAATCAGAGAAATGCGATTAAAACCCCACAAAATACCACTATACACCTATTCGAATGGCCAAAATCTGGAACTGCTAAAAAATGAACATCTGTTTGGAAAAGAGAGTGTGCAGCAGTCGGTGTACACAGTGAGTGGTCAGGGAGAATTTTCCTTCTACCGCCACGTGTAACAGAGCACTCACAGCTCAGGGGCTGGAGGGCGGCTCCCGCTGTGCCTGCCTGGACTCCCTCACAGGCTGGGTCAGAGGACAGCTGGCCTGGCTAAAGTGCACATTGCTGGTCGCACATCTGGCAGCTAAGCTGGCTGCCGGAGGAGGCATCTTGGTTCTTTTCACCAAGGCGGTGGCTGCACTTCTTTCCTTTCCTGGGCCCATCCCGGGCTTGGCTGTGGTCTACAGTCTGCCCGGCCTCTGTGCCTTCTCAACTTGTCACAGTCTCTCATCTCCTCCTTCCTGTTCCCTTGGGCTTGTTTTGTTCTGACCCCAGACCCTCTATGGATTGTATCTGTTGCCACACAAACTGAATGAGAGAGATGAAAAGAAAAACACAGACAGGGTGTGAAGAGCCGCACTCTTGGCTGGACCAGGCCAGTCTTGCGCAGCTCAGGGGTGCAAGTGAGAGGCCCCAGAGCATAACACCTGGCTGCACATGAGAGGAGCCCTGGAAAGGCACAGAGGGCACTGGGTGCTCATTCTCTTCAAATGAAAGAAAATTCTATTGAACTGGCTGTCAGACCGTGTGTGAGCACCTGTGTGCCAAGACCCACAGTTCCCACTTCCCTGGAAGAGATGTCTTCCTGACGTCAACATGTAGACACCAATCCACCTCATTGGGGAGCTACTATGTGTGTGTGTGAGTGCTATCACATCAGTGTGTGTGTATGTGTGTGTGTGTGTGTGAGTGTGGGCGAGTATGAGTGTGTGCAAATGTGTGTGTGTATGTGTGTGAGAGAGTGTGTGTTGTTGAAGTAATTAAATGAGGGGCTGTGAGACTGAGGGACTCAAGTGCCTAGGCCACTTGCCCTGGACAGTAAACGTGCTGCACTCCTTTCCCCAGGGGATTGAAGAGGAAGGGAAGACAGCCCATCACCAACACCAACACCAACACCAACACCAACACCACCCAGGCTTCCTGATGGGGCAGCCGCCTCAGCAGCAGCCACCACAGAGCTGCTTTGTTCTGTGTCAGAGTCATCTCCATCACACTGTGCCTGGCAACTCTAACCACCTGCATTTTGCTGCTGGTGGTGGAACTGATGCATGATCAAATAAACTTAACATTTTTAATGTGCCTCAGTTTACTTTTGAACAGTGAAAGAGAGAGAAGAGAGAGAGAGAGAGAGAGAGAGAGAGAGAGAGAGAGAGAGAGAACAAGAAGAGAAAAAGGGGAAGTGGGGAAGGGAAGAGAAGGAGAAAACTAAAATTCTGAGCACCTTCCCTGGGAGGTGGTCCTGAAGCCCTACCAGCTCAGCAGATAGACCCAGACCCTCGGGCCCTGGGTCCTGATGGCCATGGTGCTCTTTCCCAGTCTTCTCATCCCTTCCTGTGCACCTGACTTGGCCCTGGCACAGACACAGTGTCACAGGGTTATTTGAAAAAAACCATGGAACAAATGAATGAGTTCCAGTAGAATACAAAAGAATTATATTTTTAAAAATTTAAATGCTTTTGGAGGAAAAAAATAAAGCTACATTTGGTGGTGGCCTCAGAGGCTCATTTCCGGAGGGCTCACCTTGATGCAGGTGGCCAGGTGAGGGTCATGACCTCGAACAGGACCCTCACCCAGGTTGTAAGAAGCCCTCCCACCTTCAGAAGTAACCATGAAGACAGATGGGAGCCTTTGTCCCTGGGTGGCTTCTAAGCCACCTCCCTCAGAAGCAGTTCAGTGCCCTCTTTTAACATAGGCAGAGTAAACTGATGATTAGCAATTAAACATCAAAGGGAGACTCTTACAGCCCTGGCACCTGGTCAGAAACCCTGTCCTGGTTTCTGAAGAAATGACAATGGAGATAAAGGACCAGGATCAGAGTCCTGCTTCCAAGGGCTATGAGGTCCTAGCTGGGCTGTGTGGCCAGGGCAGGTATAGGACTGCTCTGGCTGTGAGCATGAGGTGAGTCAGGCAGCTCTCCTGCCCTGCATTGCCGGTCAGCATTGGGGTGGACGTACAGGATGTGGAGGATCCTGCACTGGGCTGGCCAAACAAAAGCATGCTGCAAGGTCCTGCCGAATGAATTGTCCTCAGACTACTGAGATGACTGATGATTGCCTATATTAGTTGGTAATTTAAAACATCATTTTTTGATCCAAAACAAACATCTCTTCATTATAAACTTTCTGGGCTAGGCATTTGCTTGGCACTGGGAGGACAGCAGAGCAGGAAACAAAACTCCTGGCCACAGGGAGGCCTATTCTAATGAGAGGAAATGGGTAATTAAGAGGTGAATAGTAACTGACAACTTGGCTGCCAAGCTGCAGTATGAATGATGCAGGAAAACAGGATGGGAGAGGAGAGGAGCTGCTGATGCTCTGGGTATCATTTACTGTCATTTATGTGGATAGGTGAGGAAGGGACTCAGAGGATAAAGAAATACCCAGAGACACCCAGCCCTCCTCCCTTCCTGTCCTGTCTCACTGCCTGGACTGACTCCAAGCTGGTTTTTTTGCTTTCAGTTTTCTCCTCCCAGCCTGCCCCTCACACTCCAGCCAGAGAGCTCGGACCCAGAGAAAAGTCCCGATCACTCACCAGCTCCAGAATGCGAGACGACTGTCCTTCAATGGAGATCAACACATCAATGCCCTGGGCATGAGGCAGGGGTGAAAATGGACAAGGTGGTAAGGCAGGGTGGTGCTGACATGAAGAACCTCTGCCCTCAGCTCTAGTAAGGAGCTGTAAGAAACAAGGATCCAGCCCTAGCCAGTTGGCTCAGTGGATAGAGCATCAGCCTGTGGACTGAAGTTGTCCCTGGTTCAATTCCAGTCAAGGGCACATGCCTGGGTTGTGGGCTCGATACCCAGTTTGGGGTGTGTAGGAGGCAGCTGATCAATGATCCCCTCTCATCACTGATGTTTCTATCTCTCCCTCTCCCTTCCTCTCTGAAATCAATACAAATATTTCCTCCAAAATATGTTGTTGGATTTCTGGCCAAGGATCCAGTCTTGGCCAGAATTTTGAATTTTTAAAATGAGAACAGAATAGAAAATCTTTCCATAGTAAATTAAAAGAATTTACACTAATGGGCCAACAAAATATGTCTGTAGTTCAAATATGGGTCACCAGAGCCTCCGTTTGCAAGTTCCAGCACAGAGGGCAATAATGGTCCCCGCCCAAAGCAGCCCTGGCATCTCTGCGTCTAAGAGAACTAATGACTCAGCTCAATAATCTCGTTCCATCTCCCCAGACGCACACCTGTGCCTCAGCTGTAATAAAGTGACCTTGGTGCCATATCTACCACCTGTTTTTATACCTTTGTGCTACTTTCCCCTATATATAGAATGGTAAAGTTCTAGTCACATTACAAGACCCCATTCAAAGTCAACTTGTTGGTGAATCCTTCCACCTTTAGGTCATTTCTCCTTCTTCAGAACTTTCGTAGCCCTCTGCACCTGTATTTGCTTTTATTTTTATTTTTTTCAATAAATCTTTATTGTTGAGTTTATTACAGATGTTCCTCTCCTGCTCCCCATAGCTCCCCTCCACCTAATTCATCACCCTCCCCACCTCATGCCCTTACCCCTCCTCATTGTTATCATCCATAGGTGTAAGATTTTTGTCTAATCTCCTCTCGCACCCCTCACACCCCTTCCCTCTGAGAATTGTCAGTCCATTTCCTTTCTATGCCCCTGATTCTATTATATTCATCAGTTTATTTTGTTCATCAGATTCTTTATTCACTTGATTTTTAGATTCATTTGTTGATAGGTATGTATTTGTTATCACTTTGTTGTTCATAATTTTTATCTTTACCTTTTTCTTCTTCTTCCTCTTCTTAAAGAATACCCTTCAGCATTTCATATAATCCTGGTTTGGTGGTGATGAACTCCTTTAGCTTTTTCTTCTCTGAGAAGCTCTTTATATGACCTTCAATTCTGAATGATAGCTTTGCTGGGTAGAGTAATCTTTGTTGTAGATTCTTGCTATTCATCACTTTAAATATTTCCTGTCACTCCCTTCTGGCCTGCATAGTTTCTGTTGAGAAATCAGCTGACATTCATATGGGTGCTCCCTTGTAGATAACTGTTTTTCTCTTGCTGCTTTCAAGATTCTCTCTTTCTCTTTTGCTCGTGGCATTTTAATTATGATGTGTCTTAGTGTGGTCCTCTTTGGATTCCTATTGTTTGGCTTTCTGTGTGTTTCCTGGACTTGTTAAGTCCATTTCTTTCACCAGGTAGGGAAAGTTTTCTGTCATTATTTCTTCAAATAGGTTTCCATTATCTTGCTCTCTCTCTTTTTCTGGTACCCCCATAATTCTGATGCTGATATGCTTAAAGTTGTCCCAGAGGCTCCTTACACTATCTTCACATTTTTGGACTCTTTCTTTTTGTTTTTCTGGTTGGCTGTTTTTTGCTTCTTTATATGTCAAATCTTTGGTTTGATTCTTGGGGTCCTCTAGTCTGCTGTTGGAATTTCTGTATATTATTCCTTATTTCAGACAGTGTATGCTTAAGTTCTTCTGGCTGGTCCTTTTCTATTTTTTTGGTATTCTCATTAAGATCCTTGAAGGTCTCACTAAGTATCTCAGAGGTATCTCTAAGTTTCTTGGCAGTTTGTAGAAGATTCTTGAGTAAACTTATAAATGTGGTTTTGAACTCTATGTCCAGTAGTTTGCTTTCCTCCATTTCTTTCGTTTGTGACATGCTTCTTTGTCTCTGCATTTTGGCTGCTTACCCATGTTGATGGAGTGGCTTTGTGTGCTAGTTGTCCTTTATGGCTTAGTAGCTCTGCCTCCCCAATCACCTGAGGTGAACACTCTTGGTGTGTCCTTTTGTGGGCTGGGTACATAGTCTCATTGTTGTTAAGCCTTGATTGCTATTGGTACACTGGGAGGAACTGACCTCCAGGCCAATTGCCTGGAGGATTAGCTGTGTCTATAATGGAAGAATTCTGTGCTGGAGACACCCCTATGGGGCAGGACTTGCTTCAGTGTAGCTTTGGTGCTCACTGAGTCTGCCTCTTGAGTGTGTCACTTATGTATGTGAGGAGTTGGAATCTGGTGTCGTCTCACTATTGGTTCCTGGATCTCCAAGGAGGTGCAAGTTAGCTAATGTCTGAGGCTACCCAGCAGGAGCTACAGGGAGAGATGCAGATTTCTCCTCTTTGCTTAGTGTTTGGAAGTTTTGGAGTTGTCTGACCCAGTTGCAATTTGTTAAGTTAAGCTGCGAGAGGGCAGGCCATTCATATGCAAAAGTTGCTACGCACAGCTCCATGGGTTTGTAACTTGGGCAGGGCATGGTCTCCAGGAATTATTAGGGCATGGCAAACAGCAATGGCTTCCAGTCAGCCCTCTCTGCATCTCCGTATTCCTGCGTTCTGTTCTGTGGCCACATCACACCATGTCTTCTCGCCCTCATCTCACCCCTGCATCATTCATTTGATTAGTGCAGTCCAGTGTCCTCTCTGTGCAGGGTTCTCAGCACAGTGTCAGGCTCATAGAAATATTCAACATAATTTAGCTACTTGTTGTTTTTAATTCAGTTCCACTTTCTTATGAAGGGCTTTCCTTCCCATGACTGGCAGATTCTGGCTCAGCATCCCTGCAGAGAACACTGAGCAGAGGTTAGTTCTGGGGCTGTGCCAGTGGCAGCTCTGCTTTTAGGTTTAGCTGCTTGCAGGCGGAGAGTCTTTATGACAGCTATGGGTTCTTAGTTTTTAAAATAATGACTCTGGTTTCAAAACTATCCCTGCTCATTAAAACTAATTCAAATGGTGCCAAAGTAGGAAGAAGGAAAAAAAAATCACCCTGAATCTTTCTACCTAAAAATAAGTGCTGTCAACAGGAAATGCATGTCATTTCAGACAGAAGGAGGTAAAGAGATGCTGTAATAAATAGAATTATAATATATGTGGTATTTAAGTAAAAGTTATTAAATTTTTCTGAAATCAAGAGAAGGAAAAGCAATTTCAGTAAAACTGAAGGATTTGCTAACATGTACTTCTTCATCATAACTGCTTTTCCTTGTAAGGGCCCTTGAAGGTTAAGAATGGAAACATCGACAGGCAGGAAACAGTATTCACACTCAAACTTGGCAGAGCTGAGGGACTCTTCGATGGAGGCTGACATACCAGCAAGCACTGTGCTACCTGGTGTCCCTGCCCCCGGTGTCAGTCCATCCTGTCTCTGCTTTTATTTTGTCACTGCTCATCAAGTCACATTTCCTTCTGCAGCCCCTGGCTCAGGCTGCCGGGTCTGGAATCTGCAGTCAAGTGGGCTAGGTTCCTGCCTGTTGATCAGCCTCGGCCCAGCTGTTCCTCTGAATGGCAAGACTGCTATTATCCTGAGAGCTTATGAGCCCCAGAGGCCATCGTTTCTGATTTATTTCACCTAAAGTGTGCTTGTTCTGTTGGCTATATGTAGAGGGACATGAAGGAATGCTCTGGAAGCCGAGCTCCTGCTCCTCAGACCTCTGTGCCATGGCTCCATCTTCTTGCTGAAGGTTGGCTCTGTGGTGGAGGTTGAAGCCTCCACAATTTGTCCTCCTGTGTGACCACTTCTACCTGCCTGCCCAGGGAAGATGGGTGAGGAGGAGCATCTAGGGTGCTGTACACCCATCCAGCTCTCCCTGAGGCCAGCATACTCTCACCCTCAGTCCCTCTCCTGCTCTCACCCTCAGTCCCTTTCCTGTTCACACCCTCGGTCCCTCTCCCTGCTCTTACACCCAGTCCTTCTGCCTGTATTCTCAGCTCCTCTCCTGCTCACAACCTCGGTGCCTCTCCTGCTCTTATATCCAGTCCCTCTCCTGCTCTAACCCTCAGTCTCTCTCCTGCTCTCACCCTCAGTCCCTCTTCTGCTCTCACCCTCAGTCCTTCTCCTGCTCTCACCCTCAGTCCCTCTCCAGCTCACACCCTCCTGTTCACATCCTTGGGGCTCTCTCCTGCTCTCAGGAAAACTGTCCTCTGCCATATCTGCAGGTTTCCCTTTTGTGTTTCTGGGTACAGGGACCTCAGTGTTCTCAGCATGGGTGCCGTTCTCTGCTGCTTGCAGTGCACCTGTTTAATGCTCTCATTGAGTGCTCTCACTTCCCCATTTTATCGGTAATTCTGTCAAGACTTTCTTCTGTGTTAGTAAATCAGTTTTTAGCTTCACCTATTTAACTTGTTGATGCTTTTAAATTATGAATTCTTCATGAACAGTCCTTGATCTCAGTTGCCTTGTCAGCTCTGTGCCCCTCCCGACAACCTCATTCTGGGAGAGAGTCCTTTGTGCTTGAGCTCAGCTGTGGACCTCATGTCCTAAGGGGTTCTCTGCCCTCAGGCACGCACAGCCTTCTCCCTGTTCCCTGGCAATTATTCCAGAAGGGTCCCCCTTTCCAGTCCATCCCCTTTCTCTGGTCCCTCCCACCCCAGTAAGCTTGCATTGTTGTCATCTTTTGTCTTTTCTTGTCTCCTCTGGCTTGGGGAGAGCATGGCTGATGTGTCCCTTACCTCTTTTTTTTTTTAAATACATTTTTATTGATTTTTTACAGAGAGGAAGGGAGAGAGATAGAAAGTCAGAAACATCGATGAGAGAGAGATCGATCAGCCGCCTCCTGCATGCCCCACAGTGGAGATGTGCCCGCAATCAGCATACATGCCCTTGACTGGAATCGAACCTGGGACCTTTCAATCCACAGGCCGACGCTCTATCCACTGAGCCAAACTGGTCTTGGCGCCTTACCTCTTCTTGACCCATTTGCTGTGCAAGTCCGGTGTGAGGCCTGGGGTTCAGTGATCCCTGTGCAAGCCCCGTGCGAGTGCTGGGATTCTGTCTTTGCTGCACAAGCCACAGGGTAAAGCTTGAGCCAGGTAAGCTGACAGGTGGAGGGCAGGTGTGGGCGAGCTCCCTTCCAGAACAACAGCCTCCATTTCCTCCCAGAGGTTGCCGGGGCTCTGGGCTGGGTGGGCTGGGTTCACCCACTGCCTGGGGATATCCTGAGCAACACGCTCTGCCCTCAGGGTGTTCTCCAGCTCAAGGTGGTGACAAGAGCCTTTGTCCCCATCACAGGTGTCGGCACCTGTTGTTTGCTCTCTTGTTTGCCCCCATCAGCCCAGCACGGTTGCCAGGTTGCCCACATGATCATCCCACGCAAGGTGGCAAAGAGCCCCCACCTCTGCCCACTCCCCTGGCTGATCTGGAGATTTTCTAAGAACACGGAGTCTGTAAGTGCCAGGGCCAGACTGCAGTGTGGGTGATGGTGGGAGGTGAGGGGTCCTCTTGCTGCCAGGTCCTTTTTGCTTCTCTGGAGGCAGCATTTGAGGAGTACAGCAGACGGGGTCTCCTTTCCTGTCTCTTATCGTTGTTATCACTATTATTACCCATTTCTCTCAGGGTTACCTTTACTATCGTTTATTTCACTAGTATCTGTGATAATTTGTTTTTATCATATTTATGAGATCATTTAAAAAGGACTTCATGAAGAAGCTTAAAAACATGAGTGTGAACCTGGGCCTGGAAACGAGGCTATAACCTTCGACAGCTTGGTGTGGATGGCTTTCTCAGCGTCTTCATGCTGTGACAAGGATCTGGGTTGCAGGACCTCTTTCTTTTCCACCATGGTGTTCACCCCAGTCCTTGCAAACAGGCCGCCTTCTCCCCTTGGGCACCCAACTTTTCCATCCTGGGGGTCAGGCAGGTCCTCTGGCCTGGACCGCCTGGATTCCAATCCCAGGTTGTTGTTCCCTTGGGGTGAAATCCTGAAAAATCACTGACTCCTCTGAGCTCCACTGTCCTGGACCTACTGCAGGGTGCAGGATGGGTGCACGCAGAGCTCCCTGTCCTGGGATCTGCTGGGCCTATTGCAAGTGTGGGGGATGGGAGCATGCAGAGTTCCCTGTATATAATGTCCTGGGCCTATTGCAGATGTGGGGGATGGGTGCACAGAACTTCCT
>JAAGEH010000024.1:2328970-2374408 GCA_011751065.1 Lasiurus cinereus
GTCCTGGGCCTATTGCAGATGTGGGGGATGGGTGCACAGAACTTCCTGTCCTGGAATGTCCTGGGCCTATAGCAGATGTGGGGGATGGGTGCACACAGAGCTCCCTGTCCTGGAATGTCCAGGGCCAATGCAGGGTGCGGGGAATGGGTATATGCAGTGAGCATCATCTTCTTTCACTTTCATGGCTTTGCATCTCTAAACCTGAGAGCTAGCTGTCCCATCAGAAAGATCCCCATGGCCAGGTCCTGCCTAGGACAGGGTGCACAGTGGAGGGCGGAGCCATCACAATCCTGTGAACACCTGCCACATCCCCTCAGCGCTGGTCCTGTGAGTCAGATTCTGGCACTTGAACGGGGAATGTCCCAGGTTCTTGTCCATGTATGGGTGTGTGTGGGTTTGGTCCCTTTTCTGCTGGCTCCTGGCGCCTTTCAGCTCCTGTGATTTCTTTGTTCTGAACAACCTCTCAAGATGACAGGTCAGTTAGTTTGACTGCAGTGCCCTTTCACATGTCAAATCATCACATGGAACACCTTTAATATATACACTTTTAGTTCTTAAATGGTCTTAGAAACCCAGGGAGAAGAGAGCCCATCTGCATGTCTTGCTTCATCTCATGTAGGCCTTCAAGGCGGCCATGGGTGCAGGGTGAGCTGTGTCCCGTCTCCTCCAATGTCACTGCGATGGAGCCAGCAAGGCTTCTGGGACAGGGTCCGGGCCTGTTCCTGGGGGATGCTGCCAGGCGGGGGTGCACCACGTGAGCCCCACTCGCCCCAACCTGGTGTGCCTTGGGTGGCTGCTGTGGACCTGGCAGTCTGCTCATTGTTTTTTCTTCCTAACTTTCCAGCTCCAGACTTATACTGAGCCCCACCTGGACTGGCTGGGACATGGCCTCTATTTTGCTGACCCACAGCCTTTCTCCCAAGTGGTAGCGTGATTTTGAACAGTCTCTATCTCTTTACCCTGCTCTCCTGCCAACTGGACCTGTGCCCTTAAAAGACCAAGGGATAGTTCACCAAGTGCGTTTGCCTCACTCCTCCCACTGAGAGTGATATATGCCTCCTAGCCCCCAGGTGCGAGGCTGGGCCAGGTGCCTTCTTTGGCCAAAGGGATATTGTCAGGTATGATGTAAGCAGAGGCCTTGCTGTGCTTTTATGGTTTGGCTTGGCTCTGGAGCCCCTGTGGTAACCTGGGAAGGATGGGTACTGAGTGGACGCTGCCCTTCCAGCCCAGGCCTGAGAGTATGGAGTGGCCCTGAACCCATCTTATAGCCTGGACCCAAGGCCAGTGAACCTGTAGCCTGACAGGTTGGGTTCTACAGTCCAATCTGGGGCACAATTGGTGTGTAGAACCCATAGGCATGAGAATAAATGCTTGCGGTTGTGAGATACTGTGGTTTTCCCCCACTTCAGTGGTTTGTTACACAACCTTATAGTGTCAATAGCTGATTGATACACTGGACTAGAAAGCAAACATTAACCTTGTCCCATCACCCATGACTATGTTAAGAACAGGTTTATGAGTTCCTTTTGCCAATCTCAGTTCTGTTCCTCCCCACTAACATGTATCCAGGCTGCCATGCACCTATCCCACCCAAGGTGTATACCGCAGCCATGACCAAAGAAGGCAGCAGCAGTGCCATCCCAGAAGTAACCAAACACTCTGCAACACAGGTGCAAGCACAAGAATGGAGAACAAAGTTCATCTGACTGAAGTTCAGACAGGAGTGCACACAGGAACTCGGCTTTAGTTGAAAAGCCTGAAGGCTGCTTATAAAACACCCTCATGCCTTTTGTCAGTAGAGGTATAATTATTTCATTATGTTTTCCTGTGAAGTGTGAAAACTCTCTTTAACAATCCTCTTAAATTAGTTAAATATAATATTCAGCGAGACAGGAGACAGAGCAATGTTAATTGAAAGTGGAGAGGTGTTTATAGGTTGATAGCAGCCAACTATGACTACAATGAGTGTCTGGGGGTGCCTGCAGCAGCCTGATACCCCAAGCCCACTCTGCATTTACAATGGGGTGCCTGGTACCAGAGGCCCTGCTCCGTGGGCCACAACTACAGGTCACCTTGGAGAAGATCTCTTTGAATGGAGTTGAAAAAGATGCAATTTTAATTATATTCTGTGTCAGATTTTGCCTGGTGAGACGTTAAGGATAATGAGAGAATTGAAGGATCATTCATCTCACCCTGCACAGGTTGCTGGTACAGTTGTCCCTGAACCTGCCCCGCCCAGTCTTACCTTTGACAGCCAGGGTTGGGGCCACTGTATGGCCTGCATGGGCCACAGGTGGGCTCTGGAGACAGTTCCACAGAGAGTGCAGGTGTTCAGAGGCCCAGGCTGGCCCAGGCTTAGTCCTGTCTGTTCTGGTCAGATGCAGTGTCCGCCCTTCTCTGCTCTGCTCCTGCTCAGAATGGGCATTTAGCAGTGTGGACAATGCTAAACCTCAGTACTGAGTGAGTGAATGCGGACCCTCCCCTGGCTGCGTCTGTCTGCCCAGCACGACCAGCTGATCAAAAACCCAGCAGATGCATTTTTATCACTTCCTTCACTTCCCTGGGGGAAGAAATTGTAGGACCACTCTGGCATCCAATCACATCTTTCTGTGTTTATTTGGAACACCTAGTGTGTGTTGCTAACTATTCTTTTATGGGCCAGCCTGGCAAGTCTGGCTTAAACAAAAAATAGTCTTTCACAAACAATGGGGATATGATTCCCTTTCCTTCCCTTTGTTAGACAGGCAGCCTAGGTTTTGGAAGGGAAGCAGAGATATTGGCATCGCTTACTTAGGAACAATAGGCAATAATAATAATGGCCGACACCATTGATTCCCCATAAAGAACAACATGATGGCACAGTGTGTGTCCTCGGGCCCAGCCCATGTGGCACCATTTCCACAAAGGGCGTCAGGGCCCAGTTCTCTGGCTTGGCCGTGGCCAGTGAGAGCATTCCCCTTGGGGCTTGTGGATGTGCTGATGTTCACTGGGTCCCGGGAGCACTGAACCGCAGCCCGTCTTTTAGACAAGCATCTGTTTTAAAGGTTTTCTACATTGTAAGGCTCATGAATCCACTCCTGGCTGCACTTAATTTATTCAGCATTTTGGTTCTTCCTGAGGATGTCTCCTGTGGAAGTGTCTTTAACCGCCCACCAATCTGAATGAGCTGGCCTGCCATTTTTTACCATACTGTCGGATTTTATTTGATTACTTTTGTAACTAAACCAATATACACTTCTGGGTTTCATTCATTTATTGATTTATTGATTTCTTTTTTCCCCCTTCACTGGACTAAACTCCACAAGGTCAGGGTCTTTGTGCTTATCCGTTGCTGTGTCCCCAGTAACTGGAAGGGTACAGGCCCATAGTAGGTGTTCAATAAAACTTTGTTAAAATAAAGAAGTGAAGTCTGAGTGAACTTAGGTTCATCCCTTTGGACCAGTCTTGAACGATCTCCTCCATAGATACCATTATCTTCTGTCTATGCTGAACGTCTGTCTTCCTCACTCGCCATGGTCTGGACTGCTCCTTGCTTTGCCTGCCTTCATGGAAGCTCCGATGTTGGCTGGGCCCATATTAGACTGTGCACCCAGAGCCTGCATGCAAGTCAGGGTTGGCCCAGTGAGATGACTGGACAGGTGGCTGAGAGATGCTGATATGGAGAGAGAGAGATGAATTTCAACAGAAGGAAATTGGGGCAGACAGAGAAATTGTCGAAAGGCCCTGAAATGGATGCCAGTACAGGAAACTTCACCCAGTGCTTTGGAGCGCCCAGTGGTGGAGGAAACACGTGAAGATGTCCAGACCTGGGGCAGTGAGGC
The DNA here is from genome assembly GCA_011751065.1 of Lasiurus cinereus. NCBI lineage: Eukaryota > Metazoa > Chordata > Mammalia > Chiroptera > Vespertilionidae > Lasiurus > Lasiurus cinereus. The sequence continues at coordinate 2,332,792 of JAAGEH010000024.1, forward strand.
TCTGGGATGCGTCTGGGAAGGTAAAGGTTGGACACACATGAAGTCCACCAACAGGCTGCAGGGACCCACTGTCTGCACAGATGAAAAGCACATTCTCTTTATAGAGAAAAAGTGTAGAGTTTCTCCGTTATCCTTCAGCCAAACCCAGAGCTTTGTTAAAACTCTCCCCTCAGTCTCCAAACCAGCACCACTTGATTGGCACACCTTTGAGGGTGGAGCCTGGTCAGCTCTCCTTTGCAAATCCCACTTCATCCGTGAATGCGTCAGCTGATTGCCCTTGAGAACTCAGGGATAAGGCCTCATAACGCTGTACTCTGTGGGCATGCTTGCTCCCCTGCTGAATTCTCGCTCCACCCTGGAGTGCCTGATCCCTCCCCTGACCTGGGCTCAGGGCCTGGCTTGCAGGTGGGAGCAGAGCAGCCACGGGGGAAGATCTGTCCTGAATTTCGGCCAACACTGCCTCCCTCTCAGCCTTGAGTTCTTTGGTGGGTGCTTCCCTGCCTGCCATTCTTCTCTGTCCAGTGTGTGCATTCTTCAGATTAGATCTCGTGCCTCAAGTCCATGTGCCCTGAGAGATGAAGAGGCAGCAAATGTCTGACACCTTTCTTGTTCTTCCCCCACAGTTTCAAATGTTCTCCAGGTTGTCAGTGAGAGAGTTTGCAACAACCTGATTAAGAATTCCCCTACCATCCACTTCTTGTCCTTGTGTATTCAGAGAATGTCCTAGAATCTTCTAAAGGCTTCCTCACATTATCTTCTGAGATGCCTAATTCTGCGGGGCTCTTTTCTCCTGAATGTCTCATCTCTGGCACCATTGATGCCCTGGTGGTGGGGTGAGGGTACTGGTGGTGAGGAGGTTCCAAAATCCACTGAAATCATTTCTAAACTCTGAGATTATGGGCTGTACCGAATGCACCGCTCCTAAATCCTGTTCCCATTTGGACCTGGACATGGACAACGTGGAGAGCTCAAAGGGTCTTAGAGAGAGGGTTACCCATTCACAAATGGACAAGGTTGTGGGGGAGTGGGGTGGGAACTGAGATTATAAAACAAATTAGGAGAATGATGACTTGCTATTTTTAAACATTTCATCATCATCTCCTGGGATGAATATTACAGCATTCACCCTGGGCAAGGGGGTGAAAATGCCACCTAGACTTTGGCACAGCCATGCCACGTGCTTTTGTATGTGCCCATCTGTATGAGAGCCAAGCATCTCAGGCAAGCCCTGAAGATCCGCAAGGGGTGTGAGAGGGTGCCCAGAATCTACTGCCCAACCCTCATTTTCCATTTTTCCGCCACCACGTCACCCTCCATTCAGCTGAGATGCGTCTACACTCAGCTTCCCTGAATGTACAGCCCCCACTCACGTCTCCCCTGCACATCTGCCTTTCCCTCTCCTCTGCCTGCAGAAGCTGCAGGAAGCCCACTCTGTGAGACTTCGCACCAACCCTTCCCCAGGGTCTCCTCAGTCCTCAGTGTGTGACATTACAATGATTATTTAAATATAATTGTTACTGTACAAGGGCCCTATGGCCCTAGAGGTTTTAATGTTTAGCGAAGAGGATGAATTTCCCTGGGGGTTGACCACTCTGATCTCTTATCCTCCACTTTCCCTGCCTCTGCCGGTTGTACCCCACGTCTTCTGCAGGCTGGATCCTGTCCAATTTCTGAGCTAATCTGACCAGGCAAGGGGCCCACCTGGAGGCAGGCCACTAGATGGGGTCTTGCTACCGTGGAGCTGACTCCCTGGAGCCCCGGCCTCTGTGTGCCCAGGATCTGGGCCACCGTCTACCTCTCTGCTGCATTTGCACGGTAGTGGGGGGAGGGCGGGTGTCTGTCCTTCTCTTTGGCTCTCTTTCCTGCCTGCTGCCCTGACACCTGCCTGGAAGGAATGCTCTTTAACCCCAGCCCCACCCCCAGGCTTATTCTAAAGCCACCCTCTGGAGTCCCCCTAAGAATGAATTGGCTACCTCAACTTTCCTCCTCTGTCCTCCTGACTTTGGGAATCCCCTTTGGCTTGGCCTCACCACCAGGCAGGCAGCCCTGCTGCCCACTGGGGACCATGGCTGGCGTGGGAGCATAGAGAGCTGTGTGGCCTTGGGAATGTCTGGGCAGGTCTGTGCAGCCTCACAGGTCTGAGGGAGGGTTTGAATAATGTCAATACTGAGCACATGTCAGCATCCAGAAAGAGGTCAAAGCAGGGCGAGATGCTGCTGTGGCAGAGCCCGCCGATCTCCTGTGGCCGTCCCTCCCACAGACGCCTCTTAGCCACGCCAGTCCTCCCATTTCTCTCCTGTCTCCTCTGATGTTCATCCACTCTCCTTGGGTCATTATTCCTGATACAGACATGCCTTGTGCGTCCGCTGGGCGCGAGATGCACCGTGGCTGTGTTCCTCTCGGCAGACCCGGCCCGAGGACGAGGCTCACAGGTCCAGGCTGGCTCAGGCCGGTATTCTGTGTAAACAGCCGCTGTAATCCAGCCGCAGTGCCGACACCCTCTTATCTCCTGGTGGATAGGATGCTGCTTCTCAGGTGTTGCAGTGGGGAAATTCAAGGTCAGAACAAACAAACACATAAAATCAATTTTACCTTGGGAACCGGCTCCTTTACAGAGTGCGGTCCGATAGGCATCGCCTTTGCCCAGTGCAGCCCACGGTGGCTTCGTGGAAGCCTGCTCTCAGGCCTCCTCAAGGAAAACAGCACAGGACAAACCAACCACCAGTGCCTGTGTGCTGGGCGTCTTTCATCCCCCCAGCCCCTCTCCTTCCACCAATCGCTGGCTGCCCCTTTTCGAGTTTTTCTTTGCTTCTCTCTTCCCTCCTCCTCTTTGATTTTCTAACAGCCTGCCTCTCTTTTTTTCTGTCTTATCTCTGTGCTCTCTTTCCCCTTCCTCGTGTCGCCCTCCCCTTTCCCCAGACCTCTCTGCTCTTGTCTTCCATTAAAAAAAATGTTTTTATTGACTTTCAGAGAGAGAGGAAGGGAGAGGGAGAGAAGGATAGAAACATCAATGATGAGAAAGAAGCTTTGATCATCTGCTTCCTGCATATCCCCTATGGAGATGGTGCCCCACACCCAGACCCTGAATGTCAATCAAACCCATGACCTCTCAGTGTGCGAGACAATACTCAACCACCTGAGTCACCTGGCCGGGCTCCTCTCCCCTTTATAATCTCTCCCCACAGCCTCCCTGTCTCTCTCTCATTTTCTCTGTCTTCTCGTCTCTGTCACTGTCTCCATAGGGTGGTAGACAGTGAGACAGTTCTGTGGATTTCCTCTGATCAAGGGCCGAGGTCATGTGAGCAGCTTTATCTGCTGAACAAGGAGGTCTGTGGAGTTCCTGGTTGTGCGAGGTGGTCCCAGGGTGGAGGAGGCAGGCTTGGCCTAGGGTGAGGACCCTGAGAGCACTGGCTATGCCTGGGGGCTGAGGTACAGCGGACCTGCATGCGAATCCTACTTCCTCCTGGTGCTCTTCTCGGGAGTCAGAGCCGCGGGAGCACTGTCTCCTTGCCTGTGAAATGGAGCCATGCTTTCAAATTGGCATGCCATAGCATAATTAATAAAAGCCCCCAAACAGTGCCTGACAACTGGCAGGCTCAGTAAATATTTGTTGGGCAAATGAACTAATAAATTAACGAGGGACTTCATGCCCCTGGCACATGGCAGGAGTCCTATTATTATCAGTGAAAAGAGATCAGCAACCGGAGATTTGCAGCCAGACTTGGCCAGGCTGGGCAGGGGAAGAAATGGGGTGGGGACTAGCGTGCCTCTTGGTGGTCACATCGGAGGCAGGGGTGGGCGACCTCCTGTTCCCGCTGTAACTGTGATCTCCTGCCAGCCTCCTTGCAGCTGAACCCATCGGGTGACACAGGAGACAGAGGAGCACGCTCTCTAAGACACTGTGGTTTTCCTCTGAGGTGCCCTGAGGAAAGCCTAACAGAACATCTTATGGACATTCGCGGGTGAGGGCTCCCACCCAAATTACACCGTGTGACAGTTACTATATATACATACATGTATGGATGTGTTCTCTGTGTGTATGTGTGTATATGACTTTTGTCTGCTTACATAATGTTTAGGAATTTTATTTTATTTGGAAACTGAACATCTCATTTAAGGGTGAAACCCTGTCTTTCCAATGGCTGTTTCTTTACTGGGCGCAGAAAGAACAAATCTCAGGAGGCCTGCCCATCCTTATAGCAGCCGTCATGGGAGAATAAAGCACAACCACAGAGATGATCCACACCTGGCCTGACACCAAGCAGGCACGTGTCCCAGTGTGTGCTCTGAACCGGGCCTGACTGGAGACTCAGGATGCACCAGCTCAGCCTCGCCCTTCCCAGTAACAGAAGCCAAGGGCTTTATGTTCCTATTCCCAGGTGGGCGCTTGTCGCTGTCTGCTCTGGGGATGGTCCGGACCCTCTGACCTCACCGGCAGGCCTAAGCAAAGGGCCAGAGGACCGATTGCTCAGGACATGTCCTCTGTCTCCTGCTCTTGCCGCATGTCTCTGACCTTCTTCCTGAGTCCTGGATGCTGGATACTTTGGGAAACATGCTCCGATGCCACCACTAGAGTCATAAACTCTGATGGTGGGTCCCTGAAATTGCATCATAAAAATTTCCCTGGGGTGGTAATGTAACCCCAGCTGAGATTCACTGCTAAAGCCCCTGTTCCTAGGCAACCCAGCCCTAGCCCAACCAACCAAGGGCTAATGCTGTCCACACCCCTTGCAGTGCCTCTTGCTCCCCTAGGCCCCGCTCCTCTTTCCTCCTTCTCTGTCACCTTCCCCTGTCCTTGACCTTGGCTCATTCCCTCTCCACTCTCAGGGCTGGCCAGGTGTGGACTAAATCAATGATCCCCAGCCTTCCATATAAAATACTATATTGTAAACTTCCAGCTGCCATGCTAGGGGTCAGATTCTAATGAGACCCTCCTCCTATTTTGTAGTTAAGAAGAAACAAAGCTGCAATAATATCGAGTCACTGGCTCCTGATGGAGCATCAGCTTCGACCAGAAGCTAGTCCTGGGAGCAATGCTGTGGTGCAGGTGCAGGTCCTGGCACTCGCTCGCTCTGTGGCCACCACCTCTACGGGAATGTCCACATTGTGTGTGTGTGTGTGTCTGTTCTAAGGTTTTTTTTTAAAAATTAAATCTTTATTATTCAGATTATTACATTTGTTTCTCTTTTTTCCCCTCCATAGCACCCCTCCACCCACCTCCCACCCCTCCCTCTGCCCTTAGCTCCCTCCCATTGATCTCATCCATAGGTGCATGATTTTTGTCCAGTCTCTCCCTGTACACCCCTCACCCTTTCCCCCTGAGAATTATCAGTCCACTTCCTTTCTGTGCTCCTGATTCTATTATATTCACCAGTTTATTCTGTTGATCAAATTTTTAATTCACTTAATTTTTAGATTCACTTGTTGATAGATATGTATTTGTTGTTCATAATTTTTTGTCTTTTACCTTTTTCTTCTTCCTCTTCTAAAAGAATACCTTTCAGCATTTCATATAATACTGGTTTGGAGTTGATGAACTCCTTTAGCTTTTTCTTATCTGTGAAGCTCTTTATCTGCCCTTCAATTCTGAATGTTAGCTTTGCTGGATAGATTATTCTTGGTTGTAGGTTCTTGCTATTCATCACGTTGAATATTTCTTGCCACTCTAGTCTGGCCTGCATCGTTTCTGTTGAGAAATCAGCTGACAGTCGTATGGGTGCTCCCTTGTAGGTAATGAACTGTTTTTCTCTTGCTGCTTTTAATATTCTCTCTTTGTCTTTTGCTCTTGGTATTTTAATTATGATGTGTCTTGGTGTGGTCCTCTTTGGATTCCTTTTATTTGGGGTTCTGTGTGCTTCCTGGACTTGTAAGTCCATTTCTTTTACCAGATGTGGGAAGTTTTCAGTCATTATTTCTTTAAATAGGTTTTCAGTATCTTGCTCTCTCTCTTCTTCTGGCACCCCCACAATTCTGATGTTGGTACGCTTGAAACTGTCCCAGAGTCTCCTTACATTATGTTCACATTTTTTGGATTCTTTTCTCTTCTTGCTTTTCCAGTTGAATGTTGTCTGCTTCTTTATATTTCAAATTTTTTACTTGATTCTTGCCTTTCTCTAGTCTGCTGTTAGGACTCTGTATAATATTTTTTATTTCAGTCAGTGTATGTTTCATCTCCTCTTGGCTCTCGCTAAATTTATCCATCTTTTCTAGCATATTCTTGAAAAACCTTATAAGCGTGGTTTTGAACTCTATATCCAGTCGTTTTTTTTCCTCCATTTCTTTTGTTTGTGATCCCTTCCCTTGTCTCGGCATTTTCCCTATGCCGGGGAAACTTCTGTGTTGGATTCAGCCTTATGATAGCAGACGCAAAGCTGCAGAAGCCTCTGTTGAGCTTGGGAGGGGTGGAGTCTCAGGCCTTAAGGGACCGCCTTGCCTTCCAGTCGGCCCCGCCCTCCACGGCCCCTGAGTCTCACGTGACTGGGTAATCGCTGGAGCGGTCCTTGTGCGCGAGCACCCGCAGTGCCTCTAACCGCTGCCTTTCCAGCTCCCCTGCGCACCAGGACCACAGGAGTCTAGGTCCCCAGGGTTTCGCCCAAAACAGGGGCCCAGTGGACTCAGAAGTGGCACAGCTGGGAGGGTCTGTCTCCCGCCCAGTCGCGAAAGCCAGCGGCACAATCAGCAGTCTGTCCTCCGCGCAGCACCGTGTGCGTGCGAGACCGGACCTGATCTTCTGAGACTCCCCTAAATTTCCGTGCACCTCTCCCTTTTCACAGTCCAAACTCCCCCCGTATGAGTTTCGGCTGGATCTGGGGTTTAGTGTTGTAGGATAAGGGGTTCAATGCAGTTGGGAGTCTCCCTTTCCCTCCCGCCAGAGAAAGCCAGCCCGGTACTCCGGCACCCGCTCTCTCAGTGCGCGTCTCCGTACCTCAGCTTTTTGCAGCTCCTCTGGGTCTCTGTGAGCCCCTCTCTTTCCTTCTAGTTGTAGAACTTCCACTCAGCCAGCTTTCCTGTGGTTCTGGATGCTGTCCGTTCTGTCTTTTAGTTGTAGTTTTGAAATTGTTGTGCGAGGCAGCAGTGTAGGTGTTTACCTATGCCGCCATCTTGGTTAATTCCTGTTCTAAGGTTATCAGCAATCTGCTCACACTTACCTACTTTTGAAACAAAGGGTCAACAATTCACACACTGGATGCTTGGTTACTGGGAGGAAGTTACTAGCAGTAACACCAGCTGACATGTCCTGGGCACCCAGACGTGGCAGGTGCTGTAGGGGGTGGGGGTTTCCTTATTGTGTGGGCTCATTTCATCCCAACAGCCCAGAAAGGGTTGCCCCTGCCCTTGACTTTGCAGAGGAGGAAGCTAAGGTCCAGAGAGCTTAGTCTCAGGTGGACCAGGGCAGAGCTGGGATCCCAATGCTCATTTCTGACTCCAAGTCCCAAACTTATACCCACGGCACTGAATACACCTCACATTGCATTCTGGATGGACAACACCAGGGAGCAGCGGAACCACAGTCGCACTAGTCAGGGTTTCCCACAGCTGCAGACCAATAGGGTAGATATAGGATAGACACAGGCATATAGATATAGACGTAGTTATGAATACGGATATAGACACAGACATAAGCATAGACATAGGCATAGATGATCTAGATCTAGTTACAGATACAGATCTTTCTAGAAGGAGATGTGCTACAATCTATCAGCTCCCATGATTGCAGAAGTGGACAGGCCCACCATGGCCATCTGACGCTGAAGACCTGGGAAAGCCAGTGGCATATTTCAGAGGCTGGAGGCTGAGAACCACGGTGCCGCCTCCAGCTGTGTCTGAAGGCCTGAGGACCCCACAAGAAGAAGATGACATCCCAGCTTACACTGTGGGCAGAGTGCAGATTCAACCTTCTTCCACCTTTTTGTTCTATTCAAACCTCGATGGACTGGGTGATGCCCACCCACTCAGGGGAGCCCCTCTGCTTTCCTCCCTTCACACATTCAAATGCCATCTTTCTGGAAACCCTCACACAGGCCCAGAGGAAACATCTGCATCTCTTGGCCCGACCAAGGGAACATGTGAGTCATCACCATAGCCTCCCTGGGCTTCTCGAGGATGGTGTGGGTGGTCCCGGGTAGCCAGGTCCTGTCAGCGGACCTGGGCATCCCAGGAGGGTCCATTTCTAGGGAGCTCCCAGGCACTGCCACTGCAGCTGGTCTGCACACCCTGCCTCGGGCAGCCAGTTGATAACTGAACAGGTCTTAGAGGATCAGGGTGATGAGTGTAGGCCCCTGGGGATGGTCTGGGCCGAGGTCGCAGTCCCTGACACGCGAGCACCCCTCTCCCTGGTACTCACAGAGCTGTGGTGCAACCGCCTGCTTGTTTCAGGCAAGGCTGGGACAGGCCTCGGCACCCTGGAATCTTCCAGGCTGCAGTCCTGGTCTAACTGGGCTCTCTCCTCCTCACCCTGCACCATCTTCCTCCTCCCTGCCCAGCCAGGACCCTTACCTCCCTTTCCTGGGTGCCTCTCAGAAGCCTAGGCAGTGGGTTGCAGGGTTCTAAGGTTGGGCTCAGGGCCACCTGGGTCTCTGTGCTCACCCTCCCTCTTACTCCTGCCACAAGTTATGAGATGCCAGGGCCTGCGCTGCCCTCCGAGCACCGGGACGCTGGCCTCTCTCTGCCAGCCCCCAGCCCTGTCGCTGCATGAGACGGAGACGGAGACAGAGAGGCAGAGCTTGGTTCTGCTGTTGCGCCGGCAGGCAAGGGAGGCCAGTGTGTCTGTGGGAAGAAGACAGTGCCTTTCAGGGGCATTAATTTTTCAGTTTGTGTTCAGATGTGCAGGCCCCTGTCAGCCTCAGAGCTAAAGGATGGCTCTGAGTTTCGAACATAATTTAATTCCAAGCGAGGCTCACCTGGTGAGGGCTGCTGAGAAAGAGCTGTGGGCTGGAGGAAGGTGGCTCGAACTAATGCAGCCCCTAGGACTTGGTGCGGTGCACATGGGATGTTATTTTACTTCATCATTATTTTCCCTATTTATTGATTTTTATGGGATGTCATTTTCTTAGTCTCTGCCATGCTCTGAGGATGCTGCCCCAATGCAGAGATAACAACATACAGTAATCCTATTCCTCTAAAAAATATTGATCAGAAACCACTTGATGCTGGGAAATGCTGTGGCCCTTGCAGCACAGTGGCCGCCAAGACAGACATCATCTCTGTCTTGTGGGGCCATGTGATCTGTGTGGGGAGACTACACCTGCAAGGAGACTGAGTATTACAATAACTCAAGTTGAGAAGCAAACAGCCATGGGGCTGAGAGGGGGACGCGAGTGGAGGCTTCATTTACACGGAATGTCCGGAGGCCTCTGAGAAGTGACGGAGCTACAAGTAAAGGCTGAGAAGTAGCCAGTCATGAAGAAGAGGGTGTGGTGCAGACAGTCCTGGCAGGTAGTCGGCACCCCTGGACTGGGAGGGAGCCAAGGCCTGGAAGAGGGCAGGTGACTGCAGAAAGTGGTCAGGAGAGAGTGAGGAGTGAGGCTGGAAGGGTCCAGGCACAGGTCCTTGTAGACCAGTGGCTCTCAACCTGTGGGTCACGACCCCTTTGGGGGTCGAACGACCTTTTCACAGGGGTTGCCTAAGACCATCGGAAAATGCAGATATTTACATCACGATGCATAACAGTAGCAAAATTTCATGGTTGGAGGTCACCACCACATGAAGAACTGTATGCAAGGGTCACGGCCTTAGGAAGTTGAGAACCACTGTTGTAGACCATAGCGAGTTTGAATTTTATTTGACTTAAAACCCATTAAAATGTGGGATTTCACCCCAGATCTTCAAGATTTGAAAGCCTTGTTTACTATGACAGTGATGGTTTCCAAACATACATTTTTAAAGCAAAAGAACCTTGTTATCAAATGAAATCTTATGAATATTTTCCCCCAAATACAAAATAGATAGGAGATATGTAGGTCTGGTTTAAGCAGAGCTTTGGGGACCCCTGGATCTAGCAGCTTGCCTCTTTCTCACCCTTGCACTGAGCCCCGAGTCACTCGAGCCCACAGGAAGCAGGCAGACTGATTCATTCATCCCGGTGTTTACCCGCTTATGAAGCAGGTGCCAGGCACTGTGTGAGGCATAGAATAGAGTGATGCAGGGGGCACAATTCTCATCTTCATGGGCCTCACATTATGGTGCAGGACTCCCACGTTGACTAAGGAATCACAGCGAGGCCCAGAAAGGACAGAGAATGGGCATTATAATCAAGGAGTGGGACTCTTATGGATTCCTGTCACTTTCCAGGTTAATTTTGTGTCCCCCCCTTTGCAATAGCACCCAGAATTTCCCAGTGTCATGTTCTACTTGACTCCCCTCCTCTCCATAGGAGCTCTCACTGGCTTTAAGGACAGTGTCTGAATATAGACGGAAGCAGTGTGCTCCTCGGGTCAGTAAAGGCCAACCAGATTCACTTGGGGGTGTTGGTTGAATATTCTGAGAAAATGGAAATTGCCCATTTTTCTGGACTTGAACCTGGAAGTATTGAGTTCTGGGAGCTGCTGGTAGTGATTGTACAGCCCAAGAGGAAGGCTGCTGAAATGGGACAGACAAGAAGAAGTGACCTGAGAAGCAGGGCAGGCCCCTGTCGTGGTTCTATTGCTTTCATGCTGGATGGAGCTGTACTGGAAGCTCACTGTACCTCTAGGATTTTTTTTTTTGTAACATGATTTGCAACTGTTAAAATTTGCCCAGGATGATTTGAATTTCTGTTTTTTACAGCCAACTCACCTACAAACACATATTGGCTTAGTTTGGAGAGCAAGGGAAGGACTTCTTGAGGAAGCTCCCTTTAAGGGAAGCCACAGAGAGTAAGAAAAAGCTCTGCAAGTGGGGAAATCAGAGAAAAGGCATGTTAGGCAAAGGGGGGAAGGAGGTTGATCTTCAAGCTTCACAATTTGGTGAGGAGCCACTTTGCACTTTCTTCCAGAATCTTACATTTTCCTGAAATGAAATCTATGCTCCATTGCCTCATTCTGCTCCAATGAACCTGGATGGCAGAATGAAAAGCTGCAAAGAGCTCAGTGAGGGCCATGGTCTGTCTGACAAAACTTGCTTTGCAACTTTCTTGAAGGTGTAAATAACATTGGGTATGAAACATACTTGGCACATAGTAGGTATTTAACAAAAGGCACTTGCCATTTTGAACAGCAGCTGCTTTTAAAGCCCTGAGTCAAAGGTCTTTGAGTGTGTGGGTTTGTGTCCACATTCTATGTCCTTTCTGTGCCTCGCTAAGATCAGGGTGATAGAGAAGTGGGGATGTGTGGATAAGGAAGGTCCCAGACAAGCATCAGCTGGATCTCAGAACCTTGAGCTCCCTGATAGAGGTGGGTTGGGCATATGCGTGGAGGCCAGGGAGTGGAGAGGAGGAAGTTGGGAGGGACGTCTCTGAGAGAGAAAGATGTGGAGGAGACCAAGAGGCATGGTGTTTGTTGGCTCACCTGATTTGAGTCCTAAGGACATGAGGGGCATAAGGAAGAACGGGAGGGACTGTGAGGTGCAGGGACCCAGAGGGTGACTCAAATAAGGGAGAGAACCTCTAACCACTTGGTTGGTTCCTCTGGCAACCGGTCCCTATCCTGAAAGGGTCCCCTCATTAGCATAAACTCAGGTGTGGATGAAAGTGGTTTATTTTCAATAAGAAAAATGCTCTCTCCCCATCACTCAGGACATTCCTAGGGTTCTAGGGGCTCTGTCCAGGAATGAGGGTCAAAGACAAATATATATTTCTTATCATCCCAGGGAGACTGATTGGGTCACAGCAAGGGGAAACCAAGGCAGGAGCCCCCTCTCATGGCCTGCTCCAACCCAGAGGTGGGAAGCTCAGGGCAGCCTGGTGAGGCAGGGCTCCACCTGGCATCTGGCTCCTGCATCTGACTGGCAGCCAAGGAACCCAGGCTGGGGAGAGACCAGTATATCCTACAGTGGTCCCTCACTTTCTTTTTCTGGGAATAAGGGTTCCTTTACACACACAGGTGCCAACCTACTCAGTAATGGCTCAGGGGCTGGGGTAACCTGGGGCAATGATGGGGATATCAGTGAGTAACAGGTGATCCATCTAAACTCGGTTGACAGCCTAGGAGGAGCCAGTTGGCCATGGCACTGCTGTGCCTCACAGACAGACATGGCAACTGCCACGCCAGCCTGTGGTGGTGCCAGGATCGACCACTCCCCATCTCCTGCTTTCCCCTGTGGATCCAGTCTCGAGCCGACTCGCAGTTGGTCACCAGCATCACCAGCTCCTGTTGAGACCTTGTGAAGAGAGAGGGCTGCCTTACTGTGGACTCACGGAGGCTCAGGGAGGGCACGTGTTGTCCAGTTGCCATCTTTTACCCCCAGGGACAGACACCAGGCTGTCCGTCCTTCCATTCTGTCTTCTCAGCTCCTCTTGCCATATGCACATCGATCTCTATGTGTAGATCCGAGGGGGTGGCCTCCTGGCCCCCTCGGCCTGTTACTTACAGAGACAAGTCTGAATCTTGGTTAGGCTGAGCTTCCACAGCAGGCAGCACACGCATGCTGGCATGCAGGGGTGCACACACACGCACCCCACCCCGGAGGTGGGTCACGTGTGCAGTGACGCCCGGCCTTCCTCTGAGTGTTCAGAGCCGGGTGAGGAGCCCTCATGGAGGTGGCTGGGGTTTGTGTACTGTCAACAGCTGTCAGTATGCCTGGCACATCTGCTTTTTCCTCTGGATGATGGGCGTCCCCTGGTGCAGAGGGGGTGAGCACGTGCCTGCTTGTCAGGTGTGTGAAGTAGCACAGCCGTGGGCATGTTGTGTTGCGGCTTTAGCCCGGCTTCACCACGTGGGCATGGAGGCTGTGGGGAGTCCTGGGTCGTACTAGACCTCGACCTGTTCTCCTTTCCTTCTCTGATATCAAGATGTGCCACTGCAAACCCATGTGCAGAGACCCGCGCGTTCCCAAAGAGTAGTGGCCGGGCAGCCACTCAGTAGGAACCAGCAGTTATCAGCACTACTTCTGGGTGTGGCGTTGTATGGGCTCATTCCTTCCTGCATAAGCCCGGCCCCCGAGGCTCTGTGAGAAACCCCCTCTGGACCTGAAGAAGTGGAGGCACAGAGAGGAACCCCTTTGCCAACAGAAGCTGTGAATATGGGGAATATGGGTTTTAAATGCTCTCTGATACTGCCTGTGTGGGGGAGGGAGGTTGGGTCTCCATCCAGGGGTCTGGGGCTGGTGTCTTCCTAGGTGGAGCCACCTGCCTGGCAATGTTTCTGGGAAGATTCGGAGAGAAAAGCACCCACATCTCCATGCACCTGCCAGCAGGGCCCAGCAAGTGCAGCTGCATCTGGCTGCGGTAGCCAATCCTTTCCTCCTGTGCCTCTTCTTCTCACTCTCGTCCATACTCAGAATGGCTCCAAGGCAGTCCTCATGCTGATGTCACTGCTTCTGGGAAACTAACTGCCACTCCGTAATGTGGTCCTCTCTGCCTCTTCACCAGCGCAGGGCTGTTAGTGGGTGTTGTGGCTGAGGGAGCGCTGCTGCTCGCAGCCCCTCGCCTTTTCGAGGAGCTGCATCATCCCTCAGAGGCAGGTAGGGAGCAGGGCCAGGACCTGGCTGCTCCCTGACTTCTGGGCTTCCTGCCTGGGCCCCGCACTCGCCCTGCCCAGGGTCCTGCAGCCCAGTCAGGCCCTCTATCCGATATGCTGATTCATAGAACATGAGCCTTGAGGGTCTTTAAGAGTCTTCCAGTCCAACATTTTATTCATGTCAGAAAGCATTTTTCAGTAATAGGTGAATTAATTTTCCCCCAAGCACCTTTTCCACAGATAGCTACAGTAAACCCTGCATTGGGTGGGTGGGATGGGGGTGGGGGTGCCTGGCTTATCTCCTCATACCACCCTCACCATTAGTCCTCGATCCAGGCCCTGTCTGTGCCCCGGGAAGCCCCGTGGGGCACTGCCTTGGAGCTGTGCATTGCACTCACTCCAAACCGTGGCTCCTCGGCTGGGGCATCATCTAGCTGCAGCCTGCACTCTGGGCACCATGGGCCACCCTTGCTAAGACAGCCTCTCCCCTCGCTCTTGGCTCTAGTCCTGCCCCCTTATCACCTTGGACTCCAAGGACAAGGGGACCTTCCTATAAATCTGACCTCTCACCACCGGTTTAAAACCCCTTTCCTGTCAGTTCTCACTGAGCTGGGGATGAAACCCACACTTCTCACTGAGTCAAAGGCCTCAGCTGCGCTGTGGGTCCCATGTCCCCTGAGGGGACTGAGCTGGGCCCTTCTACTAGCCTGTGTGCTCTGCGGGGTTTCACTTAGCATGGCCCTTGCCCAGGAGCCTTCCACTCCCTCACTCCTAGCCTTTACCCTCCTGAGCTCTCACCTCACTAACTCCCTCCTGATTAGTACTCCAACCCTCCTCTGCTCCCAGAGCCCGTGGGGGCTCGCAGTTCCCGCAGGGAACCTGCCTTATTTCCTCATCCACTGTTGTCAGCAAACTAATTTTTGTGAGGACAGGGACCATGTGTATCTCGGCTCCTTATGTAGTCCCAGTGCCTGCTAAGGCTTGGCGCAAAAAGAGGCTCGGCTCAGCGAGTGTTTGCTGGACATGCAGCTGGAACCAGTGGTTACCTGGCCCCCAGCCAGTGATCGCTGGGCTCCCTCCATCCTTCTGTCAACACCTAACTCAGCTTGCCCGCTACTCACGATGCCTTTGTCTGGCCACAGACCTCACCAGTGACCTACAGCCCACATGATCTTCTTTCCTCTTCCAGCTACCCTTGGCTTCTCCGTGTGGGAATGAAGAGACCCCAGCTCCACGCTGGGTGAGTGCTCCTGCCCACGGGGTCCCGCGCTCGGCTTTCACTAGGCACTCAGCGCCCATGGCTCAGGAGGAGGGAAACACGGCCTGCCATCCCTGGCAGAGAGCAGGTCCCCACCATGCCTGGCCAGAGCTCCCTGCTGTCCAGCATGTGGGAGTGGAGCCTCCTTGGCCCCCTGTGGCCGAGGGTGGAACTGCTTTTTGGGTTGAAGCTTTTCCAGGGAACAGTGCTTAGCTTAGAAACTCTTCTGATGACATTTCCAGCCTGCTCTGACTTCCTGGGGCTGAGAGAGGTTCCTTCCTCGCTGGTGCCTCCGCCCAGGCCTGGCCATCCAGGAAGCCCAGAGGGGGCACAGCTCCAGAGCGGGTGCAGCTCCGAGGGAAGGTGCTGGGAGACTGGATGCTGCCAGCCCTTCCACACCTGCTCCTGCAGCGTGGGAATCGGAGTGACATTCTTCAGGGGGCTGCCTGGCTGGTGGTCTGTCTGCCGAAGCTGCCAGGGATGGGCATTCAGTGACATGGTGCATCTTTGCCAAGTGTCTCAAGTAGTCCAGACCCAAAGGGGTGCCCAGGGAAAGAGACGCTGTCATCTTTGTTTACAGACTGACAGTCCTTGTCTTCAAAACACCCTCAGACCAAGACTCTCTGGCTCCCACTTAAAATCAAGAGAGTTTTATAAAGTGATAAAATATAAATAACAAACAAATGAAAATAGTATCTTTTTTAACATGGCAAAATTTTATAATATGTGCAACAACTTTAAATAAAAAGTTCAAAAAATAAAATAATACATAGAAGGTGAATGAGACAGTTTACATTATTAAGATGCTCAGATTCAGTAAAACATGTCAAAGCACATGTGGGAATGAAAGGCCCTCAGGAGGGGGTGAGATGGGCATAAATGAAGGAGCTTTGGGAGAAGACAGATCTGGGCTCTCAGCACAGCTTGGCCCCTGACCCCTGACCCCCACGATCACAGGTCCTGGCTGAGTCTTGTGGAAAGGATGAGGGGTATTTGACTGCACGCCTGCTGTTTGAACCTCCACATTCCTCTGGGGAAAGACCTATTCCCACCTATTCTCTGTGGCCTGTGTTTGGCTCAGCCCCATCCAGGGAGGGCAGAGGGGTGAGGAAGGTTGCACATGGCACCAGTTCTTCACCCTCCTGCATGCTTGTCTCTGCATGGTCTCACCAAAAAGGGTGGTGGTGGGGAGTCCTGTTTTCCCATCCAGGCATCGGGCTGGCTTGGCAGTGTTTTGGCCAATTGCACATGGTGGTGTAGTGGTGAGAGGCTGCTGGTAGGGCCTGGTGTGCTTTCACCTACTACTCTTGTGCCACTGCCTTCACCAGGAGGACATACCTGGGCTAGTCTTATGGAGGAGGGGTGGCATGTGGGGCACAGCTAAGTCATCCCAGTTGCCTTATATGGTAGTCAACCAACCTCTAGATATGTGAGTGAGACCACCCAAGATCAGCAGAGCAACCAGCGGACCCACTGACCCCAGATGCATGAAGTATTTCTATCTGTAACTGTGGCTTTGCAGTTCTTTGTGGCTCCGTGTTTGGGGGCAGTGGATAACAGATACAGTTCGTGGCCACATCTCGGCCAGTAAGAGTTGGTGGGGAAACTTTCATTGGAGCAGTTAGCACAGAGGCACACATTTTCCCAGTGGATGCCCACATGACATGAGGCTGGAGCAGCTCAAAACAAAAGAGGAGGAGGATGAACCCTGACAGTGTCCTTGGAGCTCCTTGACCCAGCCACGTCTGAAGCAACTACAACCAGATTTTTTAGTCAGAGGGAAGGGGAGCTGCCAGTTTTGCCAGGGTCAACTCAGGCTACGTTTCTGACCCTTGCTGCAAAGACAGTCCTGATCAGTGGCATCCACAGTTCGAGCATGCGAGGCTTAGGGGGCTGTGAGCGCGCCTGTCTGGGAAGAGAGGCGGGGACCATTGTCTGTCCTTCCTGTTGCATCTTATTTTCTAGGGCACTGGGAGCTGGGAGTTATCCTCTGCACCTCCCTGAGTGGTAGAGGCAAGATGACCGCTGGCCCACGGGGCTTCCCCATGTGGAGCCAGCACGACTCAGGCTGGCTGGCTACAAACACAAAGCCATTCTGAGAAAGGTTCACCAGGTTGCTCAATGGGTGAGTGATTTCACCTGCTTCAAGATAACAGAAGCCGACCACGTTAGAAGGAACGGGCATGGTGGAGATGATTCCCCTGAGCATTCAAGGAAAAAAACAAAATAGTAAGGGCAATACTGAAATCATCTTCATTCAGCTGCAGGCATCAGATCAGTGTTTTGGCCACAGAGCCTCATGTCTTGTCGGTGCCAAGCCTGTGGTCCAGGAGAATGGCTGGGAGCAGCCAGTACCTGCAGCAGCTCGTGCCCCCTCTGCATGATCTGCATCATCTGCATCGTGGCTGACGTCCTCACTCAGCCACCAAATTTCCTGCCATGCTTCCGTGGGGAACCAGGCAGCCAGAACTCACTATGTGGTCTCTGCGGAGTCACCTGGGTGGGAAAACAAGTGGCCAGCGTACCTGGTGAAGGCTAAGGCTCATTTATAGTCAATGCCCTCCACTGAGCACAGCTCTGCTGGGCACACGGAGAACATTCACGCATGTTTCTCCTATCATCCTTGCAGACACGTAATGTCCAGGGAGGACACAGACTCAGAGGAGCTCAGGAACTTGTCCAAGGTCACACAGCCAGAAAGAGGAAGAGCTAGGATTTGAACCAAGGCTTTTCTGACTCCAAAGTATGACTTCTTTTTTAAAAAATATATATTTTATTGTTTTTTTACAGAGAGGAAGGGAGAAGGATAGAGAGTCAGAAACATCGATGAGAGAGAAACATCGATCAGCTGCCTCCTGCACACCTCCGACTGGGGATGTGCCCGCAACCAAGGTACATGCCCTTGACCGGAATCGAACCCAGGACCTTTCAGTCCGCAGGCTTATGCTCTATCCACTGAGCCAAACTGGTTTCGGCAAAGTATGGTTTCTTAACTCCAAAGTCAACCCGTTTAACATAGGTTGTTATACCTGGAAGGTTCTTTAGCTCTCAGCCATTTCAGAGATTAGGAAATGGTAGTTATGGACAGGATCCAGTCTTCAACTCAGATGGTTTTCGTTTAAAGCTACACAATGGTTTATATATTTATTTGTGTTTTTATTGTTGATTTCCCTTTAGTTTGAGAAATGGACAGCATTTGAAATGGACAGCATTTGATTTTACTTTCAAACATCAGACTTTTATCTTCTCTGGGTAACAGCGAGGGCCCTGCCACCTGCTCCACTCCTGCCTGCAGCGACGGCTGCCCAGTAAAATGAGCCCAGCCTTTCCTTGCCTGCCTGTTCCCTGTGGGTGGCTGGACCTGATTTATCTCAACTTATGAGAGAGAACAGTGCCACTCAGAGAGGGGGAGTGACTGGCCAGAAGCCACACAACAAAAATAAGTAACTTTACTCCAGTGGGACCTCAATTGTGTTGCTGGAGCAGGGAGGTTCACCCCAGGTCCTGGCTCTCAGTCCCCATCTCCTCTTTGACTGACCTAGGGCAGCTCCTGTCAGCACATTCTCGGAATCACATCTCTACTGAGTCACCCCAAGGGTGGAGGCTTGCTCTTATGGGGTTAGTATTTCTCATAAAAAGCCTTGTAATTAATGTTCTCAAACTTGGTAAGGCTTGAACTTTCCTTTTAGGAAGATGAGAAACTAGTTGGAGTGTTTCTGAAATTGAGCTTCAGTGAATAAGAAAGGAAAAGAAAGGGAGATAGGGACAAAAGGAAGGATGGAGGGCAGGCCACAAACCTGTGGTGTTTACTCCTTCCCTTGGTTGGTTCTGATGAAATTCCCAGTGACTCTGTCGCTTTCTCCCAGGAAGGAAAGCAGAGGCAAGCAGGACACAGGTGGAGGGGAGAGCGGGGGTCCTCCGGGACCCAGTGCCAAGGCAAAGTCTCACCAGAGGTCTCAAACCCTCTCCAATCTTTAAACGAAAAGAAAGTAAGAAACAATGCATTTTTGTACTTTTAATTTGTGTGTGTGTCACACATAAAAGTGAATGTGAATGGTGCACCACTCTGGGATATGGGACATCATTGGCAGGAACATCTGTATGCATGCCCGTGAAGGACCCTCCCCCGATGCCACAGCCCCACCCCCGAAGCCTGCTGCCCTCCAGAATTCTGTTATTATTCTACTTAGTCACCTATATCAGGTCATCCATTTGTAACCTCTTATTATGAAAATGATCAAATAGGCAGAAAATTAGAAGCAATAGTAGCACTGAATATTTTATGCCTATGCTGGATTCATCAGCTTTTTAATATTTGGCCTCTTTAATTTTCTTTTTGCCTTATCTTTCTATTTGTGAGCCACTACGTATGGATTTTACTTTGTAAGTTACTGAGTAAAAGCAGAGACCCTGGTCTGAGGGATCTCGCCAGCCTCTGGGCGGATGGTGTGTAGCCACCCTCAGTCACTTAGCCTCTTCCACCCAATTCTGGGTGTTCTGAAGCAAATCCCAGACTTCATACACTTTCATCGGTAAACAGTTCAGTCTGATCTCTGAAATATTAACTCCTCAAAACTAATCATAATGCCACTACCACGGGAAATAGCAACCGCCTCCTAACTGTCACCAAATGCCTGGTCAGTGTTCAATCCCCGGCCCCTGCCCTTCCCGCCCCTCCCATTCTGTGTTTGCAGACTTGCTGTCTTTGAACTGTGATTCAAACAACGTTCCCCCCTTGTATTTGGCTGATAAATGTTTTAAGTTGCTAAGTTTCCTTTCCTGTGGCTTTGATTTTGTTGTTTATTTTCCCAACATCATTCATTTGTTGGTTTTGTTTTGATTTTTCCCAACATCACTCATTTGTTGAAGAGTCTGGGTTATTTCTCTTACACGATTGCCCACATTCTGGATTTTGTTGAGCCCCCTTCGTGGTGTCCTTTAACATATCCTTCCATCACTTCTTTCTCCCTCAAACTGGGCATTAGCTGTGCAGGCGTGACCAGGCTGTGGTTTGCTCTCTGGGAAGAGCACTTCATAAGCAGCGCTGGTGTGTTCATCCTGAGGGACACAATGTCTGCTTGTCCCTTTTTATGACATTAAGTAAATTCTGCAGATAAGTTTATAATCTTCCCATTATATAGCCTGAACAGCTCTTCACCCAGTAGGTTTAAAGGCCATTGGCAATCACTCTGCAAGAGTTGGGCTGAATCATTTTAAAGTTAGGTCTGGCACCAAGTCTTGGTTCCTTTAAATACAGCATGCATTGCCCACAGAAAAGTGCTATTGCTCATAACTCAACACCATCACCTACTTGATAAAATTAATAACTACTCTGTATTGTTTAACATCCAGTTACTATTAGAAACTTCCCAATCATTCCCATTTGCTTTTAAAGAATTTTTAACATTTTAGAATAACTTTAGATTTATAGAAAAATTGGAAGGTAGTAGAGAGCTGCCCCACATACCTCACACCTAGTTTCCCCTCATGTTAATATCTTGCATTAGTATGGTCCCATTGTCACAATTAATAAACCAATATTGATGCATTAATAACTAAAGTCTATATTTATTTAGGTTCTTTTAGTTTTGCCTCCTGCCCTTTCCTATCCCAAAAGGTTATCCAGAACACCATGTTGCCTTTAATCCTTATGTCTCCTTAGGTTTCTTTTGGCTATGACAGGCCCCATTTGGTTTTTATTTCCCTTTTAGTCTGGAATAACATCTCCCATATTATCTTGTAGAATGTCCTGCATTTTGACTCAGTTTGTGTATTTTCTTGTGGTGATCTTTAACTTGTATCTGTATCCCTTGAATATCCATAAACAAGATGTTAGAATGAAATGCTCAATTAGACTCAAGGTAAATATTTTCTCCCACCAATATTTCATAGGTGAAGCTGTGTCCTTTGTACACCACCTCACAGCCAAGAGCATTAGGATGAAAAAGACAGGAGAAGGAAAAACAAGACTGATGGGGAGGAATAAGAAGCCTATGGATGAAGTGGAAGTAAGGCTTCATCTCCGATAGTTTAGGAGAGGTTATTCCAAGTACCTCTTACATCTTGTTTTTCTCCCTTGAATCTTACTCAATAAAATTGATCTAATTCTAAATGTGAATGTGCATGATTGTGATGATTATGTTATTTTATTTTCTTGTCTTAGACTGGAGCTATGTGAGTTTTTGGACATTAATTTGGACAGATTACCTATCAAAAAAGCTGTTTTATTTGGCCATGGCCAGGCCTTGCAGATAGTGGGTCAAGAACCAGCCCCACCTGCCAGTGCATATAGCAGATACCCTTGGAGCACTTGCTCTAGTGACCACGAAGACTGTACCATTGAGCCCTGCAAGACACCCCACATAAGGTCACTATTTCAAAACCAGGAAACATAGCTGATCAAACATAGAGACTTAAGCAAAATTAGGAAATAAAGGTATATTCTCCAAACAAAAGAAAAAGACAACCCCCTAGAAAAATAACTAAATGAAATGGAGGTAAGCAGTTTACATGATAAAGATATTACAGTAACAGACATAGAAGGTGCTCACTGAACTTGTGAGAAGAATGAATCAACAAAGTAAAAACTTCAACAAGTAGATAGAAAATATAAATCAGCACCCATCAGAGAGAAAAAAATACAGTAAGTGAAATGAAAAAATATGCTAGGAGGAATCACCAGCAGATCAGATAATGTAGAAGACTGGATTAGTGATCTGAAAGATAGGATAGTGAAATCAGCCAATGAGAACAGCAGAAAGGAGCAAAAAACAAAATAAAAATAAAAATAAAGAGGAATAACTTCTGATATTTTCAAGCCTGCTAACAGGGCAACATTAAGCCTGCTGACAGGAGTTCCAGAAAGAGGAGAGAGAAAAAGGGATATAAAACATATTTGAAGATATAATAGCTTAAAAAGTCCCTAAACTGGAGAAGAAAACAGACTTCCAAGCTTAAGAAGCACAGAGACTTCTAATCAAAATAAACTGGAGGAAAACCACATCAAGACACATCATAATTAAAATTTCAAAAGTTAAGGATGAAGAGAGAATCTTAAAAGCAGCAAGAGAAAAACAACTTGTTAAGTACAGGAGAACCCCCATAAACTATCAGCTGATTTTTCAGCAGAAACTTTAAAGGCCAGAAGGGAGTGGCATAATACATTCAAAGTGATGAAAGGGCAAAATCTACAACTGAGAATAGTCTACCCAACAAGTCGTTCAAAATTGAAGGGGAGATAAAGATTTTCCTAACATTCCAAACAAGAAATGTTAATGCGACTTCTTTAAATGGGGGAAAATAAAAGGTTCTCACTAGAGATAGAAAATATATAAAAGGAAAAAAAAAACTCACTGGTAAAAGCAAACATATAGTAAAAGTAGTGGATCAACCACTTATAAAGCTACTATAAAGGTTAAAAGACAAAAGTAGCAAAATCACCTCTATCTACAATAATTAGTTAAGGAATGCATACACAGAGATGTAAAATATGATGTCATAACATAAAACATTGGGCAGAGGGTAAAAATGTATTGCTTTTAGTATTCATTCAAACTTAAAGGACCAATAATTTATATATAGGAATCTCATGGTAGCCATGTACCAAAAACCTATGATAAATACAACTAAAATAAAAGGAAAGGAAGCAAATTTAACACTAAAGAAATTCATCAAATCACAAGGGAAGAGAGCAAGAGAAGAAGAAAGGAACAGAGAAGAACTATAGAAACAACCAGAAAATGACTAAAAAGGCATTAACTACATACTTTTCAATAATTACTTTAAATGCAAATAGAGTAAATGTTCCAACCAAAAGGCATAAGGTGATGGATTAATTTTCTTTTAAAAAAAGTACATATGCTTAAGATATTTCATGCAAATTAGAAAAAAAAAGCTGATGTAGCAATACGTATATTAGGTAAAATAGGCTTTCCAAGAAAGACTGCAACAAGAGACAAAGAAGGGCATTACATAATGATAATGGGATGAATCCAACAAGAGGATAAAACAACTATAAACTATGTACCCAACATAGGAGCACCTAAGTATATAAAGGAAATATTGACAGACATAAAGGAAGAGAGTGACAATAATACACTAATAGGAGGGGACATTAACACCCAAATTATATCAATGAATAGATCATCCAGGCAGAAAATCAACAAGGAAACAGTGACCTTAGGTGACACATTAGACTGATGGATCTAATTAATATACACAGAACATTCCATCCCAAAACAGCAGACTACAGCTTCCTTTCAAGTGCAGATGGAACATTCTCTAAGATAGATCACATTAGGCCACAAAGCAAGTCTCATAAAGTTGAAGAAGACTAAAATCATATAAAGTATTTTTCTTAACTTCAACAGTATGAACCTATACATCAATTACAAGAAGAACATAAAAATACACAAACACATGGAGGCTAAACAACATGCTATTAGACAATCAATGACTTGACAAAGAAATAAAAAATTACATTGAAACAAATGAAGATGAAAATACAACAACCCAAAATCTACTGGAGGCAGCAAAAGCAGTTCTAAAAAGGAAGTTTGTTTATTTGTTTGTTTGTTTATCTATCATAAAGAGAGTTTTATAGTGATACAGGCCCATCTCAAGAAACAAGAAAACTCTCAAATAATCAATCTATCTTACACCTAAAGGAACTGGCAAAGGAAGAACAAATCAAGCGCAAAGTTAGAAGATGGAAGGAAATAATAAAGCTAAGAGCAGAAATAGATAAAATAGAGACTGAAAAACAAAATAAGAGATCAATGAAACTAAGATCTGATTCTTTGAAAAGATAAATAAGACTGATAAACTTTTAACCAGACTCATCAGGTAAAAAAAGAGAGAAGAACCACATAAATAAAATCAGAAATAAAAAAAGAAGTAAAATTGACATCACAGAAATACAAAAGATCATAAGAGAATATTATGAAGACTTACAGCCAATACCAGAGGCCTGGTGTGTGAATTTGTGCACGGGTGGAGTTCCTAGGGCTGGCTGGAGATCAGGGCTGATCCAGGATGGGCCAATTGTAGTTTCTAGCTTTGGCCATTATGAATAATCCTCCTATGAACTTTCATGTACAGGCTTTTAAGTGAACATATGTTTTCATTTCTGTGGGGTATGCATTAGGAGTGGAATTGCTCGGCCATCTATTATATAAAAGGCTAACATGCAAATTGTCCACTCAAGAGTTGAACTGGGAAAGCAGGGGTTCTATCACTCACTATGATGCGCACTGACCACCAGGGGGCAGCACAGAACATGGCGGATGACCAGTAGCAGTGGTGGAGGGGTGCTGAGGGAGCAAGGGAAGGAGGAGGTGGGGAGGATAGGCCTAGGGACCCTACCCTGCACAAATTTTGTGCACCAGGCCTCTAGTATACTATATGTATGTTTAATTTATAAGAAAGGGCCAAAGTGTGTTTCTCTCCCCCTCCCCCCCGCACCAAAGAAATGCTTTTACCAATAGATACCAGCATGTTAGAAGCATAAGAGAGTACTGAGCAAGGTACTAACCTGGGAGACAAATATGGTCAGATTCACATTAAGCACAACTCTGCAGCGACTATGTGGAGAATGGACTGCACAAGGCCAAGAATGGACTCATTGGAGGCTATTAAGTGATTAACACAGAGACATTAAGAAACTCGCCCAAGATAGCACAGCTAATAAGCAGAGAAACCAGGAGATGACCCCATCCTTGTCTGGCTTGAGGGTCTCAGTCATGTACATGATGCAAAATTGTCATTTAAGGCCATCTGGATGTTTAAATCACCCAGCCAGAATATTTGAATGTTGATTATATATATATATATATATAAAAAATTACACAGGGTGGCAGAGGCTGAATCCATGAGAGGCTGGTGGGCAGATCCCCCACCTACCCACTTTTTATACAGGAGATAAACATACTGTGTTTAGCTGCTGAGGTTTGGGGTTTGCTTATTAAGGCAGTTAGTCCATAGGACAGTAGACGCTGTTCTCTTTCTTCTGAGTTGGACTCGATTCTTTCCCTGTGCTCTTGTCCTGACCATGCTTGGAGGCTGGCTTTGCACTTGGCCTTTGCCGCTCAGCTTCCACAGAGCATGATGACTGTGGGGCAGGAACACCTTTCGGTCTGTCTACCTGCTTCACTTGCTTTGAATATGTTTATTGTTTTAGAAACAACGAAGAGTGTCATTCACTACAATTTAGTAACGGACAGCCAACAATCAGGAATTCTGGAAGAAGAATTAAAGGGATGCTTACTCTTTACTTTATACCCTTTTTGTATTATTTTTTTAACTTTGGGCCATGCAACTCCTTCAAAAAATACATTCTTGAAGTACAAACATCAATGTCAATGCACTGTGGTTTCAGCTTCTTTTGGGCAAGGATCACCTTCCATGCCTGGTTACACCTGAGACTCCTAGGTAGGATCCGGAGGAGCGGGGAACATACGTGGTGGTTGCTAATGCAGCTCCATAGCCAGAGGGACCGGCTGCTGCCAATTCCTGTTTCTCTGATGTCAGCATGTATCCTCACTTCTCCAGCCCCAGTTTGCTCATGTTAATGCTGCATCATGCGAGGACCTGTCGCCCAGGATTGTTGGGAGGACTACAGGAGACAGCAGTGCCCATGTGGCTCAGCACAGTGCCTGTCATGCAGTAACTACTTAATAAATATTAGAGACTGCAGTTAGGCATTGAGTAAGTGCTTTTGAATTCCGGCTGAACTGAACAGGCAGGACCTGTGCAAAATAAAGCAAAAAAATATAACCAGCGGAAATCCATGCATCCTGTATTAGTGCTGTCTAAGTTAGTTTGTCTGAATTTATGTGGACTGTAATACAATTAAACAGCCACACAACACTGAGCTGCCCAGGTCCTCCCTCACGCAGTCCTTCTCATCCTATTAGGCATTTATTGATAGCCATTTGGAAAGAATGTTTATTTCCTCTGTAATCGCATTTTCAGAAAGAGTGAACAAGGAGGGGGTGATACCACAAGGAGGAAATTTTATTAAGAGATTATTTAATGTTATTGATACTTTGCACCAAGAGTCAAGGAAATGCAGTGATCAATAGTGCCCACATCAATGTTTCATCTACTTTTAGCCCATTGGTGGAGGATTTAATTAGCTTGTGATTTGGAAAACTTCATGGGGTACACAGGCAATGAATGTTCTGGAACTAAAGACAGAAGTGATTGTTTTGCTTCCAGCATCTTATGAAAAAGAGTGGCTAGAAAAACATTGTGCAGAGAACTTAACGCAGGTGAGGGGGTGGTGAGCTTAACACAGGTGAGGAGTGGTGAGGACACAGTGGGTGGGAGGGGGGCTTGCTCTGGGCCTTATTCATGTATATTTTTGTCTCAATTACACCTCATTGTGGGGTAGGTTGCTGTCCTCACTTTGCCTGTGGGCAATGAAACTGGCTTAGAAACATGGAGACGTCTGCTCTGAGATGCCCGGCTTCTGCCCCCAGTGCATCAGCTCCCTCAGCTTGGGCAGGTCAGTGCTGTTACCTGAACACCTGCAAGGGTTCCTCCATTTCTGCCTTCATCACCCGAGGAAGGCGGAAGGCAGGCATGCTCACATGGCCACTCTTTGGGTTGGGCAAAAGGACAGTAGAATGCTACTGGCTTCCCAAAAATGTCTGTATCCTAATTTCTGGGAATGGTGAGTATGTTAGTTTATATGGCAAAGGGGGAGGGGGGGGGCACACTGAAAATGGAATTAAGATTGCTACTCAGCTGACCCTGAGATAGGGGTATCCTTGCATTTTCCAGGTGAGCCCCTTGTAATGGCAAGAGTTCTGACAAGTGGAAGAGGGAAGCAAAGGAGACAGAACCAGGGAGACAGCAGCATGAGGAGGACTCCGCCTGAGGTTCCTGACTGTGGAGGTGGAGGAAGGGGCCACAGCCCAGGAGTGCGGGTGGCTCTAGAAGCTGGAAGAGGTGAGGGCAGGTTCTCCCCTGGAGCCTCCAGAGGAACACAGCCCTCGCGGCACGGGTTCATCCCAGTGAAGACAGGCTTCTGACCTTCAGAACTGTCATTCAGAAAGGTGTGGGTTTTCAAGCCACTAAGTTTTGGTAATTTGCGAGAGTTATAGGAAACTCTACCAGCCACCTGTTGGATGCACTCCTCTATTTGTCTGTGTTCTGGAGCTCACTCTTCACACAGCCCTGCCCACCTGCTGGAGGAGGAATTTGCGACCTGATCGAGCCCTTGTCTAGGACAGTGGTTGGGCCAAGTGTGTTAGCTGGTGGCCACTGAGATGAAGGCTGCCCGTCTGATGCTTACTCGACATAAGGCCCAGCGGTGGTCCTGCACGAGAGGTCTGCCTAGCCCTCTGTTTCTCTGCATGTGTGCACTCGCACTCGGGGCTGCGGTCTCATAGGGACGGCCGCCGTTGGCATCACTGGGCTGAGGGGAGGAGGGTCCTGAAAACAGGCCTTGACGCCCTGCTGCGGCTGGTTTGCCCACATGCTCCTCTCTGACGTCTTGGGTTCCTGTCCAAGTTGCACTGAGACTGTGCTTGCACTTCCCATCTCACCTGTGTTCACAATCCTCTGTCTCATCGGGGAGTGGTGTCAGTGCTGGGACAGTATTTTGGCATCTGCCTCTGTCTTCATTTCACTGGCTCCACTTTCTCTAAGACATGCTCTCCTGGTGCCCCTTTCCTCCCTGCTGCAGCAGTGGGGGGTCCAGGCTGCCTGGCAGTCAAGGCTAGAGAGGATTTACCTGCCCAGAAAGGGCACGTGTGCCCCAAGAGCAAAGATAGTGGACATAGAGGCAATGCTGTGGGCTTGAGTTTGGCACAAGGATTACAATTTGCTAAAGGTTTAGGGAATGGTGAGTATTTTTTAACACTAAACTATTTTTTAAATTAAGGTATATGCTTTTTTTTTTTTAGGCATAATGCCACCTAAAAACTACAGTACAGTGTCAATATAACTTTTATATTCACTAGAAATTCAAAAAATGTGTGACTCATTTTATTTTGATATTCACTCTCTGGCGGTCACCTGGACCTGAGTCCCCACGGCTCTTGCGATGTCGCTGTGTTACCTCCCAGCACCTGGGGGTCAGGTTCAGCTAGGTACACTGACTTTGGGATTCTTACAAGACTGTTATTGAGATATGGCCAGGGCTGTGGCCATCTTAAGGCTCAGTTAGGGAAGGGCCTCTCCCAGGCTCACTGGGCTTCCACTGTCTCCAGCTGCCAGCACCCTCAGTTCCTTGCCAGGTGTCTCTATAGGGCAGCTCACAGCAGGTCAGGCACACTCATTTAAGTAAGCTGAAAGGACTAGCTAGAGTGAGTGCAAACAAGAAGGGTGTCACAGCCTCAGGACCCCTGATCTTGGAAGTGACATGCCATCCATCGTCTTTGCTGCATTCTGGGCATTTGCAGCAATTGGTGGTTCTAGCTGCATTTGCAGGGAGAGTTACGGGAAGGGGGAGAGACACTGCACAGTAGGGCCAGGGAGCCCCTTGGGAGCTACCCTTACCAGACCACACCCAGGGTGTTAGCCATGCTCCCCAGAGAAGCAGAGCCAATGAGAGCTACAGATACAGGCACAGATATTCACACCCAAATACTCAAATAGACATGGGTATAGAGAGATTTATTATGAGCAATTGGCTCCCATGGCGATGGAGGATGAGATTTCCATGATCGGCCACTGACGGCCTGGAGGCCCAGGAGAGCCTGTGGTGTACCCCAGTTCAAGCTGAATGCCTGAGACGGCAGCTGGCAGTATCTATCCATCCATGGCAGGAGAAGATGAGGTGGGATGGCCCAGCACAACAGTGAGGCAGGAAAAAGAGGGCTGACACTTCTTACCTCCTTTTGTTCTATACGGATGGTATTGGTTAGATGGTGCCCATCCACATAGGGCGGGCCGCCTGCCTTATGGAGTCCCTGATTAAAGGTTTATCTTATCCAGACTCACCCTCACAGATGTACCTAGAAATAATGTGCAGCCTGGCAGCCCTGGGCCTGCAAAGCTGACATAACATTGACCATCACACCAGGTGCTTGGAGGGCGGGCACAGGGCCTGTGACATGGCCTGTGATACCACATCCTTGGCAGGAGGGTCACTTCCACCAGCCCCTGTTCAAACCCCACCTGTCCTTCACAATCCAACTGAGGTACCACCTCCTTCAGGAAACTTTCCTGACTCCTTTGAGCCACATGCACCTTCTCCCCTGAAAGGCTTGCTCCATCCCCAGCCCTTCCCGCACCTGACGGCCACGCAGCCTGGACAGCTTTAGCCTCGTCACTGTGGGCTGTATGTTCCAATGTCTCTCGGCATTGGTATCATGTTTCCTCGTCTGTAAAAGGAGGAGACAATGAGAGCGAAAGGATGTGAGGCTCAGACAGCAGCGTGCCCAGCCGATGGGCAGGGCATACTCGCTGGCAGTCGGTACAGCAAGTCTGTCACATAATCACTTAAAAGCAGAGTCTACATCCTGGCATGTTTCCTCCCACCCCTCAGTGCTCAGCACATACTTATTCCCAAGCAAAATATCTTTAAATGAATGAGTGAATGAGCATGCCCACTGAGTTCCATGTTTGCGACTGGGTCACCATGAGGCCTCTGCCTGCCTGTGGGGGTGCTTGCCCTGAGCCCTTCTGTCTCAGTGGGCTCCCACCTGTACCCTAGCATCATGGAGCATAGTTTCTGGGCTCCAGGTACCAAATGCCAAGGCTGTGGGCTGTGAGCTCTTTGATGCAATCGTCCCATCACTGGGCGAATTGCCTGGTTCCTGCACTGTCTGTCAGGAAGAAGGATTTATGTGGGGATACAACTCTTTTTGGAGACTTTCATCTTCCCTTTGTGTACATGGCCTGCACCCCTCCTCCCTGCCCAATCCATCAGCTTCCCCGAGGGCGTATATATAACCTTTCCCGCTCTCTCTGTTACCTCTGCTTCTTGTTTGCTTCCTTTAAGCAAAACACAGGTAGGGGTGGCAGTGAAGATGCACAGCCTGGTTTGCTTTGGCGGCTGAAATCTCTGAGACGCTTTGGGGATGCGCCTCCTTCTCCTTCATGGTTCTTCACAGCTGAAATATGGCTGCGAGGATCTGAAAAAATGGGCCCCAACCTCTTTTCCCAAAAGAATTGAGCCATCTTTTTCCTAGTTGCTGCCTGCCACCTGTGCTGGGAGGTTAATCTGTTCCTTGTCTCAACTAGTGCATTTATCATAGGGAAGTGGTCTGTTGTGGGGAGTATTGATCAAAGGCCTGCCAGGCCCTCTGCTGGGTTGAAATTGAGTGTTGCATTCAATCAATGACTTGGCATTTGGAGGTGGGGAGAGAAGTCGGTGGCCTCCTGGGTGGATGGCGGGAGGGTGTGAAAGGGAGGGTCTCCCTTTAACTGCCTCTCTGCTTGGCTCAAAGGTGTAGGGTGAGATCCATGTTGCTGGGCCAGGATTGGGAATGTCTGGGAGGTGGTGTTGGGAGCCTCCGTGCCCCACAGATGGCCCGGCTCTGTGGGATGGCATGAGAGAAACTGGTCTCTCAGCTACACTGCTCAGAGACTATTGGAATGATGGAATGATAGGATTGGCACCAGGAAATCACGTTCAGTTGCAGTCATGGACATGGGCCATTCTCCCCACAAGTCGGTTTTTGTTTCCAGAAACCCCGCCCCCTCCTTGGAGAGCATGCCATGGCTAAGTATGCAGTCTGAGATCTTCTTATCGACTAGAATCTCTCCCTTGCTGGTAGCCTGCCTGCCTCAAATGCTTGCCTCCAAGCAGCTGCTGCCATCAGGCCAGTACATCCCCTTCCCTCTGTGGCTCCCATTCTTGGGCAGCGAAAGACTCTGTAGCAGAAATCATTTCACAATCCACTGTGCTCTCTGGGTGAAGGAGGCCAACTGTGAGGGGCAGACGTGCTCTGCTTAGGAAAGAGGTATAACAGGAGAGCTTCCAGGCAGAGGTGGCTCTGTAACAGCATCTTAAGGAAGGACTAGGGATGCATCAAGAAAGGTGATGTGTGTAGACACGGAAATGTGCAGGCAGAAAGAAGCATCCATGAGAAGAGGCCAACGAGTAGGGCAGTGATGGCAGATATAAAAACCACTGGTCGGAGAGGTAAACTGAGTCATGTTACAAAGGCCTGAATGACAAGATAAGGAGGTTATTGTGAAATGAGTGAGATAATGTAAGTGAAGGACTTAACACCATAGTTGCCATAAAGAAGGTATTTGAAATATTTTATTTCCTATAATAGTTGGGATTATTGGTTGTAAGTGACAGAAAGCCATCTGTATCAGGCATGGTCTCAGCAGGAGACAGATGGAACGTTCAATTTGGGCAACCTGAGCCGAGCTTAATAAAGGAACTATTTATAAAAGTGTGAGGCAGCTGTGACGGAGAGCGCAAGCTACAGGCGAGCACCCCAGGGAACTGTGACGGGGGCGCGGGGTGCAGGGGGGGAGGCTGTTGCTGCACCTGGGCCTGGAGTGGTGAGGGGAGGGGCTGCTTCAGATCCCAGCGAGAGTGAGGCTGAAGAGCAGCGAGGGGGCACCTGTGCCCATGGCCAGGTTACCCAGCACCCTGACAGCACAGTCAGAGGGCCAGGGGGTAAACCCCTGGCCTCGCTCTCTCCCCTCCTCTCGGTCTGCTGTCACTGTGCAGGGTGCTCGTGGCCAAATTCTGCGGAAGCTGGAAGCCTTGGGCGCTGGTGATGAAAGTACGCAGCCTCAGGCCGCACCCACGCTAGGGCAGGGAGGTCTGTGACTGCAGGCAGGACACAAGTGGGAAGCCTTCCTGCTCCCCTGAAAGGCACTCCCTCTGCTGTGCTGAGCACGGCCCCAGGTGTCTATTGTGAACCTCCACCCTGGGAGAGAACACTGATAACGATTTGCTTTGCTTCTCACGTCCCATCCCTACCTTTCCCCGGTGAACTTATTTCCTGTTGGTTCCAGCTCTCTCACATCCGAGAAGAATCTGTTCAGCCCCATGGCTGCTCTCTGCTCTGTGGAGAGGCGTAGTGACCTGCTGGTCTCCAAGGTCCCCAGCCTTTCCAGGCTCACTGTCGTGGGGAGTGTCTGGCGGAGCCGGGAGTATGTGACCGGTGTGGTAATGTCAGGATGGAGCCGGCCTCCCACACTCCAGTGGACTTCCTTTCACTGGGAAATGTGCATGCTGGGAAGAAGGGGGAAAACTCTTTTTTATTTTCTTTTGCTTTGTGAAAGAACCAATTGTCCATGAAATCAATAAAGGTGAAATGCATATTAAAATACTGGGGCCATAAAATTCAGTTAGATGACAAAACAAAGCTCCAAGGTAATGCCGGCCTGTGCCCCTGAGATTTAGAATCACATTACAGTGCTTGTAGGTTGGTAACAACAAAAAATAAGCATGTGAATTTAAAATACGATCCCGGTCAGCTTGGCATGTGGCAACACTCTCCACTGGAGATCAGGTGGCCAGTATCCAGGGCAGCCACCCGGTTCCACGCTAAGTCACGGTTCTGTGAGACTCAACCGCTTCCCCTGAGGTGAAGAGTGAGGTTCCCTTTGGAACTCCAGGGGCCACGCAGCTTCACAGTTCTGGGAGTTGTTTCTATTGTTTGGTTGTTGAGAACATTTAATACTATTTTCTCTGTTGGAAACTGAGGGTGGGTGCGCCATCGGAGTGCTTTGGGACCCACTTTCCTTACCTCCTTGGGGTCCCTACACCTCCGTGTTGAGGTGAGGGGCGGCTCACCTCTGTTCCAGCAGAGGGCAGACATGGGGCCGCCTGTTAGCACTCACATACAGGAGGGTACAGGGTTCTCCCAGCTTCTGCCCTCAGCTCCTCAGACATGACGCCTGGGAACCCTCGGGTGGCGAAAGGTGATGGGTAAAGCCCCCATGGATGTGCACTGAAGAGTGGAGCAGGTGGGCACCAGCCCTACTTGATGGGCAGGAGGTCAGTGACCACTGCCCCGACCAGGGCTCCCCAGGAGGCCCACACTGCTGGACCCTGAAGCAGGGGCAGGCTCTGCCCTCTGTGGCCTCTTGGCCTTGACCTTGGCCGGTGCCATGTGAGCAGAGGCTGGCGCCCAGGATGCTGGTTCTGTCCTCTCTATGGGTTCCTCTGAGTCGTGCTTTTACCCCTGAGCTCTCCTTGCCTCCCCTGACACTGTATCCATCACAGTGTGTTTTAATGCACACTCCCTGCATTAAAACAGTGCAATGAACATTTTACAGCGCTGGGGTCAGAAATCCAAGATGGTTCTGCCGGGCTACACTCAGCCGCAGCAAGGCTGACTTCTTCGGAGACTGGGAGGGACCTGTTTCCTGGCCTTTCCAGCTTCTAGAACAGTGGTTCTCAACCTTCCTAATGCCGCGACCCTTTAATAAACAGTTCCTCATGGTTGTGACCCCCAACCATAAAATTATTGTTACTTCATAACTGTAATTTTGCTACTATTATGAATCATAATGTAAGTATCTGTTTTCCCATGGTCTTAGGCGACCCCTGTCATTCGACCCCCAAAGAGGTCGCGACCCACAGGTTGAGAACCACTATTCTAGAACCACTTTCCTTCTGGCTCACAGCTCCTCCATGTTCAACACCATCACAGCTCTGCTTCTACCACCACAGGCCCAGCGCTTCTATCCAGAAACAGGGTGCACCACAGCAACCAGTGCCAGGTGTGCAGCACCGCCCAGCTCCTCGGTGCTGGGAAATGGGGGTTCAGGTGTTGCTCACCAACCTGGGTATCATTCCACAGAGAGGTGTTTTTTGTTTTTTCCCCCTCCAAATTAGAGACTGATTTTGTAAATGAGGACAGACATTTGTGGTCACTCCACTTGCCTAATTAGTACAATGCCAGGACAGCTGGCTCCTTCAAAGCCTGCTCCCCGGGACACGGCCTCTGCAGAGCTAGCTGGGGCTTGGAACCAAGTCCTATGTCCAACATCAAATGCCTCAGAGCTCAGAAACCAGGCATCTCTGTCAACGCCGAGCAGCCTATTAAATTCCTGCTGTGGCCACTGGGACCGCCTGCTTCCCTCACTTGATGATGGTGCTGCACAGCCCGCACTGCTGTGGTTCCCAGAGCGGTCCCCGCCTCAGTCTTTCCTAGGTCCTCAGGGATGACTCATAGGTGTGCTCATCACCCATCTGTTCCTGAGCCAGTCCTACTCAGGTCGGGCCTGGCCCAAAGGTGCTAGGGACAGAGTGGCCCTCCCTGAGCCTACAGCCAGGCCCCTACTTGCCCCCTGCCAGCACATGGCCTGACAGAGTAGCTGGTCGATGTGTTGAATAAATGAATGACTCTTGCCCTTTGGACCTTGTGATGGCCCCTGAATGCTGGATCAAGGGGCCCAAATACTAAAGCCTGGGGGCCCTAGTGGCCTCCAATGGCAAGCTCCTTGGCTGCAAAACTCACTTCTTCAGAGGCCAGTTTGCTGGGCAGCGAAAGGCTGTTTATCCAGCCACAATCATGTTTAGGGAAACAGGTCGTTGGTATATATTTGGATAGGACACATTCTCTGTTATAGTTTCCATCATCATATAGCTGTCTCCCCCCCACCCCCCTACCCCTGCCTCGCTCTCTGCCCCAATCATTTATGTCTCCTACCTGCGTGCTGCAGGCATCTGGGCTGGGACCTGTGACAGGACAGGACTCTCCACCCATAGGAGGACCTGGACAGCCACATGGGTCTCCCTCTGTTGGGCCCAAGTCCTAGTCCATCGCATGCTCTGTCCATTGTTGTCCCCTTCTCCTCCCACCCTTCCTTATCCAGCTATTTCCCAGCTGACGATCACCAAAGGCCGAACCGAGACAAGTATGCCCTGGCACTTCGCACTTTGCTCTTGACCTTGTCTTGGGTTCTAAATGGCTCTGTTTAAGTGCACATTGCCCAGGCCTGTATCTGGCTTCCAGGGTGAATGTCTGACTTCACCCAGAGGCCCAAGTAGAGTGGCCCCTGAAGACTAGAGGGCATGCTAAGGAGAACCTCCAAAGTAAACACGAAGACTGCTGTTCCTTGGCCTCCACTTTGAGAGTACAGATCTCCACGCATGCCTACCACCCCAGCACAATGCTCACTTAACCAACAGAGCCCTGCCCCCCATCCACTAGTCCCAGTGAGCTTTGTTCCCAAGCCTGCCACAGAAAGACAGACTCTAGGTGAGGTGAATAATCTCAGGATGGGATCTGGTGAGTCAGGGGCAGGGTGGGGCATGGGTACAGGCTGCTGATATTCAGGGCAAATGCTTTCATCCCTTTTTACATGAAGTATGAGAAACCTCATTGCACCACATTTTGGGGTAGCTCATGACAGCCAGCCAACACTAGGATGTGGAAATTCCTTGGAAACAAATGTCTCATAACGAAGGTGGGTATTGCTCAGGCACAAGGTAAATGCAGCAAAACCCCCTTTTAATGAGCATGTAGGGACGCCAGAATATATGTGTCAATGGCAGGGCTCTGTCTATGGAAACAGTGCCTGCCAGCACATCCAGCGAGCATGACGCTGAGGCCAGTGTCTCAGGGTAATGAAGTAATAGTAATAGCACTTTGCTCCAATCTGCTTGTTTTAGAGGCAGAGCCTCTGAGGCACAGGAGCAGGAAGCGAGTCTGGGTATTGGGAGGATCAAGGCACCTGACTTTTCTATGTTGCCCTGTAATTTTAGGGAAATAACCACCTCTGATTGCAACTCAGTTTCCCATCTGCAAAATGAGAAAGTTGGATTATTTCTAAAACAAAATGATCCTGTCTTTTTAGGAATCCTAGACTGCTACTGACCAGACAGGGTGTGTCTCTTAAAGGTGCAGAGCTTAGAGGGGCCTGCCGCCTTTGCTCATGCATCTCGGATGTTCACTAAAACCTTGCATTGGTCCTGCTATGACTCTTTAACATCTCCTCACCTATACATACACTGGAGTGAGAACCCAGCCACCTCTAAATCTGTCACTTGGCCTCTGCGATAACAGGCACTCAGGGACAATGCTCCAAACATGAAAGAAACCCAGAGTTGGCTTGGTGGTTCCCAGAGTCATTAGGGTTTTTCTGTTTCCTATTCTACTCCTCAAAGGCATGTGGTGGCAGCTGGAGCTCCAGCCTTCAGGAAACATTCCAAGCAAGAGGAAGAGAGCAAGGGCTACCCATCTATCCCCCGAGTCCTTCTCCTTCAGGAAGGTTTTCTAGAAGCCCCCCTCAATGGCTTCTACAAACAACCCATTGGCCAAGTCCAGTTGCAAAAGAAGGCTTGAAAGAATAATATTGCCACTGGGCATGAGTTACTCCCGATAAGAGGAAGGGGAGAAAATTGAGGTTGAGTAGGCAAGCAGCAGTCTTCTGCATTGCATCGCCCCTTCTGTATTGAATGTGGGTCCTTCATCTCGGTCCTTGCACATTCCTGTACCCCCGTGGGACTAGCCCAAAGGACCTGCTCCAGACAGGCCATGTGCCTGCAGGAAGTGCATTCTCCTGCTCCCACAGCCTTCCCATGGTACTGTCACTCCGGGTTCCGGGATGTTGTCTTGCTGGGCAGAGGCGCTGGCCCCTGGCCACCTGGATCCCAGCCCCCCACCTTTCTCATTCATCGGGAACTTGATTTGTGAACCACCCTGGATTTCAGTTCTGGTTTAGGTCCCTAAAATCCTGAAGAATCTGAGGCCTGCTTTGCTGGCAGCTCATGATGGGGAATTCTGGGTTCTTCATTGCCTCTCCACCTGACTCCCCTGGTTTCCCTTTCCTCAACCTCGATTCCTAGTTCTACCCGGGCAAGCCTGGTCTCAGATGAAAAGAGTTCTCTTCTTGACGGAACAAGGTCCATGGTTGTACATTGGATAACATACATGAATAGTATCTTTGAGATTCTATAGGTTATGAGCAGCTAGGAAACATTGGAAAAATGCCCACCCCTTGGCAGCCATGAAAGGGTGAAGCACAGCCCCAGAGACACCACTGCAGACCTTCGATGGCAAAGCATTGACAAGTCCAATAACATCCAGTGTGGGTGAGGGTGCTGAGAATCTAATGTCTCATCCAGAGCTGATGCAGCTGTAAACTTGGACGACGGCTTTGGGAAGTATTCTGGAAGCACACAGTACAGTTATAGATGGGCCTCTCAGGGGCCACGCAATCACACTTAATGAACCTCCTACAGGAGAACTTGGGCCAGGATGTGCCTCAGCAATGTCTGCCGGGGGGTGGCTCCAGCTGGAAAATTGGCTCCTGGGAGCTCTCCACCTGCCTTCAACACTGCCACAGTGCAGTGTCCTGGTGCCAGGGCAGTAGCTGGAGTGACTCCTGAGCTTTGAAGGACAAGTGACACTGGGCCTTGTCCTGTGTCCCATCCAGGTTTGGTTAGCAGCTTCTCTGGAGAGCCCAAGGAGGCAGTGCCTGGCAGTGGGGCACAGGCTGTAGTGGCTCTTGGAGATGCTGAGCAGCCATGAGACAAAGAAACAGAGGCCGTGCGTGGTCGATGCTAGCAGGAACTCAGGATGGCAGGTCCTGGATGTAAATGGGGCAAATGTGGTTCAGGATCAGGCTCCAGTCCCGAGAAGAGCTAGGCTTGTATGAACATTGTAAATTGTTTCTATCTTCATCATAGCTAACCCCCTCTTAGGCATTTATTATGCGTCAGGAACCGTGTGAAGTGAATTTCCTGCTTTGACAGGTACTGCTAATTGCATGCCTATAATCATTCCTCCCTGTGCCTTATTAACAGGTCTGTGATTTTGTACAGAATGGCAATGTGCACAGAAAAAAAAATGTTTCCAAGACTCCCTGGGGCTAAAGTTGGGCATGTTACATAGTCCAGGAAAGCTGGCCTTTCGCCTTCACTCTCCTTCTCCCTCAGCCCGGAATGTGGACGTAATGGTCTGGATGAAGCAGCCATATTACGATCAAAGGGAAAAGAAGCTCCTGCTAAAGCCAACAGAGCAGGAGATCCAGGATCCTGGGCCTGACGGGCACACTGGCCAGCACTGCCCCCCTCTGCGTTTCTTGTTTCAAGAAGAAAAACTCACCTGTTTTCATTAAGCCATTGCATCATTCAGGTCAATGCACTCCCTAAAGATGCACATGCTCTCATTGAATCCTTACAGGAAACCTCTGAGTTCGTTCTCTCATATGCCCATTGTACAAGTGAGAAAGTAAAGCTCAGGAAGGTTACTTTAGTAGAGTCATGGCTGCAGCTATTTCCATCTCATTCTAAATGTGTCTTATTACAATGCCCCTCAGCCTCTTCACCATCACTGAGAGGGGCTCATTCAGTTCTGTGGGTGGGGTCAGCAGACAGCCAGTGGGAGGGGAAGGCAGGAGGGAAGCTGCCTGAGGCTTCACTTAGTCTTGAGAGGCTTGGAGGCTGACATTACAAGACCCCTCTATTACTCCTCCCCTCCCTCTCCTGAGTTGGGGTTGCCCTCAGGTATTCAGGGAGGGGGTGGCTTGGGGTAGCCTTTCATCCTTCTCTGCACCAGATGGTCGGCAGCATTGCATTCAGGATGAGAGGAGAAAGTGAGGGGAAAGTGAGGGGCCAGGGCGGCAGACAGCTCAGCAGGGGAAATGTTTCCTGGTGGCACTGAGGATCCTCTAAGGACTGATTGTCATACAGGTTGCCAAGAGTGTGGACATTCCTGTCTGCCTCTCACCCCGCCTCTCCAGAGAAGCGAGGACAGCACATCCATGGGCCTCAGGACAGCAGACCCCAGTGGGGGCGGCAGAAGGAGACTAGAAATTCACAGAATGATGAGGATCCTGGAGCCCCACCTAACAGCTTTGCGACTCTGCAAGGGGCCCTTTAACATCCCTGGTTGCCCATGAAGGACCCTCGAGTTCTTGTGAGAATGTCACCACCCTGGCGCATGTGCAGCGCCAGGCTCTGTGCTCCTTCCTCCCGTGTGAGTGGAACAGAGGGGGAAGCCTTCACTCCCCATGTGTCCTTCTTCCCGGGGAGACCCACATGGCTCCTCTGGGGACAGACCAAGGCTTCATATTCTGCCTGGTCTGAAGTGTCCCAGAGGCCTCTGGGGAGGACCATGACCCATAAGGACAGCCAGGCATGGGCAGTGAGGGGACATGTCCTGTGGTACAGAGCTAGTGGCGGTGAAGCTGGATGTAGAGCATGATATCCTTCTTACCAGGAATCCAGACACTGAGGTGCCAAGTCCAACTCAAACACTGAGACTCAAGCCACCTGTGGAGAGGTGGCCAGGCCATAGACACACTGCTGTCTCCCCCCTCCTGTCCTCTTTCTCTCTCCCCACCCTCCTCCTTCCCCCACCTCTCTTCTTCCATCTCTTCTCTCAGACATTCCATTCTTCTCAGTGTCTCCTGCTCAGCACTGTGCTTGGAGAGACAAAATGCAGAACTCTTCATACTCACAGCTCCAAATGGGACAGCGCTACCATGCAGGGGTGCACTGGGGACCTGAGACAGGGAGCTTAGAACAGCTTAGGTGTGGCAAGGGATGGGGCTAGCTAGGTGTCCTGGCTCCCTGTAGATGGTTCATAATTCCTGGCAGTGTTATAAAGCCACAGACTTGCCTGATCTCCACTGCTTCCTGAAGGAGAAATGATTACGCAGTGTATTAACTCTGAGCAAAAGGCTTGGAAGCGGAACCAGCTTGCTGTGCCTCCTGCCACACCCAACAGCGCCCAGCTGACCTTGATGGGTGTTTACACGTGTTGTCCAAGGGATCCGTGGTACATTGATTTGCCGTTTTCACCCAGGTTTTCCCAGATGGTCTTCAGGAGTTCCTTCGTTCATCCACTCATTGATTCATTCATTCTGACCTGTATGTGATAGGCCTCAAGCTGCCACAATAATCAGAGCAGGTAGGAGTTCCTAGGCTGGTGGAGGAGATGCAGGTGACACACATAAGATGTGGGCTGAGTGTGGGCAGCATAGGGCTCTGGGTTTCAGGCCACCTGGATCCAGCGTAGGCCTGGTCTCTGTCTTCTGCACTTTATTCTTAGTTAGTGTAGTGTCGTTCTCCAGGCTTACATGAAGCAAACTGGAGTGGCCATTCCCTAGACTGTCTATCTGTTCCCACAGCAGAGAGCTCCCTGGGTGGACTTGAGCAGGCAGGGGTTGGAACTGGCTGAATGGGTAGCTTCTGGCTTTGCTGGAGCCTAGGAGGAAGGGGTGACAGTCCCACCCGTGCTGCTAGATTCCGTATCTGAAGTGTGTTCCTTAAAATGTGGGGTGCAACTCCCAGGTCACCTAGAAGCCAGCCAAGCAAAGGCAGGGAGAAGCTTTGTGGGCACATTTGCAAGGAGTGTGAGGCCATCTGGCTTTTCACAAGTCCTGGCTCCTGCCTTCATTTTTAATACCAAACTCTCCCAGAGATCAGCTCTACATGTGGTCATTTCCTCATCACTGTCTCGTGCTTGTTACCCCCTGTCCTGCCTGACTCACCT
The DNA here is from genome assembly GCA_011751065.1 of Lasiurus cinereus. NCBI lineage: Eukaryota > Metazoa > Chordata > Mammalia > Chiroptera > Vespertilionidae > Lasiurus > Lasiurus cinereus. The sequence goes on from JAAGEH010000024.1 coordinate 2,373,021, forward strand.
GTTAAGAGCCCTCAGGGGTATGATATGGACCGCAGCCTTGCTCATGAAAGCACCCATGTGACTATCCCATTGCATTACCCTGTAGGTCCTGGATGACGCTGTGGCAATCCCAGAGGCTGCTGTGCTTGACGCTGGCTGGGAATCTGCCCATCATGCAGTGTTACTTGGGGTAAAAGGAGCAGGAATATAAAGTCTTTTTAAACAAAATTCATATATCTATAGTTACCCATCAGGAAAAACAATGGTGCCATTTTGTGTACCCTAATGTATCCATTAGAAAATGGGGTCTTCTTGGGCTGCTACTGAGATCCCTCTCATGGAAGCTGCATAGGAAGAACCAAGTGTTAAAGAAAGACAAAGTTATTTCTGAGACGAGAAAGGGCCCGGAAGCAGACTTCATTCAGAGCCATCAGAACAGGCACAGAGGCCACTGTGAGGGAGGGGCCTGCTCAACTCCAACTGCAAGGAGAAGTTGGGTTTATAGCCAAGGGTGGGATCAGGAGGAAAGGTCAGGGGCAGGAGCTTTGGGCCAAACCCACCTAAGATGACTCTTGCAGAGGCAGCCCAAGGGGACCAGACACCACCTGGGATGGTGGAGGATGAGGAGTCTGATAACACATCAAGGGTGGGGGGTTCTGGCTAAAGTGACGTAGTAGGGGTGTTACTGAAGGTAGGCAATGCAGAGTCAAGCACAAAAGCCCAAAAGCCAGGGCCACATTGAGCATTCAGAGAAGCTTGGAGTTTGGTTAAGGAGACACTTGGCAGGGATCTCAGGCCCCCATCCCCTTTGTCAAACAGCGTTGTCTTTCAAGGCCTTTGGAGAACATTGGGGCTTGCTGGGCTCTCAGAAATGTAGATAACATTTTCCTTTTACCTTAAGGTTCCTTCACCAAAAGAAAAGGAGGACATTTTGCATGCAAGAGCGGCTCACAGGTTTCATAAATCTCAGAATTAGAACCTCTTTTCCCTGCTCCCGCTTTCACACAAAAGGCCTGGAGAAGCTTTTTGATTAGGATTTTAGGGTCAAGTGTGAAGAAGTGCCTGTCTTTCTTCCTCACACTTGAATGAGCTGGGACCCCAGCGCCGCTAACACGCAAGGCTCCTCAGAAACCCTAATATGGGTGGCTGCATTCCCCAGAGGAAGGGGGTAATCTTTCTCCCCTATTTATTATCTTGGCCCAGGTCTGCTGGGGACTGTAACCAGCCATGCTAGAGTCGCCAGTCATCAGCAGGGTGTTCTAAAGAACTTCCCTAAAAACAAAGAAAACAAGAGGTGAGCCTTCAAGCAGTCAGAGAAAGCCAGTTAGGCCCCTGCCAGTGGGGCGGTCTCAGCAGGAGTGGAGGTGGGCATGGGAAGGTCCCAGCAGGAGGGGAGAAAGGTGGGCATG
>JAAGEH010000024.1:2379408-2393792 GCA_011751065.1 Lasiurus cinereus
GGAGGTCCCAGCAGGAGGGGAGGGAGGTGGGCATGAAGAGGTCCCAGCAGGAGGGGTGGGAGGTGGGCATTGGGAAGTCCCAGCAGGAGGGCAGGGAGATGGGCATGGGGAGATCCCAACAGGAGGGCAGGGAGATGGGCATGGGGAGGTCCCAACAGGCAGGGAGGGAGGTCTGTGTTTGGCCTTCCTGCCCATGTCCTTGATTATCAGGCTTTGAGGGTCAATGCCTCAGATCCTTGATTCAGACACAGGTTAAGATTGGATATCAGGACCTATTTAAAGATTAATATACGTATTTGATGCAATTTGATTTGTGTGTGTGTGCTGATCTGCTGTATGTTTTCCCCTGAAAAGCTGTTAATAACTCCTTGGTTCTCTGAAAACAAATGGTATTTCCGAAGTGGGAAGTGCAGTATTTCTGGAGCAGACAGCAATATACAATCACAACCAGATGAAACCTCTGATCGTTTTCCTCTCTGTCACTTCTCATGCACTGTTTCTTCATCCACCCATCCATCTATTTCACAGAAACGTAGGAGCATTAATTAACCTTTCCATGTCTTTGTTTCTTCACCTTCAAAGTGCAGTTTCAAGGATTAAATAAATGAATACAGCATTTATGTAAAGCCCTTTGACAGTGCCTGGTCCACAAAGCTAATGCTGTTAAATTGTTTAACTCACTCATTCATTCTCTCTGATCTTTGCTGAGGTCTGGCATCTACTGGGTCCTGGGAGGAACAGAACTCGTCAGATTAGGAAGGCACTTCCAGGAAGGCGAAGTCAGCATGGCCGTGTCCTCTAAAGAGCACAGAGGTTACAGGAGGGTTGTCAAAGCTGTCCCCTTGCAACCTCCATGGCTTCCCTTTTGGGGTCTACCCACTCTTCTGTGGTTCTGAGCAGTCTGCACAGCAGGAGGGAGAGGAACAGAGTGTATTTTTCTCCTGTGGCCCAGCCCTGCAGTCTGGGCATCGCTCCCACCTCCCTTCCCTCGATTTCCACCCCCCATCCCCGACCTCTAGCTCTGCCTGGCATTCTCTGCCCTTGTCAGGTTGGGCTATTCCACCATGGACACTGGGCATGGGAGAGAGTCCCAGGCTTCATGTGGTCTCTATTGCTATTATTGGGCATTGATGCAGCCCTGCGAGCTGAGAGTAAAAGTCCCATTGGCAATACCAGGGGACGGTGTTCTGGGAGTGGAGGTGGATTCTGGCTCAATGCGCACCCATCTGGGATCTTAGGGTGTAAAGTCCATGAGGGAAAGACAGATTACTCATATCAAATTCTGAGTACCCTGAACTACCCCTTGTGACAGGATGCATTTAAAAAATATCTGTCGAACGAATGAGTGAATCCATGGGAATCATCTCTGCAGGCCAGATTTTTGCTTTTTCTATGGAGGGATATCTCTGAGCCAGTCTCCCTGAGATTTTCTGGGAGTGAACTGGTAGGAAAGAAAATAAGAATGGGACTTTGCATGGCTTCATGTGTAAGTCTACAATAGATATGCAAATGCATGCATTACATACAAGTGAGTGCATGTAGCACACAAATGCATGGGTATGTGAATGCATGCGTACATTCTTGTCTTCTTGCAAATGGTTGTGCATGTGCTTTTCTCCTTGAGTATGTACATATTTGTGCATGCCTGCTTGTGTGGGTCTACTTATACATTAATGTACAACCTGTCTATATGTATGAGTATGGGTGTGTGCATATCTATGCACGTGTGTGCCCACACCTGCATGTACACACTTTTGTGGGCATGTGTTGCCATAGGGAGGGGAGTATTCTCAGTTTGTCTATTGGCTAATGTTGTTCATATCAAATGGGGGAGCCATCAGGCAGGGTGCAGAGACTTCTACATTGAGGTCCACTGCCCTGGACTCAGCCAAAGCAGCTGGAATTATAGGTTCTTTCTAGGGTGACGGGAGAGGTTCCTGGGTGTTAGTTTTCTGGGATGGACCAGTGAGCAACAATGTTCACACAAAGAGAGGGAACATCACAGGACAGGAAGCTTCATGTGTTTGAATCTGCATCCAAGTCCAGCGGCCCCAAGGAAGCCCAAGCATAGTGTCTCACCAAGAGGACAGACTTTAGTTCTCAGTTCTGGCTGCTACCAGTTCTGTGGCCTTGGATTATATGACTTCATTGTGCCACAGTTTGTGCATCCGTAAATGGGGATAATACTAATACTTACTTTATAGTATACTAGAAGAATTAAAAGAGTTAAGTGTAAGTGCTGGATAAGTTGTCTCTTTTTGGTTGGATCATAGAAACCAATAATTATTTTCTTATTCAAACAAAAGGTAGTCTTGGCTATTTTTTATGTATTCATTTTAAAAAATATATTTTTATTGATTTTAGAGAGAGAAGGAGGTAAAGGGGGAGAGAGAAACATCTCTGAGAGAACTATCAATGGGCCGCCTCCTGCACACCCCCTGCTGGGAATCAAGTGAGCAACCCTGGCATGTACTCTGACTGGGAATCAACCAGCGACCTCTCTGCATGGGACAACACTCAACCACTGAGGTCATTATTTTCACTTACATAAAACTAGTATGTATTTATTAGATGATTTGTAAAATACAACTAGACCAATATAAAAAGAAAAAAATCCAACTTATACTCTCTCCCTGCATCCAGATAAGCACTTTTAATATTTTAAAGTTTAACCATTTGGGAAACTTCTATAAATGTGTTGTCCCGTAACTGGGATTCCCTCGCCATGTACTATAGTGACATCACGCTTGTGCCTCCAGTGTATCACGCTCCTTATATCTATACCCTGTGCAGTCTGCTCCCCTGGCATCTGGTTGTCCTGTGACTTGCTTTGATCAATAGAATGTGGTTATATGATCCAGGCCTTAAGGAATTTCGGCAGCTTCAAAGTTAGGTTTTTTGGGAGCTCAGAGCAGCATGTGAGAAGAATGTCAATGCTACTGGAAGAGCTACCTGGGGAAGTGGGCCTGAGATTGCATGGAGAGAAAGGCCTAGTCCATCTAGTCTCCTACCTGCTGGGCCCTGCAAATGCACCCAAGGTGAGATCACTAACCATACCCCCAGAAGAACTACCCAGCTGAGCCCAGCTTGGCTTGCAGACTTGCAAAATGCTATAAGTTGCAATAAAAATGATTGTTCCTTTAAGTCAGTGGTCAGCAAACTCATTAGCCAACAGAGCCGCAGTTTATCGACCACTGCTTTAAGTCACTACATTTTGGAGTTGTTTATTATATAGTATTAGAGAAGTAATAATCATACCATTTTGCAACTTGCAATTATCAGTTTATCATTAGACCATATTTCTGTGCAATTATGTTGTGGCTAAAAGGGAGTCCTGGATCAGATGGCCTAGGTTTTAATTTCGACTTCTCAGCATATTAGCTGTGACTTTGGGCAAGTTGCTTTTCTTCATCTACAAAATAAGCTTAATAAAAACATCATAGATTTTTTTGAAAATAAATGAGCTGATACATGTAAAGCAAAGTGTCTGAAATATAGTTAAAATTAAATAGATTTGCATTTTATCAAATCAGTTTTTTCTTTTACAAATATATATATTTTTATTGATTTCAGAGAGGAAGGGAGAGAGAGATAGAAACATCAATGATGAGATAAAATCATTGACTGGCTGCCTCCTGCATTCCCCCCATTGGGGATGGAGCCTGCAACCTGGCGTGTGCCCTGACTGGGAATTGAACAGTGCCTTCCTGGTTTATAGGATATGCTCAACCACTGAGCCACACCATTTGGGCCAAATCATTTCTTAATGGCCAAGATATGTCATCTCTTGGATATGTCATAATTTAGCCAGCCTCCTCCTATTGGGAATTTATGCTGATCCCAGTTATTTTACTAATACTGAGCAGACATTCCCATTCCCATTTTTCAGAGGAGGAAGCAGAGTTAGGTGAAAGAGACTGTGCCTCTTGCTCATGGCCACACGGAAGAGCTGAGGTTGAATCTTTGCTTTCTCATCAAGAAGGCCGTGCTCCTGCGCCAGTGGGAGCACTCAGCCATCCACCTGTGTGCAGCTTCTGTCTGCAGCCTGTCACTGCATCAGAACTGTTTCCCCGGAGACGGAGTTCTCAGAGGCAAGGAGAGATTTTGACATGCTAATTTTTGTAAGAGAGTGAACATTCTCAGCTTCTCCATTCTGTTTGCTGCAGCCTTCGCTGTCAGTGAGTGTCTTCGTCAAACTGGCAGGAACGTCTCCTGGAGGGGGGCCTGGAAGCAGGGATGTGAGATGGCATATGATGGAGTGAATTTGACTTCCAATTGTCCTGCATTTGAATGTTAAGTCTGCATGTTTCCAACTACATGACCAAAGGCAAGTTACTAACTTCTCTGAGCTCCAGTGTCTTCATCTGTGAAGTAGTGGTATTTTTTCCCTCTCACTCCCTGCCATAGATAGGCGGACTAAAGGAAATAATTTATGTAAGTGCCTGACCCAGTGCCAAGAAGGGTGATCATCAGGGTGGTCTTGGTGTGAGTTAGAGGGCCTCTGAGGGAGGCTACGGTACTTTTTTATCCTCCTGGCCTGGAGAAGGCATGGCCTTGGAAATGGAAAAACATTTGGATCTGAAAAATGAACTCCTCTTGGTGCTCTCTGAGGTGTCAGGAAAGATGAAAATAAAAAGTACAAGTTATTTCTGCAAATGGGAGGCTTAGGGAAGATAGTGCATGCTCAGTCATCTATGGGTGAAATCCTGACGGGAGTAGGAGGGAGCAGGAGGCCCTGTCCAGTGGTTACCTCACGGCCTCAGAAGCGTCCCCAGCCTGTGGCTCTGTCCAGGCTTCTGTCACTCCCTTCATCTCCTTCAGGAGATGTCATGGTCTCAGTCCAGTGCAGGAGCTATGAGCAATTCCATCTTTGTACAAGTTGGACAGCCTCAACGACGGCCAAGGGTCTCATTTCCATTCTTTCTAAAATGAATTTAGGTGGATAGGCAGTCATTTTGGTGACTTTCCATTTCATTTCCTCCTTTCTGAATGTTTCCTGACAGGTTCCTTGACATAGGCCTTAATCATTAAATTCAGGTGCCAATAAAAAGCCCGTTTTAGCCAAGTCTTTCTTTTGCTTTCCCTCTTCCTTCCATTTCCTTTCTTCACACACACATTAGGCATTTTCTATGTGCAAATTGGATGTCAGGCTAAGAGGATGTAGCTTTATATATATAAGGTGCAGCATCTGCCCCTTCAGTTGCTCACAGCTTCAAAGCGGGGAAAGCAAGTGAAAAACAAACACGTGTTATCTGTTGCCACAGAAGCTATGGAGTAAACTACTGGCTCACAACCACACATACCTGTTGTCATGCCTGCAGGTTGATTAGGGCCAGCTCAGCCGATCACCCTGCATCAAGTTGCCATTCAACTGGTTCCAGGCTGAGGGCTTGATTCAGGTGTGTCCCCTGTATTCATTTTGGAGCCAGTCTGCAGGATCAGCAATTATCCAGGCCATTCTCTTCCCTAGTGTTTTATAGGAGCACAAGCCTGTAAGCTCAACCATGCAAGCACATCTAAGCCTCTGGTTGCGTTGTGCCCACTAACATCCCATTGGCTGCCATAGGTCACACGGCCAAGCCCAGCATCAGTGAGACAGAAATCTATGCCCTTCCCCTCCATCACACACACAGTGGGAAGAGCAAGACTGCTGGGCTGTGGTAGGTCATGGAGTGATGAGACGAGGTCACAGGAAGAAGGAGCAGGGGCACTGCAGTGGGCCACAGGTGAACGTGCTTTAAGGAGTCAAGACTTAAACTGCAGCTTTGCCCCTCAAATCCTGGGTCCAGAGATTCAGGTGTTTGTGGCTGGTAACGGAAGCTCTTGGGTGCTCCATGGCCCACACAGGACAGTCCTGGGGAGGTCAGGGAGATCAGTGTCCCCTGGAGGAAGAGACTACAGAAAGCAGGAGATCATGAGATTCCATGTGGGGCCCAATCAGGCGTGTGGACCCCGCACACCAACCCTCTGTGAAGCCTATCTATGCAGAGGGTTTGCCCCCTGGAGGGGTGCCCTCTCTGTGAGACCATCTAGCTTCCTGCAAGGAGTTGATGCCATCAGCAGAACACTGGGAGACACTGATGGAGCTCGGGCTGCATCAGCCTCTGGGTTAGACTTCAGTGTGATTCTCAGGTGTGGTCGGCTCTGGTCCTTCCCTCCAGCCCCCACCAATCCCAGCCTCTGCCTGCTTCCTCTGCCTCCCTGTTTGATCTCTTCTAGATAAGTTAATATTTTCAAAGACATCTCTACCTACAGCCTTACCTACAGTGCCCCTGCTCCATTCTTCCACGGGACCTTGTCTCATTACTCCATAACCTGCCATGGTCCCGCAATGACTTGCTGTCTATCTTTGTGCCGTGTTCTTTGCACCCACTGGGAGATGGTCCATGAGAGCATGAGCTGAGTCATTTCATTCTTGCTGTATCCCCAGCATTAGCACATGGTACATTATAAATGTTTGTTGGATGAATAAATTATAGTTGCATTGAGGATGGGGGAGAATGGGCATCTATAATTCCATTCAGTAGTGGATTTTCTAGAATCTTCCACCCATTGAAGTGAGTCCTATGTTTGAATAGCTGATTTGATTTCTCTAGTTGGCTCCCAGCTGTCTACTGAGCCTGTGGCCAGGTCAGAGCCTGCGGCTAACTTGGCTGGGGCTCCTCTACTCTTCTCAGACCTCACAAGTCTTTCTTTCAGAGCTGGTTTTCAGACCCTGAACCCACACCACTGTCTTGAGTCCTGCAGCATCCAGAGGACTAACAGGAACAGCCTGACTGTGTACACCTTGCTCCAGTGAGACGGCAGAAATCATGCTCAAGTTTGGATACCATGCATCATGTTTCCCAGCTAGTTCTACAGGACCACCCTTCAGAGTAAGGCCATGCCTCTTTCTTCTCTTTCTCCTTCAGCACTATGCTCACCATGACTGTCATCACCACCATCCCCATCCTTATCATCACCATCACCAGCAGCAACACCATGGTCATCACCATATATAGAGCACAGAGGTTAAGAACTTAGTCTTCTGTAAATTGGCATCTTGCTCCACCAGCAGCTCTATAGATTTTTGCCCACTACCAAGCCCCTCAGAGTCTCATCTCTTGGCCTATAAAGTAGGGATGATCATAATTTGAGCACAATATGTCATTATGAAGATCTAGTAAGAAAACACATGCCAAGCAACGAGTTTAGAGTACATGGTAACCCCCTACTAAGTGTTATGATGAATATTATCATCAACATCATCTCACCTCCATTTGTTAAAGAGGAGGTATTCCTGGAGAGCAGGTATTGGACTCTGCTGAGATGCTTCTGTCCACTCATTCATCACAGAGAGGAGCCTGCTGGATGCGGGTGTTGCTCTGGACTCACTAGGGTTTACTCACTGTTTGAGAAGGACAAACAGTGAGTTCCCCGCAGAAATACTTTCATCAAGAAAAATCCCTCCTATTTCACAGATTAAAAAATAGCTTGGAGAGGTTGCGGTTCAGGGGTCTGTCCCTATCCCAGCCACTCCTGGAGTCTTCCCTGATTCTGATGACCAGAAGGCCTTCCTGGATTTGCCTGGAGATGCCCCCTGTTCTGCCCACTCCATTTCTCAGGCAGCCTTCAGCCTGAAGATTACTGCGCTGCTCTGGGCAGGAGGCAGGGCTGCATCTCCCATGAGCACCTCAGCACCACACCATGCTGGATTGTCTGCCTCAGTGGGAGCCATTTGACTCTCGGTAAAGGACAATTTCTGCGAAGTGTATCTTATTTAAGTCTCTAAGAATGGCATTTAAGCACATGCAGGATGAGAAACATATATGAAAACTGTCCTGTGAGAGCCTGTGGCTAAATATACAAAGTTGTGGGGCTGTGGCTGGTTTCCAGGAAGGCCTGCATCCTATCTCCAGGCACAGCCAGCTTGGGGGCGAAGGCTGTGGGGCTGCATTTGCTGCATCGATTTTCTTTATAGATCAGTTTGATACTAGACGTTATGAGGTTAATTTTGGATGATTAACTTCTCTGTATTGGGATATTTGATTTAGTTTTCTTCTCAGACACTTTCTCCCCATTGATTTTCAATATTGCACTTTCCAAGTGGGAGGTAAAAGGCTTGGGCAAGGGCCTTTCAAGCAGAGACTCCCATGTGGGCCAGTCTCCCACTCAGATAGACCTGGGGCAGGAGGAATCCTGGGGCCACTGGGAACATCCCTTCCCTGTGCCCTTCAAGGAGGCTGGCCATGAGGAATATCCCTAGGGACACCTGAGAAGGCCCAGCATGGTGAACAGGGGTGAGGATTTCAGTGTTCTACACCTGGGTTCAACGCTCAGCCTTGTCGTTGACTGGCTGATCCATCTTGACAGTCATGTCACCTCTGAGCCTCAGTTTCCTCATCACAGTACAGTGCATACGTACTCTTTGGGAGCCCAGCATCCAGGTCTTGGTCTGGTCCTATTACCCTTCACATGTTAAAGGTGCCATGCTCCCTCACACCTCCATTTGCACATGCTCTTTCCTTTCCTTGTTTTACACTCTTTTCTCCTTCAAGCTTCCCATCCCAATGCCTCCTCCATCTGCACCGGGTCCTGCCTCCCCTCATATTGGACTATGGGCCCCATGGAGTAGAGATGGTGTCTGTCTTGGCCAACAGAATCTAGCAGCATGTCTGACACATTGAAACCCACACGGATGTTTCTTATAGAAGAAGTAAGATGAATGGACGGTTCTGGAAGAGGACCGGGATCATGTGTGTGCAGACATTTGACCTCTCCAATGTTCCTCCCCAAGATTCAGGCAAGATTTCCCTCTCAGCTCAGCCTGGCTCCTCACCTACCTGCTAACTGCCTTTCTTACTTCGCAGTCCACTCTGGGCAACCTCCATCTCAACGTGTTCTAGACTCGGCTAGGGCTCCTGCTCTCCATCCCCTCTCCTTTTCATCCTGCTGAGTAGAGATGAACAAATGGAAATGTCAGGTATTTCCTTCAGCTCTGTCCTAAAAATCCTGGAGCCAGAATTAATCCAATAATGCCAGTACTTACTGATCTATGACTGTGTGCTAGAGACATTTATTTATTTATGCATTTATTTTAAATATATTTTTATTGATTTCAGAGAGGAGAGGAAAGGGAGAGAGATAGAAACATCAATAATGAGAAACAATCACTGATTGGCTGTCTCCTGCATGTTCCCAATGGGGATCGAGCCTGCAACCTGGGCATATGCCCTGACCTGAATGGAACTGTGACTTCCTGGTTTATAGTTCGACGCTCAACCACTGAGCCACTTTGGCCAGATCTAGACACTTATAAATGCTATTCATTCCTTGAGTTTTTACACAACCCTAAATGTTAGGTAGAGATGGTAAACCAAGCCTAGAGAGGGTAGGTAACTCGCCGAAGCTCACACAGCTAACAAGGGGTGCAGTTAGGAGCCCATATAGATCATCACTGCCCCCCAGGGTGGATGTTCAGACCCCTTGTCTAGACCTGTCTTCTCCAAGCTCAGTTCTGTTGCTAGATGCCTGATAATGTCTCTTTAGTACCTGACCTCAGCCTGTGGCCCAGAGTAGAAAAATTCCAAACTCGTTTCTGGTTTCTGCTTGGATCTGGGCCTGCCAACTGGAATGCAATCCTAGTGACATCTCACTAAAGATCATGGCCATTCTCTGTCATAGCTCTTCCTATCTGACACCTTGGATATCAAATTCACCCACTGCACACTTCCTTTGTCCCACTACCTACAACTGGGAGTCTATCCAGTGGCCCCTCTACCCACCTTTCCCCTTGTACCAGGGACCCCTCAGTGTCTCAGGCCTACAGGGCCTGCAGGTCTGAGAGCAGAGTTGGAACCCCCATGGAAGCCATCTGTGTCTCAATCCCTCAGAGGGCACAGGATAGTGATTACCTGCCACCTGAGACAGACAGGACCCACCTTTTCCTTATAACTTCTATTGACACAAAGCAAAAGCGATATTTCACTGTGAGCCAGCAAGAACCATCCCTGTTCCAGCCACAACCTTCCAAACATGCAACCAAAGTTGTGTGCCTCTGGGGATGACAGTAAAACCTTCTGGCCACCTGGCTTTGCCCAGATACTGGGACAATGCCTCCGGGAGAGAGATAGAGACCTCCCTGGATATGGCACCAACACTAGACAACAGCCGGCTGCTGCTGGCATGGAAGAAGGAACCTGCTTTATATTAGGCACCGTTTAGCTGCACAGGGTGGAGGGCAGGAGGACAGGATGCTGCCTGACAAAGATTTGTCTTAGGGAGAGGAATAGAACTGCTGAGAAAGCCCCATCCTGAAGTTCACGTGCACTGATCTACCTCAGGCAAAGGTGAGATAAGAGAGCGGAGGGACTCCCTGCCCCAGCACCAGCCTTGTCTGAACAATGGAAACTGACTGCCGAGCACAGGGCAAGGCCAGAGAGAAAGACACTTTTGGGAGAGGCACACAGGGCCTGTGAGGGTGCCATAGAAACATGAGGAAAACCCTGTGGAAATGTAGGCCTCACATTAAGCATGAGGTAGCGGCTCCTGGAGAAATTTGAAGACTGTGTTACACTAAAGCAATGGCAACAACAAAATTAATCCTAGGGGAGCTGCAGACTAAAATGACCCAACACCCAATTCTGAAGGCCTGTCAGAAGAGGCCCACCCATGACCAGATCCAACTATAACTCCCTTCAGGCTCACTTTTACATATAGTATTCAGAATTCAGTATGAATCTATGAAACACACACACACACACAAACAAAACAAAACAAAACAAAACAAAACACACAAAACAAAACAAAACAACAACAGGAAAATAATCATACATTATGAAAAGATAGAACAGTCAACAAAACCAGACTCAAGGCTGGGAGATATTATAACTATCCATTAGGCAGTGTCTTTAAAGCTATAATGAATGTAGTAAAGGATCAGGTGACAGAGAATATATGTTCCCATTTGGGGAATTTCAGCAATCCTACCAGGTGGTGTTGGACTGCGGGTTTGGCCTTGATCCCCACAGGCCTTGCTGAGGGACTCCACTGTTGCATGAATCGTGCACCAAGCCTCTAGACTGGATTAATAAAAATGAAATGAATGATAAAAAATCAGGAAAATACTAAAGAAAATGAAGGAGAAGAAGGAAGGATGAAGAAAAGGAGGAGTAAAAGGAGGTGAGAACTTTGATTTTTCCAGGGAAATACATGTTGATAATCTTGTTCCCACTCCAAAGCCCTCCTTTAGGGCTTTCCAAAAGCCCCCAGCCCCTCTGAAGTCTGCTGGTCTCTAAAATCTGCAGCCTGGACACTTTGTGCTCTCTGTCTGATGAGTGGGGCCTGCTGTGCCCCAGGCATGAGCTCAGCTCGTGTGGTACAAACTCATGGATTCAATAGTACAGCTGAGATCTGGGCAAGTCCTCTCCTCACTGCAATGACCTCTTCTGCTGCTTGGAAAACAATCTGGGCATCTCCTTGGCTATAGTGCTTGCAGTTGTAACAGTCCAGCTGACCTTGGTTATGCTCCGCTGGGTAGCCCTGCCTCAAGCTGTAAGCCAGTGAGCAGGGGCTGATGTTAGTCTGTCCCATATGTCCGGTCCTACCCAGACCAGCAGCCATCAGGGTTCGTGTTAAAGAAAAATGTATTTGTTACACTTGTTGATGATAATGCAGATTTTCTCCAAGGGACCACTGTGACAGGTGTGGGGACCACTGCCATGGGGTCTCCCAGGGAAGGCGGGATTGGACTCAACTCTGCACAGAACCAGGAAAAGTGGGAATTTCTAGCCAAGGAACAAGGTGAGGGGGTCAGTGGATGGACAATCACTAAGAGTAAATATCGGGGTAAGGGGTGATTCTGATTAAACTGACAGCAAGATTTCTGTTTAAGGTAGACAGTATAGAGACAAATGCAGAAGTACAAACATTGAGGCCCAGTTGGAAAGTTCAGGGGACTCTGAGTGACTTTTGCCATGTTTGCATTACATGTCAACAGAACACCAGAGCCATGCTAGAGCACATGAGCCAGGGCAGAACATGTGAGCATATATTCTTAAGGCCCCGTTAGGTATCAGACCAGACCCAAACTCCTCTTGGGGCAGAGCAAGTCACACAGCTGAGTCTGAAGTCAATGATGTAGAGAAAATATGCTCCTCCTACAATACTAAATAAATTCCAAACTCTTACACCACCTATGTGCTTACTTAACCTCTTTGAGCCTGAGTATCCTCCTGTAAAAATGTGAATATTGTCTCCGACTCAATAGTGCTTCTGTGAAATTCAAATGAGGTAAAACTACAAAGCACTTAGCCCACTGCCTCTTAGCAGATGTTCAATATCTGCATTTTCCCCACCCCGTTTATTCATTTGACAAATATCTGAAGCAAGATCCATTGACACAGAATTTTAAAAGAACTATTGTTATGCAAAGCTTACCCATGTTGGGGAAAAAGTGAGAGATTTGAAGAGCAATCTATCTCTTCCTCAGGAGTGTTCTGCAGCACAGAGGCCCTCCTCCTGAAAGTCAGGTCTAATTAAACCTTCCAGATGCTCTGAGTCCAGGCCACACAGTAAGAGGAGGTATTAACATTGCAAAACCGTTGTCCAGTCTGAAAGTGCGTGGCAGCCTGGGTCCCTGAGGTGCCATCCCCAGCAGTTTGGCCCTGCCTGGCCTGCTCCTGGCAGCCTGATATCTGGGAAGAGCATTCAGGGCAGTTTCTCTGGGAAGCACATTTAACAGGGATTAGCACTAAGAGAGGGTTTTCCTGCTTAAACCTGAACCTCGTGGAAGTCTGAGTGACCATGCTTTGGAGACGAGCCATGTTCTATATGCCAGATAGGAGATACTTCAGTAGGTGGCAATGCCAGGCCTCTGATTCTGTCATCAACAGTGGCCTGGTGGCAGATTCAGGAAGAGTCCCATTTCCATGGTTGTCATTGGACTTCAGCGTGGAGTTTGCAGGTGTGTAAGTGATGTGCCATCTCCAGCAATGAGACAGCCAGCTCTCCTGACAGTGAGTCCATGTCCGTGTCTGTTGCCAGATAAAGTAGAGAGTATCCCGGTAAGTGTGAAATTCAGGCAAACAACAAATACTATTTTTAGTCATTGTCAGTTATCTACTAAAAATATTTATTCTTTATGTGAAACTCACACTTTACTGGGTGTTCTGGATTTTTGCCTGGTAAATTAGCAATCCTTCTCCTAGGAGGGCCTGGTGAGAGGAAAGGCTGGGCAGCTGGACAGCCACCATGCTGGCATTGGTCACAGCAGGGTCATGTTGTCAGGAAGCCAGAAGGGAGTGACATTTTCAGAGAGATCCAGCGATGCAAATTCCAGTGAAAGGTGAGGGTGTGGGGTGTCCCGTGCGGGAGTGGCCAGTGAGCAAAGCTGCAGAACACTGCGCAGTTTTGTGAAGTGGGAGCCAGAGTGGCATACTTAAGGCATAAGGATAATTTTGATGTGGGTGTGACAGAGTAGGCAGGTGGATAGGCCTGGGTGGAGCAGGAGTCATGGGCCAGGTACTGAATGTCACCAGGATATAAATCCAGGGTGCCTAGCAACCAGCAAAACTAGAGAAAACAAGTACAGTGGTACCTTGAGATATGAGTTTAATTCGTTCTGTAACCTTGAGGCTTGGGAAACTATGAGACGCTCAAGTCGAGGTAAACTGGTGGGTCGTGTGCAGCCGGCCGATCCTTGTGATTACTCCTATCTCAAATGTTGCTCGTATTTCAAAGCAAAAATTGCTCGCTCAACGGCTCTTATCTCAAAAATCTTGTATGTTAGTGCACTCGTATCTCGAGGTACCACTGTATTATAGGCTAGGCCCTCCCCTGGCATGGCACTACTCATGCAGTTTAGACCCCCTTCGAGAAGGAACAGGGGCGCCAGAGAATGCCTCATACAACTCCTATACAAGCCCTTAAGCTTTGGGCTCTCAGGACACTGAGGTTCTGACCCACACCAAGTAATCTTAGGAACAAAGCCTCAGGTATGTGGAACAGAGAGAAAGGATTTTGGTCAAACTAGGGATGACATCTAGGCTTCAGTTGTGCTTCATCTCCAGTTCCAAAAAATGAGCAAAGCAAGACATGGCTGCTCTCAGAACCAGATGCATTGACTAATGACTCCCTGCTCTTGTGCTGACCAATCAGTGGAGATCAAAACACCAAGGAGACTCATCTGAAAGATGATGATTATTCTATTGAGATGCTCCCCTGAAACCTCACCTAAAATCCCACCTTTAGAAAACTGATAAAATCCCTTAAGACAAAACCCAGTGAACACACTCTCTCTCTGAAACATGGCCACGCCTCTTCCCCTCTCCCCCATCTTCTTCCCTCAGGCATGTTTCCTTCCTTCCTTCCTTCCTTCCTTCCTTCCTTCCTTCCTTCCTTCTTTC
>JAAGEH010000024.1:2394192-2411646 GCA_011751065.1 Lasiurus cinereus
TCTCTCTCTCTCTCTCTCTCTCTCTCTCTCTCTCTCTCTCTCCTAAGATCAAGGACCCTTCTTTTGCCTCGGTAACTTGTTTCCTGAGCCCACACAGCCCAGCTGGCTCACTTCTTCCACCTAGGTGACTTTTTTTTCTAAATAAACTTCCTTTTGTGTTTTTGTTCTTAGCTCTGAATTATTTCTTGGCTGAATTCAAGAACTGAAGTTGCTGGAACCTATGGTCCAATATTTGTCTCCAAAGATGGATTGTAAGATGCAGAAGGGGAGTGCTGGGAGTTAATGAGTGGACATTGTTAGCAAAATGAAGGGGTGGCTTTGATGAACACAACCAGGTACACTCATAGATGCTGTCTCCTTGACCCCCACAGCTGCCTTCTGCCTTGGAAATACTGGGCTTACCTAATGTCATGCACCTGTGTCAGGGCCAGACAGCCTCAGAGGTGCCAGAGTGGACTCAGCCCACTGGAGGGGTTCCACACCAATGACACCTACTCAACAACTCACTTCCTCCTTTGAGAAGTGCACATGCAGGAAACACCAACGCCCTCGCCCACCATCCTTAGGAAGGGTTGGCAACTGTTCTGGCTTTGGGGGAAGCCTGCTATGCATCTGAGAACTAGGAGGGTGGGGAGCTGTATGAGTCCTTGGGTGATGGATGGATTCCTCTTGCACTGTATGGTCCTGTATATCCATAAAGTCCATTGACAACAGGCTAAGTGATCTCTGAAAACCTCTTCTCTAAATCCTAGCAGGCAGGCCTGCTGGATCGTTACAGCCCCTGGGGCTTCCTTGCAGGTCAGCTCTTTGAAATCAGAAGGGGTTTTCTTTCAGAAAAACATCATAAATTGGAGTTAAACTCACCCACACTCCCTTTAACCTCTGATGAAACTAAGTACCCGGCACCTTAGATGTTACTCAGGATATTAACTGTTTATGATCTTCTGATTCCTAAGAGCAGTGTAAGCACCTTATCTCTCATTGTCCAAACTCCTCACCCCCATGAAGAGGAGAGTTATCTGGAATGAATATGGGTAAAGCTTCACTCAATTTGATTTCCCCCATATTTTTGACAAACCAATGTTCAGGACTAAAGGAGATGACAGGGACTCAAATACAGTGCTCCTAGTTCCTAATACTTCAAATCTTTCATTCTTGGCTGCCTGAAGATTGGCTGACTCATTCCTTTCTCTCAATCAGAAAGTCTGGTGCCATGGACACAGCCATGAAGGAGTGAGTACCTGTCAGTGTTTCATTCTCATAGATCCTCTCAAGTGCTTCAAATACATGCATGATCATGAATGACTTGGTGAGATGGCTTGGGATGGAGTGACAAAGCAGGGAAAGGTAAATTTGGTCTGCGATAGCTGACCTCTAAGAAACTACTGTCCAAACCCTAGTCCAATAACTTTTGGTGAACTTGACCTTGGTCCGAAGTGGAGTCAATGTTAGGAAGGAGTGGGAGGAATTGTTTTAGCAGCACTGTGGTTGGGGTTCCAATAGGAGTCGATTTGCAATAAACAGCAGTGCTGTTTTCTAACCTGGGCCCTGTAACCTTGGGAAAATTAATTAATTATACATACCATCTTGTCTTCAGCTTCCTTATAAAGAAAATGGGGGCCATAATATTGCTTGTCCCATATAGCTGCTCATTGCACAAATACTTTCTGAGCACTAACTTTGTTCAGTGTGTCTTTCTGGGCAGTGCAGACAGGCATGACAAAGAGCAGGACGGAATGACTTCTGCTTCTCAGGCAGCTGCTGGTACTCTACAGAACAGCTAAACAAGTAGGTGGACTTGACTGGGTGGTAGACAGTGAAGCTCTTTTAAAGGAAATAAAAGAATGCAATAGGAGTGTGGCTAGGCTGGATGATGTCCCACTGAAATTGGGATCATCAGGGAAACCTTCTCTGAAGAGATGGCATTTAGCTTGAGGCTAGAAGTTTTTCAAAGAGCCGAGCAAAGCCTATTCTAGGAACTGGTGCAAACACCTTGACCAGGGAAGAATTAGTATGTGTCAGGCTTGAGTGAAATTGTGCATGTATAGAATTTAACACAGTCCCCAGGTCATAATAAATGTTAGATGCACAGCGGCTATGATGATGATGATGATGATAAAGATGATGAAGATGAAGCACAGAGGAGGAGGTTATAAATTGACACTAGGGTCAGCCATGGTGACAGGAAGCAATCTCTGGAAAGAGACTAGCAAGAACCAGGCTATGCATGCTGTTGATCAAAGCAGATGCAAATACAATTGTGGTGAGATGGGTGGTAAGGCTTCCACTTGTAGGAAAGCTTCCCTTGAGCTCCTCAGACTTTTATCTCTGCACCATAGGACTCCTCATAGCCCTTCCCATTCGGGCTAGTCCTGCGTGGAGCGAGGGGGAGTTGCAGCTGCAGGTTAGAGATGGTGTCACTTGCAGTCGAGCAGAGCTGAGAGAGCAGAAGTCCACCCTTCCCGCACTCAATTTACAATCTAACCCACAGCCCCGGGAACCATCATTCCATGCACTTCTGAAGCACTGGGAGCCCAACAGTTACTTGGAGGGGATGGGAGCTGAGTTTATAAACATGAGGTGCCCATAGAGAGGCTGGCGGGGAGGCGGCATTGCTGAGCATGTCCTCATCTAAGATCCTTGCTGGAACTCTCTGATGCCAGCCCTCATTAACACTTGGAGGTCTTTGCCAGGATTGTTCTCCTGACACCTCCTTCTAAGGGAACTCAGACTTTTGTCATGCAGGCTCCACTCCCCCCAACACCGGGGCATTTATATTTGATGCTGTTGGGATGAATTATGTACATACCCCACTGAACATAGATTTAATGAGGGGATTTCTTTTTCTGCCTCTTGCTTTGGTGTTTAATGGATTCTAGCCTTTGAATTAGGCATTGGCTCAGCAACTTAATGCTGCAGGGGTACAGAGAGAATGTCTCTGAACAGGGTCCTTAGAGGTGGCTGTTTTGACAATCAGCTCTCGCTGTAGGCTTGCCTCACATGAATCCTATTTCTGGGTATTGGGTGAGTCTAGTGATGAAGTCCTCTGATGGGGACAGAGAATAAAGACCACGCTGGGCAGAGGAGTGACAGATGAGCCAAGGTCACACATGAGCTGCAGCTGGAGGAGAGCAGTTCTGAAGGGAGAACATGAAGCTGCAGATGGAAGGGGTGTCATGGCTCTGGAACTGTCTCAGTCACTAACCAGCAGCAGTTCCCTTTTATCCTGTTACCGAAAGCTTTCTCCTTCTAATAGGAAGGTAGCTTCTCATTCTAAATTGATATAGTATAGGAGGGGCTGGCTGCACCAAAGAGTGGGCAAGCCCATCAGAACCTACATCACTTGGGCTAAATAATTGGTCAGGTGTAAGCATATAACCCAAGTCTAGAATAAGTCTTAGGATGTTTGCCAGAAATTATGGAAACAAGATTTTGTTTGTTTGTTTTGTTTTCTGCATTTGCTAAGTGGTAGGATATACATCTATGGAGCTGCTGTGGGCCACACCTGGAGACATTCTGGCCATAAAGTAACTGGTCAACATTATGATCAATAAAGTATACCTCGAAGCAATAGAGGCCAATACTGAATGTGCATAACATTATCTGAGTTCGTGGACCCAGCCAGAACTGAAGCTAGTTATAAACTAATGCACTGAAACTTTATGGAGCGATTTAGAGTTGGCTTTATTTTCTTTAAAAAAGAAAGAATCTTGAATTATATGAAACTTGATAAAAACCAGACAGATCAAGAAAGGAGCACAAAGAAATTCAAGGAGAAATGGATCCTGACATCATAGGGAATGAAGACTGTTTTTATGCGGTGCCAGAGTGTTTGGTGTGAAGATAAATCTCCTGCTTGTAGATAAAGGACTGGTCTGGCCACGCCTCAGTTCCCATGTCATTCTTGTCTTTGAACTTGGAATTATAGTAAGAGTAAAATATTTGCTGTGAAATTGATACATAAGAAAATAATTTCAGTAAAATGAAAATAGAAAAACAATTGGAAGCAGTTTAACTATACTGTATAGGAAATTGATCCAAGAGTTAAATAGGTTAAAAAGATAGCTCCAGAAAAAATTTATCTATGAAAATATAGCAAGTTTATTAGAATTTTGATTGAAATAGTTGTCATTCCTTTGTTTTAATACTTATGGGGCTTCAATCACAGTTAGAATGAATCCTGAACTCTTTACTAAATAGAACGTGATCTGACTACTTGACCACATGGCTTACCTCTTCTTTCTGTCCCCAAATCTCAGGTCATGACAGCATATGACTCTTTCATGTTCCTTGAAAGAGTCAAGTTTGTTCCTATCCCTTGCACATGCCATTCCTTTGCCTAGAATGCTGTTCTCTGTCCCCATTCTGACTCTTTCTGTTCTCAGTGTGAATCATCTCCTCAGAGAAGTCTTCTCTGAACACCGCATCCAAAATAACTCCCAGAGCTACTCGCTGCTCCACTGGGATATCTTCACAGGCTTTTCCTCATCTGCAATCATCTTGTTTATGTATTTTTTTTACTCACTTATTTCTGTCTTTCTCCAACACTGTGAGCTCCCTAAGATCAGGTACCTTGCACCTTTGTTCACTGCTGAAGGAGCAGATGTCCTACCAAGGACTTGTGTCCTGTATACCCACCGAAGTGCTCATTGTCCACCCTCTCTGCTTCCTGAGTTTGCTTCCAGGCACATGCCACCTGGGGAGGAACTGACATGGGCTGTGTGGGTCTGTTTCCAAAGAGGAGCTTGTTGCCCAGCTGGAAAAGGGTGTCAGCAGGCAAGTTTTTATCAGTTCTCTCCAGGTTGCCACCTCACCTGCCTTGGTGCCCTTCTAGGAGTGGCCTGAATCTGGCAACTAGGTAAGGTAGGTATATAAAGGTCCAGCCATTTCAGTCCATGGGGTCATCTCAGATGGCAATTCTTAGTCTAGAATCTCCCACAGGTCAATTGAGGAATCCCTTTGTCCTGCTTCATCCTCCTTTCCTTATATCTTGGTTTCTAATGACCACCTTGCACCCCAACTACCATCTCAAAATTGGCTCCTAGGGGACTCAGCTTGCAATGGTGCTCAGTGACCTTCCCATTCCTCCCCTGCAGCTGGGCATGGCCACGCGGTGAAGTTCTTGCCTATGGAATGTGAATGGAAGTCTGTGTGAAACCTCTCTCTGACTTCTTAAAAGCCTATCTTTCTCTCTTTCTCCCCTTTTGGGGGTGCAATGTGGACATGACAGTGCTAAGCAAGCTTGGACCATACAGATCAGGGTAGAATGACAAGGTAGAAGGACCTGGTTCCTCTGATGACTTCATGGGATGGAAGCCTCTATCTGCACTGCAGACCACCTTACCCCCACATCATGGCATGCCAGCTGCGTAAACTTCTATTTCAGTGGATCAGCTATACTTTGGTCCCCTGGCTTGTAGCAGCTAATTCATATAAATTGGAAAAAAATCACCCCTTTGACACAGCATCTTGGGATTCATTTACCCAAAGTCTCCCTTGCATCCAATCAGACCCAAGACCAGTGCTGCAGAACTGAGCTCCAAAGGCCTACATGTGACTTCCAAATTGAAGTGCTCCCAGCTTTCTTCTGTAGGAAACCATATATCAGGGTTTGGTTTCTTACTAACCTCGTTCCTCAGGTCTGTCAGCATAATGGTGATCACCCTCCTGACCCTGAGTCACTGCCCCCTGATTCACTGACTCTGTGGGGCAACCTTGCACAACCATTCGTCTGTAAGAGTCTGTCACCCACAGAGACACTGTGCACATCCCTAATTCCCACACAGCTGGCCTCGTTCAGATTTCCTTGGCACAGCCATTGCCTCACCCTATACCTTGCGATGTTCTTCCTGCCTTGTCTGAGCAGCCCACGACTTTCCAGGCCCGGATGAGTTTCAGCAGCAATATGGTCTTTGACCCACTGACATGAAATGAACATCCACACAGTCATTTACAAATGCACTTTGTCTTACATCACGTCAATAGAATCATAGTACTTAGGCTGAAGGAGGTGATGGTTCCACCTCTAAATAATCAGACTGATGTGGAATATTTTGCACTCAGCCCACAGTATTCTGTTACAGTACAACAGAAGAAAAATCAGAGCATGCTCTCAGGAAGATATCCATTCATGCATTAATTTATTCTGCAAACATATATCGAGCACCTAACATATGTCAGACATTGGGTGGGTGATGAGGACATAGAAATGAATATTCCACAATTGGGGGAGTTGAAGTGAGAAGTCTGCATGCTTCCCACAAAGGAGCCGCCAGGCATCCCATGGGCAGGATTTCTTTCCCTCAACCCACAGGCACTGATGTGCAGGCATGTCTGAACCTGAGAGCAGAGCAGTTTTCCTCCCCTTGTGGCGTTGCCTTCCTGCTCAGTCTGCTGATGTGGCACGGGGTGAGGCTCCACATGGGGTTGGGAGGCCAGCCTCAAGGTCAGCGTCAGAGTTCACTCTGGTGCACGGGTAGGAAAGCCAGACTTAAGAAGGTGATGACGTTTGCACCGAACTCTGCTACCTAAGGATTCCATGACAGTGGGCAGGGCAGTGAACCTCTTTGATTCATTGTCTCCATAAGCAAAACACTCTGAAATGGTTGCTCAAGATCACTTCTCCTTTGAAGTCTGGTTTATGGAGAGAAGATGATGAGAAACTCCTTGTTTCTTCCATGCCCACAGTTTCCTTCCAGAGAAAGAGACTACAGGTGGTTCTTTATAATATAAAGAGTTTGAACAAACAGAACAGAAACAAACTCAGAGATACAGACTGATTGTGCCAGAGGGGTTGGGAACTGGGTGAAAAAAATGAAAAGATTGAGAAGTACAGATTGGTAGTTACAGCATCGTCATGTGATGTAAAGTACAGCTTAGGAAACATTGGCAATAATGTTGTAATAACTATGATGCCAGGTGGCTACTGGAAATAATAGGGGAAATGCTTTGTAAAGTATATTATTGTCTAACCACAATGCTGTACAACTGAAACTAATACAAAATAATATTGAGTGTAAACTTTAATTAAAAACTTTTTTTGTAAATAAAAAAGTGTAAAACAGAAAGAGTTCATTCCAAGTGTGAGAATTAAAGCAGCCCTTCTATGATGGTTCCAGCTAGCTGTTTTAAGTCTTGGTTTCTAGACCATGGCAATCAGTGATGAGATAGAAGTATGGAGGCCGGGATGGCAACTCTGAAGTATAGAATCCATCACATTTGATGATGACCAGCAACTCACCAGACTCCACCTGGGCAGGCGCTCCAGGAGGGTGGGGATTAGAGCTGTTGCTCCAATTTCCAGGTTTCTGGAGATAGTGGCAAGTCCACTTAGGAGTGCATAGGTGACCAAAGATGATGTTCCCTTGCTACTCCCGGATTAAAACTCTATTGATTTCCCATTGCTCTTTGAATAAAAACAAGACTGCTCCTCACTTCTTGGTTGGCCATCCTTAGCCTCAGCTCACTGTGGACGGGCTCCACTATGTTGCTCCAATTTTATTGTCCTTCTTTGAGTTCTTCCAACATAACACAGAGCCTTTGCACATCCTGGCGAT
This sequence comes from Lasiurus cinereus, assembly GCA_011751065.1. NCBI lineage: Eukaryota > Metazoa > Chordata > Mammalia > Chiroptera > Vespertilionidae > Lasiurus > Lasiurus cinereus. Next base: position 2,401,749 of record JAAGEH010000024.1, read on the forward strand.
TCCAGGGATTGTGTCGTTTTGCTTCTTTGCTTTTCCTGTTCACCATTGTATCTATAGTTCTCAGCCCAGTTGCTGACACAAAGTTGGCACAAAGAAAATGTTTCATAAAGATATTTATCATATCTCCCATCGTGAGAAATCATCTGAACATGCAGTTCTTCATGAGCAGCTTGATATACTAACATCAATTTTATATAAACACTAGAAGCCCAGTGCACAAAATTTGGGCACAGGTAGGGTCCCTAGGCCTGGCCTGTGATCAGGGCTGATTGGAACCTTCCAGCTACCGACTGGGGCCTTCCTTCATTCTGCGCCTGGCAGTCCACGCACACCATAGCGAGAGATTGAACTCCTGATTGAACTTCTGAGGGGACAATTTGCATATTAAGCTTCTATCTATCATCTATCAATCTATCTATCTCTATCTATAGGAATGAGAAGATGGTGGTCAAGCATTAGGCTCTGGAGCAAAGTTTCTGTTTGAGTTAAATCCTTGTTTTTCCCTTTACTGGATGAATTCAGGCAGCTTCATAAACTCCGTGGGCCTTGCTCTTTAATCTGTGAATGAAGGCTGCTGATACTAACTTGCAGCAGATATGCTTGTTGTATAGATCCAGTGAGCTAACAGCCAGGCCTGGCATGTGGAGAGCACTCAACAAATTGCAGTTACTACATGTTAGCTTCCAGGTGCACTGAACTACTTTTCCCTTTACCACCTGCCTCCAAACTACTTCATACAGGATTTCCTCTGGGGAATGAAAGATGTAGGATAGCTACAGGATTTATCTTCTTTTAAATCTTTGCTTTCTTTGCCCCCCAGGTAGTGTAATACACTCCAGATGTGGGGAGAAGGAGGAACCATGATCTGTGTTCTCTCCCAGGTCAGGTGAGCTGGTCAAAGGATCATAGCTATGCAGGTCACTGTGTACCACCAACATCTGAAGTGATGTGGATTTCAGAAGATAAGACATGTGGAGGTGCCGTGGATAGGTTTTGGTACAAAGTAGGTGCTTAGGAAATGTTTACAAATCTGCATTTCAGTGAAGGGACTTGCTTGCTATTAACTGAGCTGAACTGATTAGGTTAATTCCCACCAACTAAGCCCCACTGAGAACCCCAGTCAATGTTGATAGAAGACATTCCATACTTAAATGAGATGTTTGTATTATGTAGATTCTGCAAGTGGTTCGTTAATTTACAATTCTGCATTTTATTACATTAATTTGAATTTTATTTGAAATGTCTACACTAACGTGATTCCTGTATTTGGAAATAAATAATATTTCTCTGTAGATTTTGGGACCAAGAGACCAGAAAGGACATGTTGGCCTCCTAAATTTCTCACAGAGAAGAAATTTAAATGATTGTCTTCTACACAGAAATGGGGAGCTTATTATAAATGGGGAAATGTCACCTAAGAGATATGGTGGGATGTGAGTACAATGGGCTGGTAAGTAGGAGGAGGAAGCCAGGCTAATTGGCTTGGAGAGCTCCAGGAGGGTCTGTTACCACTTGTGTGAGTTCAGGAGTTAGAACCTTTTCTGAAAGGGGAGCCCACATGGAGGGAGGACAGCTCTCACACTGAAGAGCAGGTGCTTCATCTCAGGTGCCTGACGGTGCTGCAGACCATTCAGCCTCCAGAGCTAATTCCAGAGGAGCCAGAGATGTGTGGTTCCAAGGAGCCCAGCACCAATCAGACTTTCTCAGGCAGTATATTATTTGGCTGAATTAACTGACAGGTCCAAGAGCAGGATGTTAGGAATGGCTGAATCTGGGTACTCAGAAAATCCTTAGGTACCGAGGGCTTTTCTTCTCTGGACTCAGTTTCCCAGCATTGGCTCAGGCAGGTTCTTGCCATATGGTCCCAAAGATGGCCACATGCTCTCCAGAGTTCAGGCTTGTATCTGATGAGCCCAATACTCCCAGCATGAAGACAATCCATCTTGGTCAATATTGTAACACTTTATTGTCCTCTCTTGAATCACATGTCTAATCTATAATCACTGCTCTCAAGGGTTGTGGGGGGCTCTGATTGGCCAGTGTGCATCATGTGGTCACCCCAAGAGCTAGGACCTGTGTGTAGCCAATCCCACCAAAAAAAACCAGTCATGAGGGGAGATTGGAACAGTGTGTACATCACAAGATGTCAGGGGTGCCAGTGGCAGAACAAGGGGAGTGTATCTTGTTAGACAAAAAAACACATGTACTCCTTTTCCAGGGATACCCCTTTCTGATTGCTGATGCCAAGGATGTCGAGGAAGGTTACTGGCCCCTTCAAGTTGCCCTGTGGGCAGGGGTCTGGTCTCTGAGGCAGAATGAAAACCTGGGTCTGAGTCAGAGGACAAACTGCAAACCTTAAATAACAAAGCTGGAAATAAAAGTCCACGTTTGCTAGACAGGCGTGAAAGTGTGTTCTATTTACCTTTCCAGTACCTCTGACCATGCCTGGCACACAGTAGGAGTTTGCTGACATTTGTTACACAATGAGTAAAAGTATGTTAGAACGACTACTCCAACTACTATTAATGTGATGACAACAAGATTCATGTAGGAGCACTAAACTAAGCCAGCTAGTTAGAAGCAGCCTGCTGCCATGCTCCTATTAGCTGATATTTATTAAGTGATTTCTATGTGCCAATGATGGTATTAGCCCTTCATTGTCAGTACCTCATTTAATCTTCACAACAGTCCTCTGAAGGCAAGACTTTTGTTAACTCCATTCATAAATGAAACAAGCTCAAGCTCCAGCTCCAGGCTGCTGTGATGGTAAACTTAGAGGGTACCAAACAGCCCCCAAAGCACAACACTGGTGCAAATACCTGGCAGTAATTTCTCGCTCTGTCAGGTGCAGTGTGGTTCATGGGCAGGTTCCCGCACACAGCCACCCAGGAGGCACCAGGCTCCTTCCATGCATCTCTCCTTCTCCAGGGCCATGTCCTGCCCCATGTCAGCCGGGAGACGAGGGAGGAGAGGAATGAATGAGGGCATTGCCTGGGAATCCAGGAGGGCTGGCAGTGCAGTTTCTATGTGCCAAGGAGAGGGCGTGTTGCCTCTCAGTGACACAGCCATGTATTGACCTACACTCACAACACTCCCACATATAAGGCACTGCACCACACACACGCACTTACACTGTCATATACCCAGGCACCTCCACTATCTACCAACCTCCACGTAGGGTCCCCTGCACTGGAGGAAATTTTGCGGGAGAGCTCTGGACCAGAGCTAGCATAGCTGGGCATTTGCCTTGAAATTTGCTCTTCATCTCAAAGTCCCACCCACAGAAACTCCTCTCCTGCAGAAAGCCCGCAGCTGGAATAATTTAGGGATTTGATTCTCAGAGATTCGGAAGTATTAGCTGGCTGCATATGAAATGTGCCTGCTCAGAGCACCCCTTTCCAGTCTCTTTGATCACTAGATTTGCTCTTAACCTCACACACAGACAACCTGTGATTTTTTTTTTCTTTTTGGCAGGTTAATTAAACCTGTCTTTAATTTTCTCTTTTTCCAATTCTGTCTGAGCTCTGGAGAGAAGATTTGAGTCTCTAATCTCTGGCGGCATTTGTCATGGAATATCCCAGACTTTCAGAACCGTAAACCATTTTTACCTTGAACCCAAGCTCACGTAGGCTGCCAGATTCCGACCTCATTGCTATAGCAAATTCAACTGTGGTGGGGGGTTGGGGGAGGTAGGTGGGGGGGGGGGGGGGGGGGCAGGGTCACTTCACAAGAAAATGGAACAATAAAAATATCAGGAAATCAGATATTTAAGCATTCAAAGTAATTAATGCTGAAGAAAAAGTGGGACAGACTAGAATTATGTCTATACAATCTGCTGCCCAGGAGTTAGGAGCCCACATAGCCCAGTGTAAACTTCTGAAGGTTTGTTACTAGTGCAGTCACAGTGATCTTCATTCATTTACCAAACACCCACATGCTCAGAAGCACTGGTCTCTATGTCCCTACCTTCCGACAGCAGAGGGAAGAGCTGATTTTCATCACATTCATTGACAATGTCTAGGGTAGTGGTCGGCAAACTGCAGCTCTCGAACCACATACGGCTCGTGAGCTGCAGTTTGTCACTCTGTTGACTAATGGGTTTGCCGACCACTGGGATAGGGGCTTAATCACAAGGAACAACAACAGCCTGTAATTATTGAATCAAGAGTCTGGGTCAGTGGTCGGCAAACTCAGTCAACAGAGCAGCAAACTGCGGCTCACGAGCCAATGTGCCTCTTTGGCCCCTTGAGTGTGGCTCTTCCACAAAATACCATGGCAAGTCTATTTTGAGGAAGTGGAGTTAGAAGAAGTTTAAATTTAAAAAAATTTGACTCTCAAAAGAAGTTTCAATTGTTGTACTGTTGATATTTAGCTCTGTTGACTAATGAGTTTGCCAACCACTGGTAGGGCATCGTGCCCTACACAGTTCACATTAAATAGAAGACTTAGAAAAATATGGAAAAGGTTGAAATACCATCTAGACAGCTGGAAGTACAAATATGAAAAGGGATGCCCTAAAACGACCAGAAAAAAGGTTAAGAAAAGGAAGAGAGAAACCCGTCGATATTTATGGCTGGTGGAAGCTGTTAGAAGGATCCTTCCGAGCCCTGACACACGGCCACCTTGCTCATTCGCTCTGAGAGGTGGTTGGTTGGAGTCTTCTGTGCTGCCTGTCTAATCTCAACATGAAGCTCAGGTAATTAGGAAAACCCAACTCAACCCCCAAACCAAACTAAACAAAGCAACCACAGCACAGACTCTGAGCCAACTTGACTCACGCCACCTCCCCAGCCTCAGTGTCCCTCCCACAGTCCTGACTGCCTGTGCCATCTCCCACTTCTGCCTGCTGCAATCTGAGCATTTTTCAGAGAAGCTCTTTTGGAGCTTCAGATCCCTCCCCACTGTGCGTCCCCAATATGTTTTTCTTGTCTCCACCATTCACTCTGGGAAGACCAGTGGCTTTTTAGCCTGCTGGATCTCCCACTCCCCTTTGAGAGGTGGGCTCACGGCCAGGGGCTGAGCTTTATTTACCACTGTTGCCTCGATATCTGTGCACATAATTATACCTGATGCTAGGGGAGAAAATAATTATAGACTGGACTGAGTCAATGCCATTCATTCATCGTTGGCTACTCAGTAGATACTTACAAAATACTACAGACACGTCCCTTTCCATGTTCAATGATCTTCAAAATGTGAATTGAACCCAATAGCAGGTGATGAAATCATTTTATTAGGCTGCAAGTTGCATTAAGAAAAATACAATAAAATAGGGCAGTCTGCAAAAGGTTAGGATGGAATAGGGGAGAGTGGGCTAGACTAGCCAGGATGGGGTACAAAAAGTCAGGGTGCATTCCATGTAGAAGGTTAAATATCATTTTTTGAAAAATAGAGATTGTATCTATGCATATGTGACAGTATAAATATACATGACTATGGGGTGGGTGGAGGGGTAGGTGTGTGCGATCATAGCCTAAATATTTTAAAGTCCCTGACATAGCTGGCCTGCTTGGTGCTAAGGTTTTCATACTAGAAGTGGATGGATGATAATAGGATCCTATTCAAGCTGTTATGACTGACAGGAAGTTCGAACTTCAACACCAACAGGATGAGTGAATTAGCCCTCAGGGAGACTCATTTGTATTCTACTTTTAGGCATGATTTTGGCTTTTTATTCCAATTTATATTTACCTTGATTCAGTTGTTTTTAACTGCCCAGCAATCCATATTATCTATATTAATAAAAGGGTAATATACTAATTAGACCAGGTTGATGAGCTATCTTCTGATGTCCAAATTCCTTCTAGACAAAGCCATATGGTGGGGGCCGAGCAGAGGTAATTAGGGGCAATCAGGCCTGCAGGGAAGGGCAGTTGGAGGCAAGATCAGACTGGCAGAGGAAGTCAGTAAGGGTGATCAGGCAGAGGCAGTTAGGGGTGATCATGCAGGCAGGCAGGTGAGTGGTTAAGAGCCAGTGGTCCCAGATTGTGAGAGGGATGTCCAACTGCCAGTTTAACCTGCAGTTGGACATTCCCCAAGAGGTCCCCGATTGGAGACAGTGCAGGCTGGGCTGAGAGATCCCGCCCCAACCCTCCTATTCATGAATTTCGTGCACTGGGCCACTAGTTCTACAATAAGTGTGTTAGTTCATTCTTTGTCCACAGTGTTCAGATTTGGGAGGAACCCTCCTGCCCTTCCCAGGGTTAGGGTCCTTCTGTAGCCCACACATGCTTCTATAGCCCACACTTTATTCCTTGTCAATGGCCATTGCTTAGCTCTGGTCATGCCACTCATGTTGATGCATTGACATCTGATTCTGGAGCTTGGGCTGGAGTTTGTGGAAGGGTTTTGCTTTCTCCACAGGCCTGTGAGCCTGGAGTGATGCCATGGAGAGGACTTGTCAGCCAACGGCACTGTGCAAAGCAACCTGGACCCAGGGGTCAGGGAGAGTGAACCCAGGTCACATGGGTGACTTTACAGCCAGTGATGGTGAAGGCCAGGCCTATTTCTTCTTTCAAAATGCAGACCATTTGAGCTGGTTTCCTGTTTGTTCCAATTGAAATAACCCAGGTCGATGGGCTATCTTCCAATGTCCAACTTCCTTCCGAACAAAGCCATATGGTGGGGGCCGAGGCAGAGGCAGTTAGGGGCAATCAGGGCTGCCGTTTGAAAGCCACTGGAGATGGGCACGTTTGAGTGGTTAGTCCCGACTCTCCCCTTTTCCTCCCCTAAGAAGGGAGCTTCTCCATTGTTTGACTTGAGGTGTGTCCTTTGAAGGCATCTGCTTTCCATGCCCTGGACAGCAGGCTTGGTCACACAATTTGCTGTGGCCAATAAAAGTGAGAGTGGCCCAACCCCAGCTCCAAGCAAGGGCCTGGAGAGGTCCCCTTCTGCGCCAGGTGCTCCCTCAGTGTGGGTCCCACATGTGAGTACACGGAGCAGGGCTGCAGCTGACCCACTACCAACACGGAGCACAGGCAAGAGCAAAATCATTCAGGGGGAAGTTGTGCAGATCTGGGCTTCTTTGCTCTCAGAGCCATAAATAACTGACTTGTTTTGCCTTCATCACTGCATCCACACCTAATTTCCTGTTCCAATATGCACTGGTGAGTGGGCACACACACATGTATAAATCCCTATAGAAACACACAGAACCGTGTCAAAGCCTCTGCACAGATTCCAAAGTGACAGAGAGCTTGGTAGGTGTGCAAAGCAAATCAAATAGGCACCCGCCAGCCTGGCTCCCAGACCCATAGGTTGCCCAGCAGCCCTCCTACCTGCAGACTAGGCTGCTACAGGATGCAGGTCGCCGGAGCAGTTAGAAGAGGCCTGTTTAATCTTTGATCTGCAGAGGCAGCGAGGCTCTGGTTTCCCGTGAGGCAGGCTGTGATTGGAATGATCTTTGAATCCATTAACTCAGCCTCTTTGGTAAGCCAGACACACCTCGTCCCTGCTGTTGTGATTGAAGGCAGAGGCAGAGCCATGTGACACACAAGAAACAAATACTTGTACTTGAGACCTATATGATCCTATTAACCAATATCACCCCAATGCATTTAATAAAGAAACAAATGCACAGGAGACTTTGGAACGTGCTGCATGACTGAGGTGGTAAAAGATGGGGGCCAAGGGTCCGCAGCACTGTAAACAGGAAAGTCAGGGAAGGTGTTTGAGGTGGGTGAGAGCTGGATAGCAAGCAGGGGGCACATGATCAGGGAAGAGTGCTCCAGGCAGAGAGGAGGGTCAGTGCAAAGCTAATGAAGAAAATGCTAGTGTTTATCCACTGGGGTTTCTCTTCTCTTTTCTTTTTTCTGTCCCTGCAGCCACATCACTGGGCCTTGGCCAGTGGAACTTGGGTGAGAATGATAGTCAGGATTTCCAGCCTGGCCCCTCAGGGGTCCCGCCACATCTTCCCTTAGGCAACAGCCAGTGGAGCCTGGGGAGCCCTGGAGTGGGGATGGCAGTGCCTCTGTCACCCCGTCAGCCTCTGAAGGAGGACCTCCCTCCTCAACCCCCCGCTGACCTGCGTTGGGCTGAGATGCAAGTGAGCAAGACATAAACTTTTCCTGTTAAGTCATTCAGCTCTCAAGGCTGTTTTTAGAGCAGCGAGTAAGATTCTCCTGTCTGGCAGGAAAACACTTCCCAGGGTCTTTGATTAGAGGCCATATGGCCCCAGGAAGTCTCCCTTTGTCTCAGGAGGAGAGCCAGGGGCATTTCCTGGGGGCCTGGACTCCTCCAGGTCCCTTCACTGTGTAAACCAGCCATGAACTTCACTCGGGTCTGAGATTCAACAGCCAGTAAACTCACTTGTCACATGAGAAACAGTACATCTGGGTTTTCAGCTTCTGAGACCTTGAGGATCACAGTGCACTGCACCTGCATCTCACAGGCAGCCACTGGCTGGATCTGGCTTGTGGCTGCCTCTCCCTCTTCCAAGACTGGTCACAGGTGCGGTTTCAAAATTGCTTATCATCCATATACTTCATTCTTTGCACCTATTTAATGAGCACTTACACAGCACTTACAATGTACCAGGAACTGTGAGCTTTGCGAATATTAACTCACATACATACTTAACAACCTTATGGGAAGGTTACTATTATTTTACTAATTTTACAGATAAGGAAACTGAGGTAATCAATAAACTTGCCAAAGGTCACACAGTTAGTGAACAGTGTAGCAAGATGTGGGTGCAGGTGGTCTGACTCCCATCACTCCTCATCGGTGCACAAGGATGCCCTTTGTGGATTGCCTGGTCTCTGTATTTGTGTTTGTGACCCTTTAATAGACAAGCTCATTGTTTTGTTTTGTTTTGTTTTGTTTTGTTTTGTTTTGTTTTCAGGGGAATAAGACACATCTGCCACCAACCTTTGTTATTTTCCCTCCAAATTCCTACTTAGCAGCCAGGTGATTCGGGGGACATGCCCCTGCCTGCAGCTAGGTGAAGAGGGGGAGGATGGCGATGAGCTCTGAGCCCCTTTTCTAAGCATTGCTGATGGCAGCTTGGCAGCTGATTGTAAACATAAGCCACGGAACCTCAAAAGCCAAGCCTTCCTGCTCTGCTGTCAGTTCTAGGGAAGGGTACCCAGACAGACCCATCAATGACTCCATTTGTATTCAAATATTGTCCTTCATCTGCTATACTTTTTAGGACATGTGGTCTATCCAGGCCTTGGGCTTTCACTCTCAGCCCAAACTCCCCTTTCAGAACCTCGAACTTGGTCAGTGCCCAGTTTGAACCCCACTTCCATACTCCCACATTCTCAGGAAGAAAACAGAAGCCACTGCCCTCAGTGGCCATTGCCTACCTGACCACATCTCCTTCTACGGCGGATTTGGGAACTGAGCTAGAGGTCATGATGTATTGCACATGAGCAAGCGGGTGGTCAACATTGACCTCTGCCTCAGTGGCCCCTAAGGACCACGCATGCCAAGGTTGAAGGGGACGCTCACTGCGCTGGTGAATAAGCAGAGGATGTGCACGGGAGGGAGCCTCACCAGCTATGAGAGTAATCTTTGTTGGAGTCCATGGATGCCCAGCGGAGGACTGCTCTCAGTGGGTGCTCCAAGCTTGGTGATAAGGATGTCAGCGGACCTGAACTGAGAAGTTTTCTGAACCAGTTTTCCACCCGGTGCAAACACTGCTGCTGCCTCATCTGACAAGAAGCTGCTCTGTAGGACCTGGAACCTACCTCGGCGCCAGGACGCCCACCGCTCTGCAGCCTAGACAGCTAGTAGGAATCCAGCCAACTTCAGCCCTCAACACAGCAGCTTCTGTGACTTCCATCCATGGGTCTGGTTCTGTCCCTGGTCATTAGGCAAGCCAGCAGCTGGACGCTCTTCCTCTTCCTTCTTCCCTCCTCCTCCTCCTCCTCCTCCTCCTCCTCCTCCTCCTCCT
>JAAGEH010000024.1:2411746-2466236 GCA_011751065.1 Lasiurus cinereus
TCTTCTTCTTCTTCTTCTCTCTCTCTCTCTCTCTCTCTCTCTCTCTCTCTCTCTCTCTCTCTCTCATTCCCATTTCTCCTCTTCTGCTCCTACCTCATCCTGCCCTTTACCCACCAGGTGGTGGTGCTGTCCTGTGGGAAGCCCAGGCTGTATCAAGTCATTTCATTCTCACCGCAACAACAGGAGGTTAAACAAGGGAGTGGAGGATCTCAGCTCCCATTCCCATTCCTGACACTGTAGCTGGGTGTGTGCATTCTTCAGTTTAACAGTAAATCACATGTGGAGTAAGAGGCATGAGCTGACCTTCCTACCTCCTCTTACTTTTCTGGATCGTCCCGTTGTGTGGATCAGGAGCTGGAGAATCTATGCGTTTCTTTTAGTGGCATTCCCAGAAGAGGTGGGAGGGAAGCAAGAGATTGTCCGTTGCCTGACAGGACGCTAAATGTTTTACCTTCATTATCTAATGGAATCTGCTCAACAACCTATGAACTGAAACTGCGTGCACGCGTGCACACACACACACCTGTCTCACAGAGAAAGTATTTCCCAAGGTCAGACAGTGTGGAGCCAGCACAGGCTGGCTAACTCTGAAGGCGAAGCTTCCAAGAACTCAGCCATCTGCTTTTCATAAAAACAGAATTTGGGATCCAAAGAAATCCTATCCTGTCTCAACTCAATTCAGGCAAAACCAAATGTGAGAGGGATCGGTGGCATCCTTGGTCCATGTTAGCCAGCCAGACTGTTCAACCTTAAACCCCTCTTCCAAGGAAGTCTGAGCCTGTTCCCTCCCATTTCCTAAGAGCTGAACCTGGCATCAGGTAAATGAGCCAAGTCCTGCTATTGCTGGCTCCACTTCCCAGGCCTCCTCATGACTTTTGAGACATAGCTGTCGTTTCTCCAAACCTCACCTTCAGTTCCCTGGGAATGTGGACCTGACCAGGCTCCCAGGCTCATTAACAGTAGAGACAGTGTGTGTGTGGGGGGGGGGGGGGGGCGGCGGGAAGCTCCCTTACAAAGGCCGGCAGGGCAGAGAGGGGAGAGGCTGGGAGTAAACAGCCAGAGGCAGGAACTATCCGTCCATTGAGGATTGCTCATTGCTGCGCATTGCGTGGTGGCCTCTGATTATTTTTGAACCAGGAGAATTAATCCTATTGAATTTTCTATTCTAATAACTTAAGAAATTAATTTACCATATTATAAAATGTAAATGCACAGCCTCACAAGCCAAAGTTTAGCAAATAAAGCTAATCCATCCAATTGCATTCTGGGCTCAAAAATGCTGTTTTTCCAGGGAGAAAGGGCGGGGCCTGGTGCCAGACTGGCGTGTGGACTGCAATCTTGCTCAGATCTCAGGAGGCTCTTGTGGAGTTGTTAGAATCTTCCGGAAAGACCGAGGCATGCTGAGACACATAGAGCTTTATTTTCTCTGGCTGATGAATTTCCAAAACCTGCCTATTGAGCCTGGGTGTCAATCTCACCCCTCCTCCTCTCCAAGCGTGTCCTGACTCTGGTTTCTGAAGCGATAGACAGAGGCCTCTGAATGGATGGGTCTCAAAGTCAAGTTTACCCCATGGGCCTCAAGCATTGGCAATGCAGTCACCTTCTGTGCTGCCCCCGTAATCTCCACAGCCAACAGGGCTCATGCTCTTGAGCTGTCCCAGGCAACTCAGTTACCTCCTGATAACACGCTGCATCTCAACCACGGCAGCTCAGACTGACAGATTCACTTCCCTGATTGCTCCCTGCCTCACCTCCCAGCTCCCCTGGCTCTGGTGAACTTCGCCACTGGCACCTGGCTGCCTCCACCCTAGCTGTCTCCCTTTGCGAGCATCTTCAGGACTGGACACAGGCTCCAGGAAGGTTGTCTGGGCTCTGTATTCAGCTGTTTTCCTGACTGCTACTGGTCACTCTGTCACTACTGTGCCTTGTCACTGTTTCAGAATAATGATGGAGACTCTTCAACATGCGGACACACTGTGTTGCCAGTCTGGAAGAAACCCAGAGGTGGCCTTGCAGACCCTCATCTTCTTCAGATCCTGTGCTGCACCAGTGCACAGGCCATCTCCATCTCCAGGGCCCTCTGCCCATCTGCCACAGTGCCCAGGCACCAACAGAGAGTGATGTCTGACAAAAGCCCATAGGGCTGGCAGGCTAATCCTGGTTCCTTTGGTTCTAAACAGCAGAGACACCTGCGTTATTGCTAATGCACAAGGACTTGCCTTTCATTGCAAAGGTCTCAAGGCACTCATGGCAGTCCTGGTAGGAGCCGGAGTCAATCAGGCCATGCAGGGAAAGGCGCTGCCTGGACTGAAGCAGCTTCATGACTTATGGTGGCAGGCTCTCTATACTGACTGTTTCCTTTGTTTATTCACCCATGCCGTGAGCGTCCCCTTCAACCTCGGCATGCGTGGCCCTTAGGTGCCACTGTGGTCAATGCTGACCACACCCTTGCTCAATGTGTAGATGGACTCTAGCTCAGTTCCCAAATATGCCTTAGAAGGAGATGTGGTCAGATAGGCAATGGCCACTGAGGGCAGTGGCTTCTTTTTCTGTTTTCCTCCTGAGAATGTGGGGGTGTGGAAGTGGGGGTCAAATTGGGCACTGACCAAGTCTGAGGCCCTGAAAGAGGAGTGACTACCATTTGTATTGAGAGTTAAAGCCCAAGGCCTGGATAGCCTACATGTCCTAAAAAGCAGAGCAGATGAAAGACGTTTGAGTACAAATGGAGTCATTGGAGATACCGGAGCAAGAAGCATGGGGAGAGTGACCCTGATGTGCCTGCCTGGGGACCCTTCCCTAGAATCGACAGCAGAGCAGGAGGGCTCGGCTTTCGAGTCTGAGAATCTCAGCTCCTCACAGACCATCAGTGGGTTTATTGTTTAATAATCAGAGCTGCATGAAAGTTCAGGCTGAAATTTCCCATAGGTCCTCTTTGTTCTGTGCGGGCTCTTAGGGACCCCAACTTCCGTGTCCTGTAACTTCTAACCTGTGACCATTTAGATCAACCAGGAGCCACTCAGCCATAGACACTGTTCTCTGCAGCCCAGACACTATGCACATTTCTCTAAGCCACCTCTCCTCCAGTGGCTCCGTGGACGTGGAGCTCCAGGTAAGGCATTGAGGATGGGAAGCAGAAGGAGGGGTGGGAAGAAAGAAGAAAAGAGGAGGCAGTGGCTCCCCTCTGCCATCTTCCCACCAGCACACACATGATGTGTGTTCACTGGTCTCGGATGCGTCCCAGGGCTGTGTTTCTGCGTCTCTGCAAACCCTTCTCTGAATGGATCTGCATGTTTGTGTGTCTATTCTTCTATTCAACTGAGAACATGTTATTTTAAGCTCAATAAGAATGATACAAAGATTACCTCTAGTTGTGAATCATCAGAGTACAATGGTACAGTGGTACCTTGAGATACGAGTGCCCTAACATACGAGATTTTTGAGATATGAGCCGTCGAGCGAGCAATTTTTGCTTTGAAATACGAGCAACATTTGAGATAGGAGTAATCGCTCGGATCGGCCGGCTGCACACGACCCACCAGTTTACTGCAACTCGAGCATCTCATAGTTTCCCACGCCTCAAGGTTACGGAACGAATTAAACTCGTATCTCGAGGTACCACTGTAATTGGATACTTTAACTTCCTGTGAAAGAAAAGTCAAGAACTTCCCTCCTGGTGCCAGTGAATACATGGCAGCATGTGAAGATGCTGGTGCCTATCTCAGAGAGCACATGTGTTAGCATGTGAAGATGCTGGTGCCTGTCTTAGAGAGCATGTATGTTACCATGTGAAGATGCTGATGTCCCATCTCAGCAAGCATGTGTGTTACCGCAGTGAAGATGTTAAATACCAGGGCCTCCAAGGAACATGTTTAGATGGTAGGAGCCAGAGGAAACTGAAATAATTCAAGTGCTGAGGGCGTGGGCAATGCAGGGAGAGGAGTTTTTTTTTTACTGGTGGTGCTTATCAGGAGCCTGGCTTGGGGCTCTCCTCTCGGGCAGATGGTCAGTCTCTGGCACCTCCCTCTGTCCTGTCCTATGGTGTGAGCCCTTTCCGTTTTCCTTATGAGGGTTAGCAGCAGTGATTCCAAGGTCTCCCACAGCACAGTGTGCACGAAGCTGTGCTCTGAGGGTGGTGAGGTGGGACCTGTGTGGGGTTCATGTCCTCTAGGGGCATCCCTGGTCTGTGCATGTGTGGGTATGATACACACATTGCTTTGTGTCCACTCTGCCTGAGTCCGTGGTGGATGATGTACGTGTGTGACTGCATGCCTTTGTCAGATGGGTACTTGGCCATGGATCATGGCCTCACGTGGCCACTGGCCTCTAGTAGTAGTCATTGTGTGACTTTATTGTGTGACAAATGGCATCATAATGCTGTCTATTGACACAGCCTCGGCCAAGCGCAGGGATACAAAAGCAGAGGTGCACCTCCGGTCTGCACACAGGCTCCCTCCCATGCACACACAGGTATACAAATAAGCTCCTCCCCAAACATGCTTCACACAACTGTCTACGCAGCCACCAGCCACTAGCCACTTGCAGAAGGTTTAGGTACAAAACTCCAGTCTTGTCTTTCCTATGCAGCAGCTCACAACCACCCATGTGGCATCTGGAAAAGAAAGGGAAATGATGTGATTACCATGTGACCTGTGAGTGCTGGAATATGCATTGTCCATACTCAAAGGATGTTAGTTCTCATGAGAACACTGTAGCCCACCCAGATCCACCCATCCACCACACCTACTGCGCCCCCACCTGGAGACACACTGAGAAAAACACAAAACTGGCAAGCACACACACAGAACTGCTTAAACACCCCCCCTTCCCCTCCCCCCCACACACAGGACAGGGCACCCATACACTCACCTAAAGCCACAGACACCATGACCCATGCAACATCCCACAGGCATGGGTCATGGTGGGACACCAGAGAAGGCGGGAAAATACAACCAGGCACTCGTGACACGTGTACAAAGACTCAAGCAACCCGGATGTGTCATGATCAACTGAATTGTTCAATTGCACGCTGAAAGGAATGTAACGTGGAAAATGTTGATAAAAACTATATAACCTTATGTTACTGCGCATTTCAGGGTATCTCTGAACGGTGTTTCTCTATTTTTTATGTGCCGCAGACCCTCTAGGAACTTAGGAACAGTGTGGATTCCTTCCGGCAGGGCTGGGGCGGCCTGGAGGGCATTTCCAGCTGGTTCTCAGGATGCACAAGGCTGCCGGTCGTCCGGGCTCCAAAATTCTGCTTCTCGGGCTGGGCTGCACAGTAAGATAATGGGGCCTTAACAAATACTGATGGCTGGGTCCAACAGTGAACTCATTTGTCTGAGGTGTGACCATGAAATCACCATGGACTAAGTAAAATCTATGCCTGGGCATAGAGACTTCCAGATCACTCTAACATGTGGATAGTTTGGGGACTCCTGTCCTAGGCCACCACCGCCCTCCCTCTGCGGCATCACAGCAGACAGGACCATCTGCTGTGGCCCTCTAAGGCCGGGTGGGTCTCCCACACAACACTCTTCCACCCCCACCCCTGGGGTGGGTCACCAACCTGACCTGCTGGTCCCCACCCCTCCTTTATTCTGTAACTGGCAGCAGGAGCCCCCCCCCAAAACACACACACACACACACACACACACACACACACACACACACACACAACAAAACTTGCTCACCCATCAGGATCCCCAGGCCTCCTGCAAGGACTCTAACCCACCTAGACTCGAATTCGCATTAAAAACAAGCAGCTTCCCCTGCACCTGAAGCCGCTCTGGGGACCTGATGCACAGCCCAGGCCAGAAGCTCGCAGCCTCAGTGCAGGTCCCAGTGCAGGCCCCAGTCTGATCCCTTCCCCCACCGACACCTGCCCTCCACGCCACGTTTCTGGAAGTTTCCGTGTGTGTCCTACTGTTTCCTGTCTCTGGGACTGTGCACACAGTGCTTGCTCTTTCTGAAATGTCTTCCCAGCTTCTCTCTACTGTATTTGGAACATGCCCATCCTCCAGCATCACCTCTCTTTGAAATCTTTCCCGACCCACTTGGCAGCTAATTATCCCTTCTTCGAGCTGTCCCTGCAGGTATCTCTGTCATAACTTATGGTCACTGTATTGCTCACAGGGTCTCCCTCGCCAGGTCACAGCGCCTTTCTCACCAGGTGGGGCCTGGACGGTCTCACAACCGGCTGAGCCGCTGCTGCTCTGGGCACCCGAGCCCTGGGCACAGCACCTGTCTCCCTGCGCTCCCTCTCTCCCCAACCCCCCAGCAACCCCGGGAAATTACGAAGGAGAGCTTCCTGGTGAGGCCTGTGGCGAGGCTGACTAAGAACACGCAGAGCACACGCCTGACCAGGACAGACTCACGCCTTCACAGCCGCTGCACCTTTAGAGGCAATGCGCTGGGTTCCAGGCGCAGGTGCCTGAGCTGGGAACCCAGATAGGAGGCAGGGTAGGGGGGCAGTGATCGTTGGAAGATGAAATCTCAAACCTGTGAATAGTGACTGTGCAGGTGTTGATACGCTTTGGTACAAAACTTCACTCTGGGAATGTAGCCTGAGAAAATGGGACGAAACCACGGGCTGCGGCATAATTCCTGTTGTGCTGTCTGCGCGGTAGGGAAAGCCGCCCGCAAGACTTCCAAGCGCCCGGGCTGAGCCAGGAAGTAACCGCCCATCCTTACCGAGCTTGCTGGCCAGCTACCATCCGCTGGGCAAAGCTCTGAGGAATGCAGGGGAGTGTTTATGTCCAACATTAAATTTAAAAAGACAAATACAAAATGATTACAGTGGGCTATTACTCAACTAAATTTCATCAGCGGGTGAAAAATACGTAAAGGAAATGTGTGTAGAGCAAATAAGTTGTGCTTGTATTTTATGGTTATGTATTTCTTGTTTTCTCCTCCTTGTCCTACAAAAGAATTTATTTTGAAAATCTGTCTAAGAAAGCCACGCCTCCTTTTCCCCAGGTACAGAGGTTAGCCACTGACACAGTGTGTGCACTGGCATGTGAGCAGGAGGAAGCAGGCCAGCCCGCACAGGGAAGAGCCACGTCCCAGTTGCCACCCATGTGGGTCAAGTCACCTCACTCCTCTGTTAAAGCCCCCACCACCTCTCTAACTCTTTCTATAAAGCCAGGACTCAGCAGGGCCTCCAGAGCCTGTGTGACAGGGGCCAGTCTTGTCACATAGCCTTTCTGCCTCACTCACCTCCCTTCAGCCACTCTGGTCTCTGCCTCCAGGGCCTTTGCATTAAGGTTTCCTCTGCCTAAAACACCTTTTTCTCCCTCCCAGACATTACCAACTCTTTCTCTTCCCTTAAACCTTTAACCAAATGCTATCATTTCCTTGGTCATTCTCCATAATATTGCAACCCAAGTCTCCCTATGTGCTTTCTGCTTTATTTCCATGTAGCATTCATCACTACCAGATGCAACGTGTATTCATCATTTCCTGCTGCCTCTATCCTCTGAAATGTATGCTCCTCATGTGCAGGAATTTTTGTCTCTTTCATTTATGGCTGTATTGCTAGAGTTTAGCATCATGCTTGCACATAGTAGGTCCTCCACAAATATTTGTTGAATAAAGAATTAAAGAATCACCGGCCACCTCAGTGTCTTCATCTACAAAAGGGATAACATTTGTCCCTTCAGGAGTTGCTAATGTTAGGCAGTGGGCACTCAGACGGCAGGCAGGAGATCTGATCAGAGGGTGACTGTCCTGCGGGCTCCATAAAGATCAGAGGGCAGGACTGGCAGCCCCACCTGTCCAGGACCCCCTGCAAAGAAGGCGGTGCCCTAGCAACCCCTAGTTTCAGTGCATTTAATCAAGAACACAGGCTTTATTTCTGCACCAACACAGGCTGTCAACAGTCATGGGGAAAAAAAAGAAAGAAAAAAGAGCAAATGAAATGCACTTCGGCTATTTTTGCATCCAGGAAAGGATACAGATTTTTTAACAATAATAAAACCAGAGAAACAAGCAGCCAGCTTAACAAATTAGGTCTTGCTCTTGTGGAAGGAAATGTTTTTTTAAACCAATACTAAACAACACTCCCAATGCTGTAAAAGTCTCCAAGTGTGAAACTCTTGGAGCTTGAAAAGGTCTCTCGCCAGAGAGAAGGCTTCCAATAATACCTGGCGACAGGATTCATTAAAAGCTATCTTTAGCATTATCAGCGGTTTTGTTATTATCTCGTGTCCTTCAGAAAAGTGCATGGCAGGCCTCCAGGCTGAATTACAAAGGAGGAGCCCTGGCCCTAGGGACCCCTCGCTGCACGGAGCCTGAAAGAGAACTGGAGAGGAGGTGTAGGACTCGGAGAGATAAATCAGATGAGGAGCAGCAGGGTCTTTAAACACCAAGCGTAACATACCGCTGGGATGCATTCCATGGGTGAGAGTGTCATGTGTCTTCTAGTTGTCACAAAAGTGACACGAAGTTTCAATGCCATTTAAGAGCAGAGCTAAAAACAGAGGTCAAGAGGATCACTGGGGATTGTGGGAAGGACAGGGACAATCCCTAACATGGAGGTAGCATTTAATTAATATTTGTTAAATGAATGAATAAGTAAATGGATGTAAAATGAAGCAATGACCTGCCTACACATTCTCCCCTCACACAGCCTTACACTGGCCATCCTCAGGGAGCTCAGGTGCCCAGATGCAGACTATGCAAGCTCCCTTCCTACATGTAAGAGAGTCCAGGCAGTTGAATCCACTTGATGCACAACTGAGAGGGCTTGGCATCATAAAAGAGAGCAGAGCAGGTGCAGGGATCAATCTCAACTGCATCAGCCAGTTTCCCCAGGAATAAACTCAGTAAGCAGCTATTACGAATCCGTGTAGCATCACAACCTCATGCTCCCTGTGGGACCATGAACCCATTTCCAGTGTATCATCCAGCATTCCTGTGGACCAGGCACCGAGCTACATATTTTATATGCACAATCTTAATCCCCTTGAAGGACAGTCTTATTACATGGTGGAGGGCAAGGACCCTGCAGTTCCAGCCTAGAGCCCAACTCTCCCATCTGCTAGCTGAATGCACTCAGGCAGTGACCAGCCTCAATTTACTCATCTGCAAAAGAAGAACAATAACAATGCCTATCTCGAAGGACTGAGCCCATCTGTAGCACCTGGGGCATCTTGCACAGAGGATGCTGTGGAGGTGTTAGGTAGACTGTCCCCATTGTAGATGAAGAAACAGAGGCTGAGCAAAAATCAGCTCACAGCACTCAAGTATAACCTGGGATTTTTTTTAAAGGGTAATTTTTTCTCCTACATTTATCCTCTTACCATCCATGCTAGCCATCAGTCAGGTTTTTATGCCAAGAAATAAAAAATTCTAAGTCAACTAGAAATAGCTCTTATGTCAATTCTTAAGCTGTTATATTACAATTTAGTGAAACTGGGAATTAAGACAGATGGATACTGATCTTTTAAAGCACAAAATCTATGGGACTTGGAGCTTTGATTGGCTGCATGGGAAGAAGGAAAGGCAGAGGTCAGCATAGTTCCCTATTTTCCGGCATGTGTGCCTGTGAATGAGAAGAAGGTGCTTCTGGGGAGACGGGCTGTGTTGAACCTGTGTTGACTGTGGGGTGCATTCCAACAGGCAGCAAGGAATGGGTTCCAACTTCAGCTGGGAACCTGGAATAAGTAGATCTGAGAGTCATCAGAGCATAAAGGAGAATGAGATGGAGACATGGAGGCCTCCAGCTGTCCTCATAGAGGGAGCAGGGTGTCTGCGGAGACTCTGAGGTTTTGACAGGCATATGTGGAAGGAAAGACTCCTCAGTGGATTGAGATGTTCACATTCCCAAAGGGGTGTGCTGCCAAGCTGCTCTGCCCCGAATGCAGTGCACAGATCCCATGGCAGCTCAGTGACAGTAAGGAGAGGGAGGTATACAGGAAGGAAGAAACATACAGAGATAGGAACCAGCACTCGGGATTCCACTGAGACTCCCTCACTCTTCTGGGAGGATGGACACTTCCAGAGAGAATCAACACATCTGGGAGAATGGACAGTTCCTAGGAGGAAGGACAGGTCCTGGGAGGATGGGCAGGTCCCAGGAGGATGGGCAGGTCCTGGGAGTATGGGCACATGGTTGGCCTAGAGACTTTTCTCCTGCTTATAGCTTCCTTTAATTCTAATTTTATCGCTTATGATAAATATATCTTTTTCATTTGGGGGGAATGAGATGGAATACAAATACTATCAATAAAGAAAAACATGTATTTGTCCATATGTGCTAGTGTACTTCTATTCGTGTACACGTGCCACATCTGGGTGGGTGCCAGTGAGCAGCTTGGTACCCACTAGGTCTTCATTATGACTGTGTTCAGGCCCGGACAACACTCCGTAAGGGCACATGGCAGTTCCCACAGCGTCCCATGGGCCCCTCTCGCTGCAATCCTGTCTCCTGGATCAGGCCCTGCGTCTTGGTGGCAGCTGCTTTCCAGGCGAGAGTCTGGTATTCATGTGACTGCAGTCTCTGCTGAAAAATCTGCTCCAGGCTCTGCCACCTTCCTCACCGCTCCCTTCCTGGGAATTACAAGTCTCTGATCAGGAGCGAGGCAATTAGACACTGAGTCTCACTCGGCAAACACTCCGCCCACCCATGCTCCAGGGTCAGGCAGATTCTCTGAGAGCTGGTAAGCCCAGGCTTGCAGGACCCTCATTCATGCAAAGACTCTCAATTAATCTGAAATCTCTCCACTGGAGCCTGGAGGGTGGTCCCCCGAAAGTCAGAAGCTCCCACGGCTCTGACTTCTCTGCTTCCTTTCCCTATGTTCTCTCTTACCCTCTCTTACTGCCCCCAAGGTTTTTTTTTTAGTGTGGAACTGAGTGTGGTGGCCTTGAAGAGGTGCAGCTTCCCCCATTTGAGGAAGAACTCATTTTTGTAAGAAGAGTCAACCAAACCAAAACAGCCCCTACTATGTTCCACACATGGTTATGGTCTTGGAGACACACCTTTAAGTGAAATAAAAATTGTACTTAACTTCATGGTGCTTGATCCTCACAGGCAGGGAAGGAGAAGATGGCTAATAACGCAACTCACTAAGCCATAAGACTCAGGTAGTGAGCAGAGTGACAGAAATCAAGCCAGGGCACTGGAATCCAGAAGGGAGTGTGGTGTGTGCCTGGCTAGGGAAGGCTTCTCTGAGGTTTTTGAGCTGAACCCTGAAAGAGGAGAGAAGGCAGAGCACCTAAAGATCTGGGAGGAACACTGAGACTCCCTCACTCTTCTGGGAGGATGGACACTTCCAGAGAGAATAAACACACTTAGCGTCGCAGAGACTTTACCAGTGATATTGCACTTGGAGCTGCTCCCCTCTGAATAATACGCAGACTCATCAGAACATGGTGAACTCAACCAGTTTCACTTAGCAGGGCCCGGTGCCTCCCTGGTGAACATCATGGAGTTGGCTAGTTATGGGAATATTTGGAATTCAGGAAATGTCTCACCTCATATAAGGGGTCTTTTAATGAGAGCATGAGTTACCTTAAGGTGAATGCCTCCAGTTTCAGAATCATACCATTCTATTTGTTTTGGTGGCAGCTGATGCTCATCAGATCTTGTTTAATTCTCTTATGTGATTGAGTACCAGGGTCTTGTCTACCTTCCTCACCACTGTATCCTCAGTGACGAGAACAGTGTTGGACACGTAGTGAGTAAAGGCGCCATGGACGAATGAGTGAAGTTATTCTTCACACACACATCCCTGCAATTGAGGAGAAGACAAGTGGAGGGAAGGGTAGGAGAGGCCCATGGGAGGGCTGCTGGGAGGAAGCAGGCAGGAGGCAGAGTTTGTTGTCCTCCCTCCTTCCACGTGCTGCATGCTCCCAGGCATGTGGATATCATAGCTGCAGCCCCAGCAGCTCCCACAGTCTAGAGTTTGGAAGATATATTTTGACACCCGATTTTGCTGCTAAGACCTTTGTGGCCTTGGGTATGTCAAATAACTGCTGTGACCAGGAGGTTCTTCCTCTGTAAGATGGGAATCTAACACCCACTGTGTCAGAAACATTTACAGCCAAGTGTCAGTGCTGCCCCCCACTCCCCATTCCCAATCAGGCAGGACCAGGTGACTAATTCTGGACGTGGGGCTATGGGAGAAGGTGAGCCACTTCCCTGTGGAGACATGCCAAGGCCAGCTTGCTCCTCCTCCGCTCCTACTTCCCTGACAGTGAGCACGTGGGCAGACTCCACACGGATGTAACTGGACACAGTATGAGTGGCACATGGGCTGTCATCGAGTGAGAGGGTTGACAGCGCAGGCTGAGGGGACAGCTATAGCATAACCTAGAGATTCTGACCAGCGTGCAGCATGAGGTCATGGATTCACGCACCCTATGGAAATAAAGCGAAAACCTCTAACAGGAGCGAAACACAGAGTAAATGGTCCCCGTCATTTTCACCCAGGTCTTTACATCCATTTTCTATGTGGGTGGATGGCAGCCTCTTCCTGCCTTGCTAGCCCTGGCCCTGCTGCCCTGCTCACACATGAAGGCCCGACTAGGACAAGGTGAACAGCGAGGCTCTAAGTGCGGGCAGAAAGTTTTCTGCTTGACTTGGAATTCTTTTTTTTTTTTTTTAAGGGCCCCTTGCAGAAGTCCCTGGAAACAGAAGGTGCACTTGGACGGTGGCGATGTGTGTGGATAAACAGTGGGTGAGACCACCTGCTCTGGAACCTACAAGCTGCGTGTCGCCAAAGAGCAGCTGCTGCAGGTATGATTGGAGAGCACACATGTTTTGTTGTGACAAAAGCCCCAAGACCCAGAGAACAACTCTCAGAGCCAGCTAGCATGGCCCCTGGTCCGAGTCTCACAGCAGGATTTTATGGTCATGGGGTGCTTACCGTGCGAATTGTAGCAACCGTCATCTTTTCAGTGGCACGTGGCAAAGTGCATTAGGACTGGCATCTGGCACAAACTGAATGCTCAGCCCCCATTCAGCACCTCTTACCAGGTGAGTTTAGGCAAGATTTGGCCTCTGAGTGCAGCTTTCACTGCAGGATAAGGATAATTCCCATGCCTCCCTGTGGGTTACCGAGAAGACTGAGCAGATACACAGGAAAGCAAACATGACGGCATCTGGCCCCAGAGTACATGCTCAATGCATGTCTATAATAATTGCCACGACCATTGTCATCACCACTATTATTCTCAGGACCCCATCTATTGTGTCACTCTATCCCCATGATTACATGGACTGCTCTAGAAGTGCTAATAATTACATTTGAAAGGAAATTCTCCAAGTTCTCCTTATTATTTCTAGACCAACTTATTCAGCAAATTAACTCTCTATCAGGCACTGAATTGTATGTTTTCACTCAAGTTGTTTCAATCTATTCTTATAAAACCTCTGTATAATCATTAAAACTGTACAGGTAGAAACACATAGGCTCAGAGGGGGTAAGGAATGTTCCCAAGAGTAAACAGTTCCTATATTTTCACTTTTGGGGAGTACAAGCTAAGATCTGATTCTAAAGCCCTTACGTTGCCCATTTTTCATTACAATTTCAAGTGACATAGGATAGCCACCTTGAGGTCTGGGTCCTCTTCTCTTCCCAGCCTATGTAATTTTGGTCAACATAATCCTTCGCTAAAATTAAGTATTTAATAATATTCATAGTTAGATATTATTTTTTCTGAGCTTTAATTAAAAATGCATCCACAGACATTATTTTATTTGAGTCTTGCAATAGTCTAGTCCAATAGAAGCCCATTCATCCCCTTTTTCTAGAAAAAGAGATTAAGGCTCAGAGCAATCAGGTGACCTGCCTGGGTCATAAGGATACCCAGGGGCCATGCAGAGACATCAGATAGATCCCCCATTCCCAACCCACGACCCCTCTTCTTGTCCCCGTAATCATAGAGGCCACCTGCAACCGTGTGTTACTCATCATCATGAGAGAAAAGGTTAAATTTTTGTTTCCAAATGCATTGCAGGAAGGACAAAGCACTCTACATTTTTATGCAACTGAGCTCCTTTCCAACTATTTTGTTTTCTTTGCTGTGAAGAAAATGCAAAAAGAAATACTCCATGCTGGAAAATAGCCCCCAAGGGTATACCAATGAACTTTTTGCCTAAAAATAAACTCAATTTGGCAAGAGCCACCTGCTGTTTCTAATGAAGTAGCTGGGGAAACAGAGATTCATGGGCCTCAGGGACCTGTTCCCTTTCCTTTTTCTTCCCAACTACCCACACTCACTCCATTTTCCAATCAACATCTCTGAGACATAATAAACATCCAGTGAGATGCACATATTTTTTTAAAATTTTTAAAAATATATTTTATTGATTTTTTACAGAGAGGAGGGGAGAGGGACAGAGAGCTAGAAACATTGATGAGAGAGACATCGATCAGCTGCCTCCTGCACACCTCACACTGGAGATGTGCCCGCAACCAAGGTACATGCCCTTGACCAGAATTGAACCTGGGACCTTTCAGTCCGCAGACCAACGCTCTATCCACTGAGCAAAACCGGTTTCGGTGAGATGCACATATTTTAAGTGTAGAATTGAGTTTGGCAAGTAGGTAGATAGATGTAACCAGCATCCCAAACGAAATTTGGAATGTTTCTGCCGCCACCGATAATTGGCTGATGAGCCTTTGCAGTAAATCACCAATCTGATCTCTCTCATTATAGATTAGCTTTTCCTAATCTTCAAAGAAATGAAGTCAGATGCCTTGTATCTGGTTTCTTTGCTCTGTATATTTTTGAGTTGCATCCATATCATTGTGTGCATCCGTAATTTGCTCGTTTACCTTGCTGGGGATATTCAATGTACAACTATATCGCAGTTTTCAATGCATTCTGTTGTTGATGGGCACTTGCTTGGTTCTAGTTTTTGGTTATTATAACAAATGTAAAATACGGACATACAAGGATTTTTGTGAACATATAATTTGATTTCTCTTGTGAATTGCTTGGTCATATAGGAAGTGAATATTTAACTTTATCAGAAGCCTCCAAACCTTCTTTCCAAAGTGGTGGAGTTTGAGCCTTAGAATAGCACCACACCCTTTATCAGTCTCCTCCCAGCATGCCCTCGGGCAACCACTAGGCTGCTCTCTGTCCCTAGAGCTTGGTTTGCCCTATGGAGAATTCTGTCTAAGTGAAATCATCTGGCTTTTTCACTAAGGGTACTGCTTTTGACATTCATCTGTGTTTCTTCCTGTCTTGCTGTTGCGTTACTTGTTTTCACTGAGTAGTATCTCACTGTGTGCATGTACACCACTTGGTTATTAATTAACCTGTTTGTGGACATTTGAGTTATTTCCAGTCTTTGGCTATCACAGATAATACTGCTATAAACTTTCCTTTACAAGTGGATGCATGGACATATGCTTTCATTTTTCTTGAGTAAATAGCTAGGAGTGGAATAGCTGAGTCACATGGTAGAGGTTCCATTAACTTCTTAAGAAACTGCCATATTATTTTCCAAAGGGGTTACAACATTTTACAATCCCGCCAGCAATATATGAGAGGTGTAGGTGCTCCCTGTCTTTCCCAGTTTGGCATGATCAGTCTTTTTTTATTTTAGGCATTTCAGTAGGTGTGTAATATTGTCTCATGATGGCTTTAATTTGAATTTTCCCAATGGCTAAAGTGTATCTTTTCATGTGCTTATATTCCATCTATATATCTCTTAGTGTGACATGTCTGCTCAAACCTATCACCCTGTTTGCTTTTTAAATTGAGGTATCTGCTTTCTTACTATTTAGTTGTCAGAATTCTTCATATTTTTTAGACAAAAGCATTTTGATGGCTATATGGTTTATAAATATTTTCTACCAGTTTGTGAATTGCCTTTTCACATTTATAATAATATATTTTGAGGGACAAAAGTTAATGATGAATTCAAATTTACTAATTTGATTTGAGTTTTATGATTTGAGTTTTCTTGTGGCATTTGTAATCAAGAATGCAAAAAGTTTCACCCTTTAAAAGTATTATAGTTTTAAAAAGTATATATAAGTCTACAATCCATTTTGAGTTCATTTTTATGTGGCCTGAGATATGGGGTCAAGGGTCAGCTTTTTGCATATGGTGTTTCAGGACCATTCTTTGGAAAAGACTACCATGTTTCACTGAATAGCTTTTGAAGCATTTTTTAAAATCAATTTATCACATATGTGTGGATCTACTTCTGTGCTCTGCTCTATCCCATTGGTTTTCTCTGATCCAATGATTTTTTTACTCCCACCTTGTCTTTATTATTGTATATTTTAATTACTTAATTTTTAATTCAGAACTGTAAGTTCTTTAACTTTGTTCAGTGTTCTTGAAAATGTTTAGATTATTCTTGGTTGGTTTTCGTTGTTGTTATTTTCTTTTCTTACCAAAATGACATAAACTTTAGATTCAACTTGTTGATATATATATATTTTTTTTACAAGAATATAGTTCTAGGGATTAGATTTGAATTGCACTGAATCACAGATTTGGTAGAATTGATCTCTTAACCATATTATGTCTTCCAGTCTATGAACATGGAATTTCTCTCTATTCATTTAAATCTTCTCTGATTTCTTTCAGGATGTAGGTATTACACATTTTTCATTAGGATTCCAATTATTTCATGTTTTTTTTCTTATTATTATAAATGGAACCATTATTAAATTTTTTAAAAATATATTTTATTGATTTTTCACAGAGAGGAAGGGAGAGGGATAGAAAGTCAGAAACATCGATGAGAGAGAGAGATAGATGAGCTGCCTCCTGCACGCCCCACACTAGAGATGTGCCTGCAAGCAAGGTACATGCCCCTGACCGGAATCGAACCCGGGACCTTTCAGTCCACAGGCTGACGCTCTATCCACTGAGCCAAACTGGTCTCGGCCATTATTAAATTTTATTTTCCAATTGTTCATTTCTGAACAATTCTACATATATAAATACAGTAGAATTTTCTGTTGACTTAGTGGTCCTATAAACTTGCTAAACTCATTTAATAGTTCTATTACCTTTTATGTAACTTCTTTAAGATTTTCTATGTAGACAATCATGAAATTTTGGATACAGAAAAATATTTCCAACTGCATGATTTAATTTACTTTTCTTGCTTATTATACTGGCTAGGACTTCATTATAATTGGATAGAAGTAGTACAATAAAGAAACTCTGTTTCTGATATTGAAATAGAAAATATGTGTTTATTCACTATCAAATATAATGACATTTGTTTATGTGTTTTGTTTTTGTACACACCCTTTATAAGGTTAAGAAAATAACCTATTTCTAACTTGCTGAAGATCTTTGTCATGGGTGATTGTCAATTTTTTTCAAGTACTTTTTGTTTTTTTTAACTATTGTGATTATCATATGATTTTTTTTTTCATCTAGTAATACATTGATTGGTTTGGGATGTTGAACCAACCTTGTATTCTTTGGATAAACTGTACTTATTCATTGAATGGTTAATTTTACGTGTCAAATCAATATGACTGGGCTAAGGGGAGCCCATATAGCTGATAAAACGCTATATCTGGGTGTGACTGTAAGAGTGCTTCCAGAGGAGATTAGCATTTGAGTCAGTAAATTGAGTAAGGAGGATCCACCTTCCCCTCTGTTAGTAGGCACCACCCAGTCTATTGAGGGTCTGAATAGAACCAAAGTAATAGGAAGGAGGAATCTGCTCTCAAGCTTAAGCTATACATCCATCTTTTCCTGCCCATGAACATTGGTGCTCCTGGTTTTCAGGCCTTTGGACTTGAATCAGGGTGTTACACCATTGGCTCCATGATTCTCAGGACTTCAGGTTTTTCTGGGGCTCCAGCTTGCAGATAACAGATCATGGGACTCCTTATCCTCCATAATTGTTTGATTGTTTGAGTTAATACCTCATAAAGTAAGTCTCTCTCTCTCTCTCTCTTTCTCTCATATATATATATATATATATATATATATATATATATATATATATTTGTATATATATATATGATTTGAATTGCATTTCATATATATATATAGTTTTTTTTAGAGGTCCAGTGCACAAAATTTGTGTACAGGAGGGTGATGTGTCCCTGAGCCCAGCCTGCACTCTCTCCAATATAGGACATCCCTCAAAGGATGTCCAACTGCCCATTTAGGCCCTGTCCCAGTAGGATTAGGCCTAAACGGGCAGTTGGACATCCCTCTCACAATCCAGGACTGCTAACTCCCAACTGCTCACCTGCCTACCTTTCTGATTACCCCTAACCACTTCTGCCTACCAGCCTGATCACCTCCTAATCATTCCCCTGCCAGCCTGATTGATGCCTAACTATTCCCCTGCCAGCCTGATTGCCCCTAACTGCCCTCCCATGCAGGCCTGGGTGCCCCCTAACTACCCTTTCTTACAGGTTCAATCGCCCTAACCCTAACCCTTCTCTGCCAGCCTGGTCACCCCTAATTGTCCTCCCCTGTAGGCTTGATTGTCCTCAGCTGCCCTTCCTTGCAAGCCTGGTCCCTCCCAACTGCCCTCCCTGCTGGCCTGATAGCCCACAACTGCCCTCCCTTGCAGGCCTGGTCCCTCCCAACTACCCTTTTCTGCTGGCTTCTTGTGGTGGCCATCTTGTGTCCATATGGGGGCAGGATCTTTGACCACAGAGGGGCAGCCATCTTGTGTGTTGGAGTGATGATTGTCAATTTGCATATGACTCTATTATTAGATAGGATAGATGCCTGGTGCACAGGTGGGGGCTGGCTGGTTTGCCTTGAAGGGTATCCCAGATCAGGGTGGGGGTTCCCTTGGGGTGTGGGATGGCGTAGGCAAGAGGCCTATGGTGGTTTGCAGGCTGGCCACACCCACTGGTGACCCAAGTGGAGGTCCTGGTATCTGGGATTTATTTATCTTATATAATTGAAACTTCGTAGCCTTGAGTGGAGGCCTGGGCCAGCCAGGGTGTGCGGAAAGCTTGGCTTCCTCCATTGCTGGAGAAATCCAAGCTTCCTGCTCACTCTGTAGCCACAGCCATCTTGGCTGGGTTAATTTGCATAATTGTTCCTGATTGGCTGGTGGGCATGGCTTGTGGGTATAGCAGAGTGATGGTTAATTTGCATAATACTCTTTTATTAGATGGGATATATATGTCTTATTGATCTTATTGATCTGTTTCTCCAGAGAACCTTGACCAATACAGTATTATATATTTTCCTTTTTATATAGTAGTTATGAGTTCATTTTGCTAATATTAGCTCAGAATTTTTGAAAATAAATATTCACAAGGTGAGTGCCACAACCCCTCAATTGCCCCAACTCTCTGACATGGGGTGATTCCCCAACTGAATAGATGCACTGTAGTGAGGAATATTGATTTATGGTTTTCTTTTGAAATGCAAGTTTAAATTCTGGTGAGGTCAATTTTTTTTTTATAGACCATGATTTTGTTGCCATATCTAAGAAATCTTTGTCTAGCTGAGGCACTGGAAGATATTCTCCTATGTTTTCTTCGGAAATGTTATTTTTAACTCTTCATTTAAGTCTATAATTATGATTTTTTTCCTGGCTATTTTTTTTCTTGTTATTCTTGGATTTCAGCAGTTTAATTATGACACGCTTACGTGTGATTTTCTTTGCATTCATTCTGCTTGGTTTTGCCAGAGTTCTTGGATCTATAATCATTGTTTTTAATAGATTTGGGGAAATTTCTAACATCATTTCTTCATCTGCATTTTTTTGTGTATTATTCTCATTCTCTTCTACTTCTGGGACTTTAGTATGTAAGCTTAATGTATTGTTTCACAGTTCCTACGACTTTGATCATTTTTATCAATGTTTTTTTTTCTTTTTTCTTCTTTCAATGTCTAGCAGTTTTTGACTGAAAATTATAAATGACTATAGATACTTGAGGTTCTATTTTATTCCTCTCAACATATGTTCTTTTTCATTGCTAGATAAACCAATTACTGACTTGCTGCCTTGAAACTTGTATAGGCTTAGTTTTGCTTTGTTAGAACAGATTTGTGGAATTCCCAAGGTTTCCCAGGCCCCTGGAACTTGTAAGATCAAAGCCACCAGTCTCTGTGTCCCCTGCAGTCCCATTAAGACATCGTTAGAGGGCTTGTTATGGCAAATGTAGAGAAGACTTCACTCTTGGGTGATACTATCCCTTATGACCTTTCTGATGTCTCTTTCCAAAGGGCTGGGGTAGGGTTAAGTATCAAGTTACTAAATAAAGTCTTTATCCTGACCAGACTGGAATCTAACATCCCTTAATGTTTTGACCTCTTTTTAAAAAAT
Source organism: Lasiurus cinereus (assembly GCA_011751065.1). Classification (NCBI taxonomy): domain Eukaryota; kingdom Metazoa; phylum Chordata; class Mammalia; order Chiroptera; family Vespertilionidae; genus Lasiurus; species Lasiurus cinereus. The sequence goes on from JAAGEH010000024.1 coordinate 2,431,986, forward strand.
ATATATATTTTTTCTATTGATTTCAGAGAGGAAGGAAGAGGGAGAAAGAGATCGAAACATCCATGATGAGAGAGAATCATGGATCGGCTTCCTCCTGCAAGTCCCCAACTAGGGATCAAACTCATAACCCAGGCATATGCCCTTGACTGGAATTGAACCTGGGACCTTCATTTCACAGGCCAATGCTCTATCCACTGAGCCAAACCAGCTTAGGGCACGTTTTGACTTCTTGTTTCCCTGTTTCAATTCCATCCCTGTAGTAGGTACTTCCTTGCAAGCCTCACATTGTCTCACCCTGCATATGTAGAGTCCAGCATTTAGCTAAGAACTCGAGGGCGCCTTCTCATAGGCTCCTGGGCACTTCCCTCTCATAGTTCCCTGATTTATGTGTCACAGATTCCAGCTGCTCCAACTGCCTTAAAAGGCTTTTTCTGCTTCTCAGTGCAGCAGCACTGAAGGTCTCTGCCTGCACTACAGTGTATCTATTCAGTTGGGGAATCACCCCATGTTAGAGAGTTGGGGCAATTGAGGGGTTGTGGCACTCACCTTGTGAATATTTATTTTCAGGGATTGTAGCTGAAAATGTTGCCTCATTTACATTGTATAGTTTCACAGTTGGTTGTATGGGTAAGTTTTCTACCAGTTACTCTGTCATAGTAAGAAGCAGAAATTCTCTTCATCATTTTTTGAAAACCAAAATAAAGAAGACAAATAGGTCAATTTCAGCTGGCAATCTTAATTGATTGGTCATGACTGATTGCATTGGGAAGGGGTTTGGATCTGGAAATGATTGGTATGTTCTTCCATAGGTGACGGTTAAAGTGAAAACTCATATTACTTACCTGATATCAACCTTTTTCTTGAATCATAACCCCTCACTAGAAGGAAGGTCTTCATAGGTCATCTTATTTAAATACCTTCCAGGACACTCAGTACTTTTGGATAAGGAAAGATGCACTTAGTTTTGGCCCAAGCACTCCCATAGTCTGGGCATCACATGGAGACTCTAATTCTTGGCTTTCTCTGTTCCAGACTTCATGTGGACAGTCCCTGTGGGTAAGACTTATTCTTTAGGTATCTAGTGTTCACCTCGGTCTTGTTCTGCTCTCCTTCTTCAGAAACTAAAAGGGATATGATTTCTGCTCATGACAATCAAGCAGGACCCCATGACTAGGTCTTAGGAAGGAAGGATAAGTAGAAGAATTAGGTATCACTTATGAGTTGAAACATTAAGGAGTTGATGTACTACTCCAGCTTCTTCTCAAGCCATTGGTGATCTAGGAAGTCACATGTTAGAACTCGTGGGGGCCTTTTCATAGCGAGAAAGGTTAGGTCCCGAGTCACTGAATGGAGCAGAGTCCCAAACAATTAAACTGGCTCCTTTGAAAGTAAGACATAAATTTTTATTATGTTGAACTCCTGAGATTTGAGAGTTTACTTATAATAGTAGTTATATAGTAGTTATTTAGCATAATATCTCCATTCGTTCACAAGTTCTGTCTTCTGTTCCATTGAAACATCAGCATTCAAAGTTTCTCATCAACTTTGACTTAAAATTCTAAAGTCTTAAGATAACATTTGACAATGGCCCATCTTCTCCCATTATCAATGAACTTCACTAGTTTTAACCTCAGAAACTTTAAACTATTCATTAACATGGATCTGCCACTTCTAGTCTTGTCCTCTTGTCCTCCATGATCAGATAGTCTGTCTCTATTCTTCAAGGGCTTTATTTTTAAGCTGAGGTCTTATTCAGGCCTGACACCTAAAGAGAGACATGGATATCCTGAATTGCTTTGAATGTCAGAAGCCAACCTCCAGAAGCGAATCTCTGAGTGTCTCCACCTGGTTTCCTGGAATTTGGAGCTTATCAAATTTCACTACCTGAGGCAAGTCCAGGAGGATGCATGCTCATATCACATGGCCAAGGGTATCCTCATGTTTGTCAATAATCTCCATTCAGTTAAATTGTTTCTTTCTAATTTAGATTTTCCCAATAACACTTCTCTACATTTGGCAAACAGAATCACCATGTACACATCAGTCTATTTCCTCAGCTCCACCACGGTCACTCTCTCAGCTGCAGCATCACCACCATCAACACAAGCATGACCTTCATTAAATTAAAACCACCCCACACTTTATGACTTCATCCATACAACAATCCTTCTTGTGGCTGTGTCCACCCCCATCTTTGTAACAATCACCTTTAAAGTCAATAATCGTTATTGCAACATTTGCATAGGGAATTATCACCAACACCATCATTATCACTATCACCTTTATCAGTTAATTCATTCTTTAAGCAAGACTTTATTTCCTACCTGACTTGACCAGGCACCAGCCTAAATTTTTAAGACATAGAACAACTTATAAAGTGCCTCTGTGGACTTGTGAAGACAGATATTCTAACAAATATTTATAGAAAGCATGATTAATATTGTAATACGGGAGCTATAGGTGCTGTGACAAGACATAAAGGGCAGTTTTTCCTCAATGAGTCTAGGACCATCTCTGGGAAGACATTATTTTTAAACTGAACCTTAAATGGCCTGTGAATGTTAGCTAGATAAAGATGATATGGAGACAGGTGGTTTCAGGCAGAAGGAATAGTAATTCACAAAGGAAACCAAAATCAATGGCCAATATTTGATGCTTTAGCCCAGTGGTTGGCAAACTGTGGCTCTCGAGCTGCAGTTAGCCGCTCTGTTGACACTGAGTTTGCCGACCACTACTTTAGTCTCATTAGTAATAAAGATTTAATTAAAAGGAAATACCATTCTCACCTATTAAGTTGGCAAAGATTATTTAAATATTAATGTCCATTATGGCTAGACTATAGGACATGAAAAACTGGTATAACTTTCTGGAAGGCAATGTAGAAATAAATCAAGAACTTTCAAAATCATTGCAATTTTTGAAATTATCTTCTAGGAATTTATTCTAATTAAAGAAAAAAAAAAAACAAAACACCACAGACAGGGGAAAGATAAAAAATATTTCAGTGCAGTCACATGATGAATGATGAACAAACACTAACATTACAACTTTAAGGACTATGTGTTGACATAGGAAATGGCATATGATGCCATGTAAAACGACTGAAAGTAGAGCATGACTCAGTGTAGGGTAATAGTCAGGATAGGCGGAGGCATGCTGTTCTGATAGATAGATCCTCAGGTCTCAATTGCAGGGAAGATGTATTTCTTGCACTTACCGCAATCAGATGCAGGCCACACTGCTCTTCTTTGTGTCTCTTCTTCAAGTCTCAGGGACTTGGGATGCTTCCACCATAAGACAAAGGAGGTGGAGATAGGATGTGGCTAATTGTGTAAGGAGTTTTGATGCCAGGAATGGAAATGGTGAACATCACTTTCACCCCGAGCTTTTGACCAGACCTAGCTTCGTGTCCCAGTTAACTTTAACACAGGTGAAGAAACATATGGCTATTGGGTGAGAATTAACAATCTCTGACACATTATGGTCCCCATTTTTGGGAAATCAGTCTGCATATCTATTTATCATCCATCCACATCTTCGCTCACCCATTCATGTATCAAGTGGTTTTTAAGGAAAGATTGGAAGAAATGAATGGATGTGCTTTCAGTGATTATATAGATATAATGGATGATTTTTTCTTATCCTGTTCTGAATTCTTTAAATTTATTACATTGTGGGTGTGCTTATATAATCAGAAAAAGAGATGTTCCATTCAATTTTAAAAAGAACCAGCCAACACACTTGAGTAATCTGCTTGATTGAGGGGGAGGCTCATTTGAATTAGCAGCACCCTGAGTTATAGACTGTTTGCAAAGAAATGCAGCTCTATTACTTCTAACTAGCATCTTGGACCTGCTTTAATGAATAGGTAGGAATGATTTATAATTTGCCTAGTAATTGTTTGAGTCTAATTGACTACTAACATAGCTTAAGAACTTTCATATGTTCTTCTGAACATCAACTCAACTTCTCTTTTAGTATCACAGATCTTTGAGCATGTAGAATCCAAATTCATGAGCTTTAATTGGGAACAAATACAAATAAATGTTCACACTAATATGGAAATGAAATTCTGTGATGAAGGGAGATACTTGGTAGTGTCTACTATAAGACCAAGCCAGGAGTAATTTAGTTTTCATCGTATAGGAACTCACAGAAGTATTTTTCTCAAGCCCATAAATGGAAAGTGGTTAGACACTTCCTGTGGCCATAAGGAAGATTTGAAAATACCTCTCTCTCATATATAAAATATATATATATATTTGATTTCAGAGAGAAGGGAGAGGGAGAGAGAGAAACATCAATGGTAAGAAACAATCATTGACCGGCTCTCTCCTGTAGGCCCCCTACTGGGGATCAAGCCCACAACCTGGGCATGTGACCTTGACCCGAATCAAACTTGGAACCTTTCAGTCTGCAGGCAGACACTATCCACTGAACCAAACCAGCTAGGGCAAGACCTATTTTTTTTTTTTGAACATGTTTTATTTCTTTTTGGTTAATCCTCACCCAAGGATATTTCCCCATTGATTTTAGAGAAAATGGGAAGAGATAGAGAGAAAAACATGGATGTGAAAGAGACACATCAATTAGTCGCCTCCTGCACACCCCCAGACCAGGGCTGAGGATAAACTTGCAACCAAGGCATGTGCCCTTGACCAGAATCAAACCCAGAACCCCTTCAATCCCCAGGCCAATGCTCTATATACCGAGCTAAACTGGTTATGGCACATAGACCTCTTGTTTTCATTTTACCAGTTCAGGAACACTTCCTGGAGGAACATCTGAATGTGAAACAATCTATTCTGTTCATCTGCTTCTTCACTCAATCTTGTTCTGCACCTAAGCAGTCTCTGTAGTCAATATGCTTCTTGCCACCCCAGAGTCTTTGCATAGGCTTTCCACAGTGCTCTCAATGAGTTTATTTCCTTCTTTTCTCTTCTTAACTCTTACTTATACCGGAGAACTTACTAATCCTGGCAGAATTCCTTGTTTAGGCCAAATCCCCCTATTGCACACCATATACATCTATTTCAAGTACTCATCACAGGATTAACTTCACAATATACTGTGTGGCATTTTTACTTATACCTATTTCCCCAATTTAAATTTAAGTTGCATGAGAACATAACTTATTTTGTTCATCTTTATTTCTCTAGCATTACACGCTGGCCTGGGCACAGAGTGGGCATGCAGTGACTATGTGATGACTCATGGGTAAGTGACAGTCAGTGAGAAAACTGAGGCACAGAGAGGTTGAGTGACTTGCCCAAGGCCTGGGGGGGGGGAATAGAGAGAGCGAGAGCGAGAGAGAGAGAAAGAGAGAGAGAGAGAGCGCGAGCACATTTGGCATCCTAAAGAGATTTGTATCATGAAAACAGAAGAGAAAATAACAAATGGCAATTCATATTAATAAATAATGCTGGCGATGCCTAATAAAGATACCACCACTTACCATCTAAGGCACGGTGCCAAGTGTTTCATTTACACTCAATCCCTACAGAACCTCTGTGGTTGCTTTCATCATCCATATTTTACAATTGAAGGTTAGGGATGTTAAATAACTTGTGGGGGAGGTTCATACAAGTTTATTTAAGTACACAATATTTTAAATTCCTTAAGAATAATGTGATGAAGAGCTATGAGGTTAGACCAGACTCCTCAGCAGAAGGAAAGTTCTCAAGTTTAATGCCTGTGTCAACCTGAGCCCTAAAACTGGAGCAGCTGTAACTGAGAGGCACAGAAAGAGATCTGGGTGGGATGACAACACTGTGAGAGTTTGGAGGATAGAGACAAGTCTGGGCTGGTGGAAGCTGGGGACACTGGTGGGACATTTGACACAAGCTGGTCCATCTGTAAACGTGTAGAGATGCACAGTGACAGGCACTGCACACAGGGGGCAGTGTAAACAAAGGCAGGCAGAGCAGGGCATGGGGTAGGGCTGCAGGAGCAGTGGGAGGCACAGTCAAGAGACATGCACCTGGTTTCCTTGCTCAGGGCTTACCCAGGGGAAGCATCAATGGCCACTCAGAGGACCAGGTGACACGGCCAATTAGAACTCAGGCATGGGTGTGGCATGTATGCTGATGTGCCTTGATCACATGAGGCAAGGTCCTCAGACAAGTGTCCCAGAAACTCTCTAGGGAACTCATTTTGAACTTCTTTTTGGACTGGACACTCACAATGGATGGACACTCACTATCTCAGTTCTCTCCCTCCTCTATCTCTCTCCCCCTCTATCTCTGTATCTCTCTCTTTACCTATCTTTATATCTATCTATCTATCTATCTATCTATCTGTCTGTCTGTCTGTCTGTCTGCCTGCCTGCCTGCCTGCCTGCCTGCCTACCTACCTACCTACCTATCTATTTACATCTCCCTCTCCCTTTATCTCTGTATCTCTCTTTCCTTCTCTATCTCTATCTATATTTCTATCTCTATGTCTATCTCTATCTCTCTTTCTATCTCAGGAGTGGGGACCTGTTTTTCACATCATTCAAGGGCCATACAGAATGATCAACTTAGCAATGAGCCTGCTAAATGTGGTCACACATTTAATTCACTCACTCCTAATGCCTTGAGGGCAGACCAGTGATTTCGAGGTCTTTATACGTTCCCCATCCCTGCTCATCTCTAACTAAGGAAGAACAGGCTCATGTGAGTATGGAGGCTGAGAATCTGTGACCTGCCATCTACAAGTTGGGGACACAGAAAAGCCAGTGTCCTATTGTAGTCTGAGTCCCAGGCCTGAGAACCAGGTGTGCAGGGCCAGCCCGAGGGAACTGAGAGTAGGGCAGGCTGAGGCCCTTGGTAGGGACAGAGACTGCTTGTGGTTGGTCTTGTTCCCTCCAGCTCCTCGGTAGATCGGGTCCACCTGTGGAGGGAGCTGTGCTTCGCTCACTCTGGAAATAACCTCACAGATGCTCCCAGAAATCACACTCAGCCCATGTGTGGGTATCCTCCACCCAGCCAAGTTGACACATAGCGTTAAGCATTTCACATCTCAATGGTGCAGCTGCTGCTGAGATGAGGTGGACTGCTGGCTACATGCACTGCCCCTGAAGGAGTGAGCTCCACACTTTTCTCTCCACCTCTCACAATGCATCTGTCCCTGACCACGGGGGGCCAACCACTGCTCGCAGGTGAGATCCTTGCCTCATATCTACAGGCTGGACATTTGAAAGAGTTCTTCCAGAGGAGATCCAAAGCCACAGGGGTTCAGAGAGGCAAATTCATCGCTAAGCATATGGCCTTGTCATCAGACAGTCCTAGGTTCAAACCCAGAGCCTGTTGCTAGGTATTGGGGGTATTTGGAGAACTATCTTAACTTCCTTGAACCTAACATTTTTCATCTGTGGTATGGCCATGATGTCTCCCCTCAGGAGATGCTGTGGGGTCACTGAGAGGAGGAAACACCTTGCACAGGGCCTGGAGTCAAGGTCGGCCTGCTGCTGCTTGAACTAGTGCTTGGATTGGTGTTACCATTCAGGTCTAGGTAGCCAGGCCGAGAGTCAGATACTGAAGTCAGAGCGCAAGGGAGCTCAGATTTGATAACAGCTGCTGAAATTAAGGTGCAGATCTAAATTACCCAGGAATTCCATTGTTTAGTGTCAGATCTTGAGAATCACTCACATTTACACACAAAAGAATGTTCATCCCAACATAGTTTTTAACTTTAAAAAAAGAAAAAGTCTATATGTTCATCGATAGGAAATTGGCTAAGTAAACTGTGATATAGATACGCTATGGAAAAGAAGCTATGGTTTAAAGAAATAAACCAAAGAGAGGTATCCATTATGTGGATACTACAAAGACTTACTATTGGGTAAAAGCAAGCAAATTACAAAACAACACGTGTAGTGTGATACTATTCATGTTGAGCACACACATGTGGTAACCATGTATATGTGTCACAGCTGGTTATTGCTCATCACGAGGAACCAGAGTGCACTTCAGACTCTTGTCAAAAGGAACTTTGGAATTTTCCTGACTCTTTTCATTTGTTACAGGAGAAGATATTTACGCAGAATTTGTCCACTAAACTTTAATTTTAGAAAACACCTAGACGAGGTTTGTTTCAAGAGCAATTTGGGAAGTCGCATCTCCACCCTGTGGATAAAGGCCTGTTTTCAGAACAATGGAGCCCCTGGCAGGGCTGAGCCCTGGAGTCCCTGACTGCAAGGAAAGGTGGGGTGAGGGTGGTGGGGCACAGAGGGCCAGCCACCTGTTGGCCAGTGAGGGCGGTAGAGTATGAAAAGGGAGCAGAGGCAGAAGAAGGCCATGTGTGCACCTGCAGATCTCATTCTGGACAAGCCTAGCCAGCGCTGGCTGGTTATCCTGCTGCGTGATGTAAAGTCTCATTATTTCTAATGTTGCACACCAACTGGCTTTCGAAGTCCTATTTTTTTTCACTATTATTTGTCTCCAGTCTGGTTGAGATGTCACTAACAAACAGCCCTGTGTGAGTTTAAGGTGTACAGTGTAGTGACTTGACCTCCCTACAGTGTGCCAAGGGACTTGTTAGCAGGTGACCCAATGTTCTTAGCAGCTTACTGGGATGAGGGAACCATGGACCACCTGGTCTAGGAATCTATGGTCAGCAGCCTTCAAAGTGGCCCAGGATTCTGTGAAACAACAGACAATTGTAGAGAGTTTAAAATTCAAGGATCAGCGAGTAGGCAGTTTGTAGCATCCACCACTGAAGCAGAAGTAAATAGGAGTAGACAGGAAAAGCCATGGATGATGTGAATCAAGAGATGCCCTAGGTAAGCAGACATTGGGAAGGCAAAACTGGAACAGAGCTGGAGACACAATTGTGCAACCCTGGGGCAAAGACCAGTGGAGGCTGTTGCTTAGGTCTATGCTCACAGCCAAGATTTTGCTGCTGAGAGGTTGAGCAGATGCCCTGGAAGTCACAGAGATGCTGTATCCCCAAACTCCTAGTTGCTGCCCAGTCATTATTGGGGTCCTTACTTTCTCAAGTATTCTTACAGAAAAATAAAGAGCTGCTCAAGATCTGGCTTTAAAACCAAATTAGCTGGATTTTTAATCATGACTCTACTAATAATTCAATTATCTAGGTCACGTTTCAATAATTTTAAAAATCTATGCTTTTTAATGCTCAGGCAAATTTGTCTCCTGCTTCTTTAATGAATTCCTGGGCCATCAGTGAGAGGCCCTGTTCTTTGTATGTGTGTCACCTTCACCAGATGGACGAGGCCGCCACCTTCCTAGAGAAAAGGGTCCTTAGAGCTTTCACCCCAGAGTGACACATCACATCCAGTCACAGCTTGTTGGCCAAGCAAGTTATCAGGCTCACAACCTACACAGAAGTAGAAGGCCAATAATCCTTTGTATCTGGACAATAGAAACTCAGGCATATTTGGGTGAACCCACAGATGAATAGCATAACAATCATTAGCTGTGTGACCGCAGCAACTTTGCTAGCTTCTCTGGACCTCAGATTTCACAGAATGGAGGCAATTAGAGTACCTAGCAAGAAACAAACGAAAACCACAAGTATATAGCACAGTGTATCATTCATTACACATTCTCTGTAAGTATTGGCCCTATTAGAGCTAGGAATTAACCAATTCTTATTAGTTGCAGTGACTTAATTCAACCTTCCTCCACACCTAAAGCAATACATGGGGCACCTCTCCCCAGAATCTGTGTAGCCTGAATTCTCTCTGCCATCCGGCAGTGGTTCTCAACCTTTCTAATGCCATGACTCCTTAATTCATTCCTCATGTTGTAGTGACCCCATCCATAAAATTATTTTTGTTGCTACTTCATAACTGTAATTTTGCTACTGTTAGTGAATCATAATGTAAATATCTATATTTTCTGATGGTCTTAGGCTCTACAGCAGCAGATGCCATGTAGGTTGAGAACTGCTAGCAGAGTCGAGACCCATCATTAGCTCTACAGCAGCAGTTTTCAACCTGTGGGTCGAGACCCACAAATTGAGAACTGCTAGCAGGGTCACCTAAATATCTGTGGGAAACACAGATATTTATGTTACGACTCATTAACAGTAGCAAAATTACAGTTATGAAGTAGCAACAAAAATAATTTTATGGTTGAGGGTTACCACAACATGAGGAATTTCCTTAAAGGGTTATGGCATTAGAAAAGTTGAGAACCACTGGTCTACAGGATGTCAGAAAGTTACGTTTCAGGAATCTATGGCATTGAAATCAGCTTCAGGTTCGTGAATCCAGAAATGCAGCTACATTTTCCGATGGGTCCTTTCCTGAGCCAAGGAGAGAGAAGCCTGTAACTGGGGGAGCTAGACACCAGGCAGAACAAACGCACAGCAGGAGAAAATGGGTCCAGGAGCCTCTCCCAAGCTTCCTCGGTGCCAGAGACAGGACCAGGGATGCTCACACGTGGCAACAGAAGGATGAGCAGGAGGCAGACAAGCAGATGTGAGTTATTTTTAAAAAGAGGCAGAAAAAAAGGTGTGGGGAGAGAAATCTGTAGACAAGGGAGCTCTGAAGCCGCAGGTTGGGTGATGGCTTGGGCATTATATGGAGGAAAAGGTCTGTCTAGGGTTGACAACCTGGACCATTATTCAGGGAAGAAAGAACTTGTTTGAAATCATAGAAAAGCTGGTATCAGAGGTACCTCCCATTTCCAAGGCTGTAAGCTTCAAGAAGGAGAGAATCATCATTTAACTCAGAAGAGTTCCCAAGTGACAGAAAACTACTTTGAACTGTTGAAACAGAAAGAAAGCTGTTGGTCACAGAATCACACCGTCTAGGCAGAACTGCCTCGATTTTGAGCGGTATCACTAGTGTTGTCAATTTTTCTAAGTTTTGTTCCTCGGTATTGGTTTCATTCTCAAGCAAGTTCTTCCTTTCTTGTGCCAGATGGCAGCTCACACCTCAGTGGCACCCCATCTTCCTGTCATTCTTATTAATGAGGGTGCCTCTCTCCCAGTCACTCCCTCAAGAGTTCTGAGATTTTCTCTGATTGGTGAGCAAACACATTCCAGAACTGGCAAAGGGTAAAGGGGACAGATTTCCTGATTGCCCAGGAGAGGGTCACATGATTAACCCCAGACCACAGATGGAATCAGCTCCACTGGAGCTACATGAACTGAGTAGGAAAAAAAAAGAGTAAACAACAAAGAAATATGATGGTGCCTAAAGATGGAGAAAAACAAGGGGCAGGCAAACAAGAAATGTGTCCATGTCTTTATGCCCTATGACCCTGATGTGCTCAGCACCATCGCTGCCTTTGTAGACCCAGTGCCACCAACACGAATGGTTTCTCAGTGTAGCTCATCTCCAGCCCGGCGGGAGTGCCAAGGCCTCTGTCATCTGGGAACTGCAATTATTTTTTACCAAAGAGCATTGGCTTCCCTGCCTAGCTCTTTGGTTTTCTCAAGGAGCCCAAACCTTTCTTTGAATCCCAGAACAGTGGCTCAGAGCTTGAGAGCACACTTACTTGCTGGTTGCTCTGTGTGCCCAGATCTATACATTTTTCCTTAAGACATGAGCCTGAGTCTGGCTCTGTATTAGAGAGAGAAGTTAGAATCAAGATACTGAGCCCACATGGAGTTGACTGCTATCACTTTGAAGTAAAACTTAAGAGGCAAAATCCAATCTTATTGGGAGAAGCGACTTAGAAATGTCGTGCAGAGAATGGGGACTTACCTTTTCTAGTTGTCCCATAAAAACATTATTATTATTTTATGGGACATGCCTTCTCATCTGGCAAGCCTGCACTGGTTCTCCAAGGCCCATTTCAAAAATTATGTGTTCTCTGAGCCATTGCCAACTCCCCTAAAAGCGATTACTTGTTTCCGTTCACCTTGATCCCCACAGTGCATGGATCATATTCATTATAGCATTGAGTTCTATGAGGTTAATCTTTCTTATTCATTCTGGTATCATCAGTGCCTGGGTGGTAGGCAAGTATTTAATAAAAGTATGATGGATGAATGAATGTGAATGATGACTTATGCAGATTAAGCTGGAAGAAACGTTAAGACTTTATAAAATTCAAACCATTGATTATACAGATGAAGAAATGATCAGCCAATGAAGGCAAACAGCTCACACAAATATACACAGAAAACCCCCAGCTACGTGGAAATTGAGGTATCCTAATTCTCAACCCAGAGTTCCTTGTGTTACAGTTCTATCCTGCAGGGGGCACTCAGTCTCAGCATTTTGCATACATTATTTCTTTCACTCCTGGTAAGCCTTATTAGCTCTACTTTAATGATAAGGAAGCAGAGGGTCAAAAGGATTGCTAACGTGTTTGCCCAGCTCTGTGAATGCTTCAGGAGTGGCTTGTCCAGTCTGTCTGAGCTTCCTCCTATCTATCTGATCACCAGCTGGAAAAGCACCCAGAACCCAGCCTTCCTCATAGACAGGCCTTCTTTCCTGTCTCACTCCTTCCCTCTGGCAGGCTTCCCAGTCACTGAAATAGAAACGCTTCAGTACAAATGATTCCTGTAGCCTGGAATCCTGCTTCGGCTGCCAGGGAGAGCAGGAAGGCTTTGGAGGTGGACACAGCTGTCTCTATGGTCGTGGCAGAAGCAGACAGCACAGCTTCCCCGGCTCCTGACCTAGGCCTGTGAGTCAGAGCAGAAAGAGGGGACTGGCTCCAAAAACTGATGGCTTTATGCTGAAATTTTCCATGAAGTGACTTTATTTCCTTCCCTGGAAACCCTGTAACTAAGGCAGGTTATATCCCTTCTTGATCATAATAATAACATCTTATGTATTACCTGCCATATGTGCGTTATATATAATCTCAGATGATCCTTTTGACAGTTTAATAAAGAGTGCTATAATTATTCACACTTTATTGATGAGGAAAAAAGAGAGTCATACTATGTTTAGCAACTTACATAAAGAAACTGACAGGGCCAGTGGGGCACCGAGGAAGGGTGCCTCCAGAGTCCACATAGGTAGCTACTGAATGAGTGTCTCATGATAAAATTAGAATGTTTTAATTCACACCCTGTTTTGAGATCTACTTATACAACTTTATGCAAACTTTGATGTCCTCATCTATAAAATAGAGCTAAAATGCCTATTTGATAAGTTATGTATTTATTATAAAATGCCTATTTGATAAAGTTATGTCCACGGGAATATATTACAAAATATATATATTTTACAGAGGTAACAGAAAGTTCTGAAATGAAGACCTGATTTCAAATATAATCTCCTCAATTTACTAATTTTCTGCCCATAGACAAATTAAACTCTGTGAACCTCAGACTTGAACTGGATGTGAAAAAATTTTATCTATTAAATAGGAATAAAAATTGCTGCTTATTAAGGATGGTTGTGGGTACTGAATGAAAAACCACATAAAAACATCTAGCATAGTGACTTATGTATAGTCAACTTGTTGGAATGCAATTTGTTGTTCTTCCTCTTTTGCCAATTTGGTGCTTGTCACTTCTTGTAATTATCCAGCCTGAACCTCACTATGGAAAACTTTAATCCAAGCTCTAAGCTGTCAGATGCAGACTAGAAGCGCAAACCCAAATGTGAGGAGAGGTGCTTAGAGGATGAGAACATTTTGAAAGTCCTGTTGATCTCAGAGAGATGAGGGATTTCAGATTTTGAAGAGCACAAATATAAATGGAATCTATCATAAGTCAGGAGCTGCTTAAGGCAGCAACAGTGAATACACAAGAGCTGAAGTCTCACAATTTATCTAGCTTCTGTTGCTCTTAGCACTTCAGAGACTGCGTTAAAGGCAGAAGTAGAGGATTCTAGCCCTGTCCTTATATGCAATGGCTAACAGAGCTGAGCTGCACTTTCTCTCTTTAACAGTAGCTGTCAGTGTAAGCCACAATGTATAATACCATGAAAACACACAGTGTGCCAAGTTGTTGGTTTTGGAAAATAAATTAATTATAATTTTACAGAAATCAATAGAACATTATTTCAATGTGGCAATCCCCATACCGCTCACCTGAATGTAACAGGATCATGGAGGAACAATCTAGTCTTCCCATGATTCCTCAGAAATAGTTATTCTGTTTATGAGCTAGAAAATCCAAATTCCTAAATTTTATAAGACCTAGTCATAGAAGGAGCTTGTTAATAGCTGCCCTGTTAATAGCTGCACACACACATATACATGAGATAAGAAAAAGGTTATTTTATTTCTATAAAAATATGTGCATATGATAAGGAAGTTGCGTATGGTGGTTAGGAGTGACAGTTCTGGCTAAAGTGTTGGGAGTTCTAACATCAAAGTCATCACATGTCAATTGAGAGAACACTGATTGATCTCTTATGCCACACTTTCTTCATCTATAAAATGCAGTTGTGCTGAAACCAGTTAGGCTCAGTGGATAGAGCATAGGCCTGTGGACTGAAGGGTCCCAGGTTCTGTTCTGGTCAGGGACATGTACCTTGGTTGCGGGCTCATCCCCAGTTGGGGGCGTGCAAGAGGCAGCTGATCGATGTCTCTCTCTCATTGATGTTTCTAACTTCCTCTCTGTAAAAAAAAAAAAATCAATAAAATACATTTACATATTTAAAAAAATGCATTTGTAATAGCATCTACTTCCCAGATTTGTGGGGGCGAAATCATCCATGTTAGTGCTAAACAAATGACCTAACATATAGTGAGTGCCAACTATTATGTTTGCAAATAAATAAATGTCTGTTTTTGCAGGTTAAGTCTGGGAGGCCATGAATGTGGAGACAATGGTCATCAGAATTTTCCTTTTTGTTTTCTCACTAGTTTTTGTGTTATCTAATATTCTCCAAAAAATACTATTTTATCATATAATTATTTAAGGCTGAATAAATAACTGGTATTTTTAAGAAATTTGTGACAAAAATTTAAAGAGTTGATCTTAAAAAAGTGTTATTTATTTATTTCCATCTAGAACAGGGTAAGCTCTCCAGAGCTGAGGCTTTGTATAAGTCTGAGACCTCGCTCTGGGACATGAGATCTTTCTCCTTCTGACTCTCCTGCAGAATCTTGCAGAAACCAACTGTTTAATCCAATAAAGGGCCCTAAAAGTGGGGGTTAAAATAAGGTTTAGAGACAGAGAAAGGCAGATTGTAATAACACTAACAACCAATAAAATAAAACTTATAGACAACAGGCCAAGAAGGAGATAAAACAGATTAATAAAAATTAATAAAAAAGCAGAAAGATGTAAAAGAAAACCAAGAACAGATGGAGTAACTAGAAAAACTAATTGTGATAGATTATAAGCAAAGTTTATTTGCGATGTTGAAAGGAAAGGCTGGGACCAATGTTGATGTTGAATTTACTGCTAGCTTTGCGTGGTTTAAATGGACAAAGAGGCCCACTGAGGCTGGGGCTTGGAATTTGTGAGGGAGCAAGAGGAACAGGTTGGGGAGGAGGGAAGCCCAGGAACCCACCTCCACCCGCCTGTGTCTGCTTCTCCCCAAACCCACATACATGGGTGTGCACAAACTCACTTCCCTCACTCTGTTCTCTTTCCCCCAGTCTCATTCCCTTCTTTGTCTCTCTCTCTCTCTCCTCACTCTCTTTTCTCCCTGTCATTCTTGATCTCTGCTATCCCTTTCTCTCCCCTTCTCTCTCCCTTCCTCCCTTCCCTTCCCTGTCCTTCAGGTCTACTTTCCATCCCCACCAGCCAGCATCTCCTTCTACAGACCTCCCACTGGCATGCACATGCATATCTATACCCTGCCACGTGCACTCTATCTTTTATACCTATTTTTATTGTCCCTTTTCTGTTTAGATGAGTTTTGGTACACAAATATGTATATTATCTCTATATATACAAAACCCTAATATGCAAATAGACTGAATGGTGGAATAACTGAACAATCAGCTGCTAGGACATGTGCTGACCACCGGGGGGTGCATGTGGTACATGATGGGCATCAGCATGGCAGAATGATGGAGCAGGTGAGTGGGGGCACCAGAACAAGGTAGGGCGTTGGTCACTGTCATCAGTGAGCCTCTGGTGGTTATTGAAAATTCTTTGCTCTTGCACTGCAGTCCCACTGGGCCCTTGCTCCTGCTGCTGGTGCCAGCTCCACTTGTACCTGCTGCCGGTGTCCAGCACCGGCTTTAATTGCGTGGCACTATCAGCAGGTGCAAGTGAGGCTGGCACCATCACCATGTGGGAGTGGTGGCAGCGGGAGCAGGGCTGCTGGCAGACAAAGAACCAGGGGCCGTAGCAGGAGGGGCCAGGCAGGGGTGCAGAGGGCAGCCCGAGACCTGCCCCTGTGCCCACTGCAGCCTCATAGCCCATAGTTCCTTTCAAGATGCATGAATTCATGCACTTGTCTCCTAGTTGTGTTATAATTGCCTATTGTAGTCAGTAACATGTTGTATAGGTGGGCAGCCTGGGAGCAATAGCTCTCCCATATAGCTTAGGTGTGTAGTAGGCTGTGCAATCTAAGTTTGGGAAAGTGCACTCTGATGTCTGCACAGTGATGAAATCACCTAATTAGACATTTCTCAGACTGTATCCTCATTGTCAAATGACACATGGCTATGCAACCATATAAATAATCCCATTAAATGTTAATAGTGTGAATACCCAAGTTAAAAGGCAAAATGATTCTCAGATTAGATTTTAAGAAGCAAGACCCAAGTATGTTATGCCTATAAAAATGAATTTTAAATATAGTGGCAGAATATTTTAAAGTAAAAGATAGAAGAAGATATGCCATGTGAACACTATTCCAAAGAAAGCTAGAACGGTTATATTAATATCAAACAAAGTAGATTTCTGATGAAAAAATATGACAGACTAAAGAAGGCCACCTCCTAACAATAAAGAAGTCAGTTCACAAAAGGATGGGACAATATCAAGCCTTACTGAACCTAATAACAGCATCGAAATACATGAAATAGGAGTCAGCAGCTCTGAACTAAAAATGGACAAAGCAGAAATCATAGACAGAGATTTTAACACCTTCTCTCAACAATGGGATAGAACAACTGGAGAGAAATTCAAGAAGAATATTGAAGATTTGAACAACATCATCAACAAATGATCCACTTGACATTTATGGAACACTCCACACCAACAGCAGACTATACATTCTTCCCAAGCACACAAGGAATATTTACCACAATAAATCATATGCTGGGTCATTAAAAAATACATTTAAAAGGATGCAAACCATACAACGTGTGTTTTCCAAACATAGTTTAGTTAAATTAGAAATCTAAAGAATCTCTAAACAGAATGCCTAAATAGAAGACTTTTAAATAGCACATGTCAAAGATGAAGTTAAAAGAAAAATTGCAAAGTATTGTGAAATGAAAGGAAATGAAAATTCAACATATGAGAATTTGTGAAATGTTACTAAAGCAGAAGGAAAAACTTCTAGTACTAAATGGTCATATTAGAATAAGAAAGGTCTCAGATTAATGAACACTTGGAAGAATGAGAAAAGGAATTTAGTTAACTAAATTCAAAGAAAAATGAACATAATAAAGAACAAAGCAGAAAGCAATGCAAAAAAGAACAGAAACAATAGACTAAATAAATAGAACAAAGCTGGTTTTTTAAGATCAATACAATTGATTTACCTCTAGCTAGGAAAATAATTGAGAATACAAATAATCAATATCAAGAATCAGAGATATGCCACAATCAGAGATTCTACAAATATTAAAATAATATTAGTAGAATATTATGAACAACTTTATGGCAATAAATCTGACAACTTAAAATGAAATGAACAAATTACTTGAAATATACAAACTACCAAGTCACATTGAAGAAAAAATAGTTAACAGTATTTATCCCTATGACTTTTAAAGACATTGAAATTTTAATTAAAAATCATTTCATACAGAAAACTCTAAGCCCTAATAATTTTTTTCAGGTGACTTGTACCAAATAGTTAAAAAAGAAATATTATTGATTCTATACAAACACTTCCAGAAAATTGAAAATGAGGAAATAACTTCCCATCTGATTCTAGGAGGAAAGCATTATCTGATACCAAAACCAAAAGATAACTACAGATTCATTTCTCTCAAGAACATGGACAAACACATTTTAAATGGTAAGCTGCACACGACAATGTCTGATAAGGATATGCAATGATATAATGATAACTACATATTCCTGGATACTTATCATAAGAATGCAAGTTGGGTTTCACTCTCAAATAGCAATCAATTGTAACTCACCATATCAACAAACTAAAAAACAATAACACACATCTGATTATTTTATAAATTCAGACAAAATATTTGACAAACTACCCTCTATCCCTAATAAAACTTCTCAATTAACTAGGAATAAAATAGAATTGTCTCAACTTGGTAAAGATCATCTGTGAAAAATCTACAGCTAATATCACACTTAATGGAAAAGGCTGAATGCTTTCTTGAATGTGATTTCACAAAATTTTATATATTGAATTTTCTTTTTTATTAATATTCATCTAAGGTACACTTATGTTGACTTTTAGAGAGAGATGAGTGGAGAGAAAGAAACATCAATGTATGAGAAACATCAATGCGAGAGAAGCATCGATTGTTTGCTTCCCATATGTGTCCCCACTGGGGATTGAACCTGAAATCCTAGGATGTGTCATGACTGGGAATCAAATCCACAACCTTTTTGGTTCATGGAAAAATACTTTAACTGGGCCACTCAGTCAGGCCTTGAAATTTCATTTAAAATTACTAGGTAATTTTTATTTTTACTTATTTTTTGACAAATGTGTTATTTAAAAGGTAAAGATAGTCATTTTCACCACTTTTATTCAATACTAGAGGCCTGGTGCATGAAATTTGTAAATGGGTAGGGTCCTTAGGCCTGGCCAGTGATCAAGATGGTTCTGTGGGGCAACCAGAGATCAGGGGGCCCTTACTGGTACCAGCCTTGGCTAGCCTGGAGCCTGCTGGCTGGGGCAGCTCCTGCATTGAGCGTCTGCCCCTGGTGGTCAGTGTGTGCAGAGTAACAGGTCATTCCACTGGTCATTGTGCTGTTCAGTTGATTTACATATTAGGCTTTTATAATATAGGATTATAACAGAGTTCCTAGCCCATGCAATTAGGCAAGAAAAAGAAATAAAGATACCCATATTGGAAGGAAAAAATAATACTGGTTTTACTTATAGATGACAAAGTTCTATATGTAGGGAACCCTAACACTCCCTTTTAGAACTAATGACCAAGTTTAACAAGGTCACAGGATGAAAGACCAATATACAAAAATCAATTGCAATTTCTCTATATCTGCAAAGAAAATCCCCAAAATGTAACAAAGAAAATAATTGCTTTCACTCAAAAGGAAAATATAAGTAAATTTAATAAAATAAATTCAAGTCTTAGATACCGAAAACCTACGAAACATGGCTGAAAAGAAATTAAATGTAACTTTAAAAAATAGTAAAATAAACAATTTTTATGGATCAAAAAATTAAATATTATTAAGATTTCAGTTCTCCCAAGACTGACCTATAGACATTGATCCAATTATTAAACTCTCTGTGACTTAAATAATGGACAAAATATGGATAATGACAGAACTTTATATGATAAGACCTGGAGAGAGTTAACTTAGTCACAGAAGAGAACTATTCATCAGGAGCACATCCCAGCTAAAGCAGAGGGCCTGATGTACAACTGACCTTCAATACATATCTGTTAGGAGAAGGAATTCAGGAGCTGTGCAACGTGGCATTCTTTTCTCAATTTTAATTTACAAGTGACTGGTAGCACAGTTTCCAATCCAACCATTCTGGCCCAAGTGAGAAATGCAAGCTATGACTGAAGAAGATGGATGGCTATCGAAGGCTGAGCAACTTTATATAGACATTCATATGTATGTGTGTTTTATATATACTATGTACATATAATATGTACTATATTTATGATGAATCTGATATCTACATAGTTACTAATAACTATTTATTATATATATTCTGATTAATTGGCTAGGTAATAAAAAGACATGTTAAGACTTCTTCTAGTTACCTGGTGTGAATCCTGGGTGAATGGTGGACCTCTTACTGAAACGATGGAGGTCCAGGGAGAACTAGTTTTGGATCCTCATCTGCAAATTCAGCTGTTAACAGCTGTATATGAAGGACTATGCGTGAAAGGATCAAAGAGGGCAAGCCTAAATTGATCTTTCATTTCTTGACATCTCATTTGTCACTGGGTTACTTTATTTTTCAAGAGTCAGTGTCCCAGCCTGCTCCACGCCACCAGCAGCAGTGCCTTCCCAGAGGGTACCTGCCCCAAAGCACCATCTATCACCTTAGCTTGCCCCTACCATCAGTTCCTTAAGCCCATCCTTGAAGAATTCAGCTGGAAAAAGGCACTAAATTAAGCAACTGTTGTAAAATGAAGAACAGCTGCAGGCTCCCAATACTTTAAACACACACACACACACATACACCAAAACAAAAACTCTTCAGCTTTGAATCTGGGTCTCACCATGAAGCTTCTTGGACCCATGCACACTCTGCTCAAATGCTATTTATCTGCTTAGGTTAGGACCTTCTGTTTACATGGAGGTTGATGGTGGTGGATAGGAGACTATAAAATATGGGCTGATTTTCAAGTATGAAGGTGATAAATGAACAGATTTTTCCTCAGATTGCTGAGCAAATATCAGCAGAGCCAACTAATGTAAAGATATAATCGTGATTAATCTCTTGATTAAAATAATTAATCTTGGTTAATTTTGCATTTAATCATTCCTTTTTATCAATGTCTAACATGCAGCTTTATAGAAATATTCATTTAGACTAATGGATATTTCATTTCTCCAATTACTCTGTTTATTCTGAGCTTCTAAAATCCTCAAATTCCAGCTCTTTCATTTGCAGCAAACTTCAGTATATAATCAGAGCTCCACGCAAGATGTTTTTTCCAGACCTAAGAAGTCTCTACAATGTTTAGTTAAGGACAAGAAAAAGGAGTAAGTGGGAGGGCATGAGAGATCTGAGGGCTTCAGGGCCTGAAGGAGAAAGTGTGGATGATCCTTGTCAAACATTTGCTTAAGACCCAGAGTTCTACTTTATGGCCACTAATTGATTGTCCTAGTATTAATAATGTCATGCACTTAATAGTTTACAATTCATTCTTTCACATCTAATACCTGACTTAATTCTTGCTAAGAAGAGGAGTCACTTTCTCATTTTAATGATGAGAAAACTGAAGTCTTGAATAGAATGTAGCTCCCTGAAATGTATGACTAACAACAAAGTTAATATTGGAGTTTGGCTTTTCTGGCCAACAATGAAGGTACCGAGTGAGCCAAATGAGCATTCCGGCCTGTGTGCATGCACAGCAGGTCCCTCCTGTCTTTGAGTGGGGGGCTCATGCACTCAGTGAATATTTAGTGAGCAACTGCTCTACAGCTAAGAGTGAGAGAGACTGTCTGAGGAGCAGGAAAATCACCAGGGAACAACAAAGAAGCTCAGAGCTGACTTCCAGTCCTCCTGAAACCACATGAGTCAAATTTTGTGATTTAGTGCCTGAATCACAAAATCAGGGCTCATCCAACCCAGCACCATGGGAATGTATGGCAGGAGAATGGTCACCATGATGTAGGTGTAGGATGGGCCAGCCAAATAAGCCACTAATACCGAGGTAGTACTGTAAACTCTTGGATGGGCGGTGAGGAGTCATTTATTTTGACTCCTGACCTCTGCTGATAGGGAAACAGACCAAGAAAGATAGTGATTCAGTCATACCGCTGATGGGTGGCAGTGTTGGCATTTAAACTTACCCTGACTCTCAGTTACTCCCAACCATGTCCATCTGCTCTCCAGGAGTCCTGCTCTGGACACCAAGGCCTATGCCCAGCTCTACTGCCCAGGACCCTCTTCTGAACTCAAAAGCCAGATAGCCAGAGGGCCAGAGTCATACTCTCTGAACAGCTGCCATGTGCAGAGCATCTACCAGGGCTCAGTCACTGCAAAAAGCTTGGCAGACACCTGCAGGAGCCTGTGGCATCCATGCTACAACTTCTGACCTGCAGATGCTGAAACCAGTCTAGCAAGTAGAGGTGACTCATCGAAACTCACACAGCAGGGATGTGGTGAGACAAATTGAAGTGCTCCATCCCCAAACCCATTGTGTTCTTTCATTTGTTTCCCTCTCTCATGAGACCAAAATATGCATAAGCTACAGGGTGGGGTGCTTTTTTGCTTAGTATGTTGGTGTAACTGGCCTTTGCAGATTAATCCTGAGCCCGAGCAGGGACTGGATGGAATGAGGCAGGAGACCTGTTTTCTGATCTTTTTCTCATTCATCCCTTCAACAAGTATTTTAAGCACATTTACTGAGAGCTAGTGCTGTGCTAGGGTCGACCACTGTACAAGATGTGTGACCTCAGGACAAGGTGAATCTCTGCGCACCAAACTGAGGGTGTTCTTAGGATCATTGCTCCTCTCTTTTGACTCTGGAATTCCAGCTCCCATTTGGTCAGGACAAGAGGGTCCTAATGCTTCCCTCTGTAGAAACAGCTTCCTTATTGTCAGCTTGGAGTGGTACTGAGAGAGGTGGGGCCTCAGGTTAGGCTCCCACATGGTTGCCTACCCATGTTTAGAGCTGTAGGTTTAGATGTTTCCTAAACTGGGCTGTAGGACATTCAGATCCACTTGTAACATCCAACTCACTAAAACTCCATGGTGGCCCTTGGAGAAAAATCCTGATAAAAATAAACCAACTTGACTGAAAACAGGAGGAGCATCTGTCCTAACCCCAGGAATTCTGCCTCAAAGTCTGGGTGACAGTGTTGCACATCAAGGCCGAGAGTCCTTTGGTTCAGAACAAAAGATGACTGATTTACCGGGTACATCCCTTCTTTGTGTCCAGCGTTTGGCCTAATGGCAGAGTAGGCAGCTGATGGGTAGAGATCTGAGCCTTCAGAGATCCCAGGCGAAGCCACACAGCATCTCCTCATTCCCACTGGGGTGGTGTGGGGTACTGAGTTGGACACCAACCAAGCCCTTTCTCTTGAGGGCTTCATGTTTTCATGTTTGTAAGCAGTCTGAGGCCTCTGGAACAGGAGAGATGGATTGGAAAATGATGTGATGGTGTCAACCTCCTTCTCCTGCCCTCTCTTCCTCCAAGAACTCAGATCTGAAGGTCAGAAGAACTGCAACACTCCCCTTTCTGGGGAAAGTGCTGCATAGTGTACATGAGGCAGAGGGTAGCTGGAATGACTCCTTATGGCTCCAGGCACACACAAGGCTGTGCCACCTGAACAGCTGAAAAGTCCTGTGTGTCAGCCTGGGACTGGCATCATCTAATGAATTACCTAACCTCCCTTGTTTGGAAGGTAGACCTGCACTTTCAGAGCCATCAGATAGAGTAGATGGGGTGGTCGTAGAGCTGGCTGTGCTGCAGAGGTGACTGTACTTGGAGGTCTGGAGCTGTAGGGCACAGTGTGGTGGATTAAAGGATGTGTGTGCCATTTACAATATTGAAATTGGATTCTTCCTGCCCAGGGGCTTATCACCCTGTGGAGTCAGATCAATGCTCAGCTCACGATGCAAACTCCTGCTGGGTCTCCATGTGGCACCACCCCTCTACAGCTTTTGACAGTCAGCTGTTCAATCAATAAACAATTACTGGGTACCCTGCTGTGTTCTGAGCATTGGCCTGTGAATTTGTACATTGCTGCTAAGTTCAAATTATGCATGGGACCCAGGGCTAAGTAAGTGTTCATTCATTCACAGGTACTTCCTGAACCTCCAGAGTGGTAACTGTTTTTATCACCCAAAGTAATGCGAAATTTTCAACAGGTATTGTTCTGAATGTCATATACCCTGAGTGGCCAGATTATTATGACTACCCCATTAGTAGTTTGTTGGACCACCTTTTGCCTTCAATACTGCAGTGATTCTTGGCATCGACTCCACGAGATGCTGAAAGGTGATGCAAGGAATCTGACACCATACCTGATGAATATCACTGTACAGTTCTGTGAGATTTGATGGTTGAGGAACCAGCTGCCTGATGGCTCTTTTAACTTTGTCCCACAAATGCTCCATTAGATTGAGATCTGGTAATTGTGGTGGGCACCTAAGCAAGGTAAAGTCTCCCTCATGTTCTTGAAACCATTCCTGCACAATACGAGCTCCATGGCATGGCACATTGTCTTACTGGAAGAAGCCATGTCCATTGGGATATGCCATCAACATGATAGTCCCAGATGTTAAAGGGCTATAAGATTGCACTTGATAAGCAACAACACTTAGGTATGTTGTGTTATTCAGACGTTGTTCCACATGAATTAAAGGGTCCAAATCCTGCCAGGAAAAATGTGCCCCAAACCATAATACTGCCCCCACCAGTTTGAAGGGGCATGTGGGGTGCATGCTTTCTTGTTGTTTCCATGAAATTCTCACTCTGCCATCTGCATGATGCAACTGAAAATGTGATTCATTGGGCCACATGACTTTTTTCCAATGCTAGACTGTACAATCTTTGTGTGAATTGGAGACATTTTATCTTGATAATTGCAGACAGCAAAGGTGTTTGAACAGGCCTTTGGCTTCCATATCCCATACAATGCAGTATATGGCTAATTTGCCTACAAACGTCAGGTGGTCCATAATAATCTGGCCACTCAGTATATAGTAGTATGGGTAAGTATTTGATCTTCCTAACAACTCTATAAGATAGATACTATTATTGTTACCAGTTTACTGAGTAAACAGACCCAGTGCAGCCACAGAGCTGGTGGGTTAGAAATTCAGTGATTGATCCCAGGCAAGAGTTAAGAATCTTAACTACCCAATGTATGCCTAGCAGAGTGTGCAGTGCTAGGTCTACATCATGAAATGGGAGTAGGAACACTGAAGTTGTTCAGAGTCTGGATGGTGGAGTCCACATGCCTCAGACTGAAATTGTGTCTACTGCTCACTGCTTACTTCTTGCAAGTCATTTAAACTCCCTGTCCCTTATTTTCCCTGTCTATAAAACAGAGAAAATAATAGTTCTGGTATTCAGAGTTATTGTAAGATGTAAACCACAAGGCATGTTGTGTGGTCATAAATTAGTAAATATTATTGATGATAATAATGATTATAATTATAGTAATATATATATATATATATATATAGTAATATATATATATATTCCCTTGAAAATGTATAGCCTAGTCAAAGAGAGTTTCCATTACTAAATGTTTTAGCCAACTAATTTATGTGTGAAAGTTGGGGGAGACAGAGATGCACAGGGTGAGAAGGGTTCTCTGTGGGTTCCTGAAATGCAATGAACTTGTGTCTCTTGTTTGCTGCTGCATCCTCAGCATCTAAACATGGCTTTCACAGGTGCAATCTAAATATTACATATTTAATCAATCAATTGACTCATTAATCAATAAATTAAAATACAAGACTGAATCTGGTCTATGTCTAAGAACCAGGGATCTGTCATATCCATGCTGGGATTAAGAAAAAGGAGATAAAAGTTTTAAGGTGTCTTGAGGTCCAGACGTTAAAGGGCTATAAGATTGCACAAATGGAAGTCAGGGACTGGGCATGTGTGGCATGAATTAATGATGAGACATTACTACATTCCAGATGCATGTGGAGGACAGGGACAGAGCAGTCTGGCCTAAACAGGGCATGTTAGTGAAATGAATAGTAGAGTGAAACTGCAAGGGAGGCTTAGCGCTCAGTTGTGAAGGTGTGTGAAAAAGCTTGGACTGTTTCCAGTCATCATGAGAACATTTTCACTGGTTGTGACATACCTGAATAAACCTGGAAACTGACTAGATTGCAAGGGGAGAGCCTGGAGCCTGGGATATTGGATAGAAACACATGCAATAATCCAAGGGAGAAATAATAAGACCAAGTGAAGAGGCGGTGCCAACAGAAAGGAGACTGGCTAGTCCATGACTGGCATTCTGCTAATAAGAAAGAATGCAAAAAGACATTGGAGTCACAACTGGCAGAGTCTAACCTTACTCAGCCACTGTCTCTTGGAGCTACACTTTGGAAAGAACCTTGGCATCTGATGGTTCTGGAATGTAATCTAGCTCACTCCTTATTGGTTAGATGAGTGTGGGTGAGATCAGTGTTCCCTGTGGAGCTCTGTGTTTTCATCTTTAAGAAATGGGTTATGGTGACCACATGCATTGTATTTGTAGGTGTATGTATAAGTGGGTGGGGATGCATGTGTGTTAATCATGAAACCTGGCCTGTGTGAAGGAGCCTATATATGTAGGGTATATTTTAGTCTTCTGTACCATTTGCTAATGTGCAGTTGAAGAACAAAGGCTAGGGGATGTTTTGCTGTTAGAGGCCAGGTACTGACTGAAGATAGAAATGCATTTAAGAGAAAGTAACTTGGAACAAAACTCATTAATGTACCTGAGCCCTGATTTATTTATTTGTAACATGAGACCATATCCACACCATAGTGTGGCTGAAAATGTAAAACAATTACCAATGCCTCAAACACTAGTATTGTGTCTAGTACATAATAGTTACACATGATGAACAAAAAAATTAAACACTCTTTGACGTGTTGGCTCTTTGGACATGAAAACACTGGAAAATGGTTGAGGGAACATGCACCAGCTTTTGAGAAATATCTAGAAAGCACTCATCAGGTTGGGGTGCATACCAATGCCCAACCCAGGGACACCTGATATGCTTGGACCATCAGACCTACTAAAGTTATGGTTTTTCAGCAACAAGATATGATATATTTGTCAAAAAAATGCTAGTGAACATTATCCGGTTTTCCTTTGGAACTGAGATTTCCTCTGTGTTTGTCACAAAGCTGTAGTGTGACAGGTAGCAACTGATTTCTTTTTTTTATTGCAGATGTCTGCTTCAAAGGAGCAGTTATCCCTACCTGCTGCCTCTTTCCCTCAGAATCTATCACAGGTTATTTTGGTAGCTCCCGTGCCTTAATCTTGCAATCATTGCCCTGGATTTAGATGCAAATATCAATTTCTTTGTCAAAAGCACCTCCCACACTCACATGGTGACTTAGTGCTTGTGGCAAGCTTCCCATCTTCTGTCAAAGGTGGGCTTCTGTCCCAGTTCACAGAGCAGGACAGTGGGATGCCGCTGTCCATGGTTCTGAAAAGAGCTTAGCCGCGCCCCTCCCACCCTTATGCTTGGGAATTGACACAGTGTGGAGAAGAAGGAGGAATAGTTCAGACCTATTTTGAGATCTCCCAATATTCCTTGGCAGGCCCTGCTTTCTCCAGAACATTCAGTCTTTTCTTCAGAGGGATGCTCATCTTCCCTGTGGATTCAGGCCTGATGTGCGCTTTAGCTAATCAGAATCAGATGCCAAAATAAATCATAGACTAGGACAAAAGGCTCTCTTCTACCCTCATGTGGGCACCACCCGAGGAACCAGAACTTTTGTTCCATGTTTTCCACGTTTCTCTTCCTTAAATGTTGCCTCCCATCCTCGCTTCACTCATTTATTCAACAGAAACTGCTCTTTGCCAGGTCACTGTCAGGGTGTGCCAGATAAACATACCAGGGACAGGCATTTTTTTTTCCATTTGGGGGCTCACACTGTAGCACTATGGTATCAGAGACAGATGCACACACACTGATAATAATTTCACAATACACAACAGAATATGTTTGTGGAAAAGTTTGAGTAAAGTTATGCTCAAGGATAAGTTGAATATAAACTGAGGCAGTTAGTAACTTGGCTAAAGGTGGTGATGATGAAATTCTTCCCTAAACTTTAACATTGGAGTTGGGATTCAGAGTAAGAGTATGAGTTCAACTTGTAGGCCAGGTTGGCAAAATCCTTCTTGTAATAAGCAATAAGATATGAAAGAAACAGATATAGGACATAAAGGCAAGTAGATTATCTGGGCAGTAGTGAGCTTAGTCTTTTAGGCCAGTGGTCAGCAAACTCATTAGTCAACAGAGCGGCAAGCCGCAGCTCGTGAGCTGCATGTGGCTCACAAGCCACAGTTTGCCGACCACTGGCTTAGGCTGAGCAAAAGAGCCCAACAAGTTGATGAAGACAGCAAGGAGGTTCTGATATGTGAGTAAACATTGTGGGAATAGAGACCAGAGAGGGGATTTGGGATCAGATCATGAGGGCTATCTGCACAGGTGAAGGTTCTGGGTATCCATAAAAAGACTTGTTTAGTGGATGTGTATACCAATCATTTTAGTGCCATGTGATCCCCAATTCAAGAGTTTGTTCCAATAGTTACAGAGACTCTGGAAATCAAAGAAAGGCATATGGAGAAGATGTTCCAGCAAATTTTGGAAGATGAGTAGCAGTTTTTGATGCATTCTATTGTATTAAATTATTCCTCATTATCATTAATCTTCATGAAAACTCTTTTATTATCTTTCTTGGATATTTTTATTTTTATGTGAACTTTAATATCAATTTCTTTGATTCAAAAACAAAGTTGGTGGTATAGTTTAACAAAATCATATTGAATGTACAGATTTAGAGAAAATAATTTGATTTAGTCTTATAATCTAAGAAGAGAGTATGCCTTTCAATTTGTTTATGTACATGTTGTACTTTCTATTTTTTAAAGAGTTTCTTCATATCAAGCACACCGTTTTTAAAAATGGATTTCTAAGCAAATGGAGCCATTTCTTTCAGAAACGTTTTCATCTTTATTTGATTTTGAGGTTTTAAACATCCCCACAAGCGCCCACTAAATCCGGTGTTATTATCCTAGCTTCATGCAGACTGTATCTGAGCCAATACTCATACCAACTCTGTCTGACTCCAACATCTGTGCTCTTAATTACAGTTATATCACAGGGATGATGGAGAAGGGTTGGGCTGTACCTAATAGGCCTGTGTTTCCCAAAATAGGTTGGAACCCACTGTGCATAGAACTGGACCTTGGAAGCTTAACTAATAAACATTCAGGTAGCTATTTCTACACCATTTGTTTAGAAATTATCTTCAAAGGCAACTAGTGCAAGCCCTTCCCTTTCTATTCTCCCTGCCCCCAGCAATAACTCATACATCTATTTTGGCAGGAAGACCTAGGAGGAGAAAACGATTCTTATACTGGTGAAGGAAGTGTTGATTGAGGCAATGAGGCTTTGGGATGCCAGAAGGTAGAGCAATGGCACCTGGCACAAACTATACTCTAACACTCTGACTTTGCTCCTCAAATATTACTATTTTCACAATCAGGAGCATGAGTCAGTATGATGGAGGTGGAAAACAATAATTTAAAAATGGTAAAATTTATTGGATAGTCAATGTCACTGGAAATATGTGAAAAATTTTTTTTTCAAATTTATATCCACCTATTTATGAGGCTTGAGTTCTGAAACATTTTCAATAACAGAGCAAAGAAGCTTTGCCTACATGTTGATTCTAACATGCATTATTACTGCTCTTTAGTACAATTATTTCTCCTCTTATTTTTATGAAAGATAATGTTTTATTATTAACAACTAGAGGCCCAGTGCATGAAATTAATGCACTCGAGGGAGGGGGGTTCCTCTCAGTCTGAGAGCTCTCGGAAGATGTCCAACTGATGGTTTAGGTCCGCTCCTGTGGAGACTGGGCCAGGAGTGGGCCTAAGCCAGCAGTCAGACATCCTTAATGCTGCTGTGGAAGCAGGAGAGGCTCCCTCCATTGCTACTCTATTAGCCAGCCATGAGCCCGGCTTCTAGGCTTCTAGCTGAGTGGTGCTTTTTCTGTGGGAGTGCACTGACCACCAGGGGGCAGCTCCTACATTGAGAGTCTGCCCCCTGGTGGTCAGTGCATGTCATAGAGACCAGTCATTTCACCATTAGGTCAATTTGCATATTAGCCTTTTATTATATAAGATGAGGCTATAAAAAACATTTTTGACATATCCATCTCTATGGACATAATGTATTCAATATTAATTTATTTCCCAGCCTCAAAATATAGGGTGGGACAAAAGTAGATTTACAGTTGTTCATATGGAAAGTAATATAATAACTAATAAAGGATAATACAAGAGTGAACTGTATTTTGCATACTCAGTTCAGTAAACCTTCTTTTGCCCCATCCTGTAGAATAAAAATGCAGGAATCAAGGTTCATGTGAGGCCACTTATGCCAGTGGCACTGATTTGTATACCATGAGACAAAGTAATTGATAAATACCTCTAGCAGTATCTCTGACTTTCAGAAAGACAAGTTGAAAGTATAATAAAGATAACGTAACAACAATAATAATGCTAACAGCTATCACTTGTACAAATCTCATTCCAGGTATTATAGTAGACACTTTCTGTATTGAATGATTAATCTTCACAACTACTCTGAGAGATGCCTTCCATTGCTACCACCTGACAGGTAACAAAATGGAAACAGAGGGTGTAAATGACTTGCCCAAAATTGCAGAGCAAATGAGGTGGCAGAACCAGGCCTCACAACCAGTGGTCTGGCTCGAGTTTGCACTCTAACAGTGGCTCCAAACCCTGGTGAAGTCATACTATAAGGTATAAATGGCTGATGAAGGAGACAGAAAATGGGTAAGATAAAGATGATGATTGACATAGGAGGACTAAAATGATGTACAGGCAATGTGCTTGTCATTTCACGTATTTTATTTAAGCCTCCAAATAAAAATGGGTGGTAGGAATGCTTATTCCAATTTGTGAATAAGAAAATTGAGGCTCAAAATGTTGATTTACTTGCCTAAAGAGACAGAGCTTGCATTGGACTGTATCTGCATTCTTTCCAAGAGCACCTCCTGGTGTGTCCCCACAAGAGCCTCTATAATTCGAGTTTGCACTTGGGAGCATCTTTAAGTCACCTCACACACCTTTTGCATGCACATGCATAGACCATTGCCTAGACCTACACTGCAAGGAGACATTTGTCACAAAAAATGGCTCTCTGGCCACTCAACCTATCTGTTGAGGACCAAACATGTTGAAGAATTGCTCACCACCTGATTTTATTGACTGTAACCCCAAATCATCTTTTTTTAAATAGGACGTTTTCAAAGGGTGAGTGGAGAGAAGTGACATACTATTGCACAACAGCCAAGACAAATCATCAAAGAGGTTGGCAGCCTGGAAGAAAGCCCTTCCTAAAGTTAAAGATGTGGAATTAACCTTTACATCTATCCTACAAACTGGAAAGACACAGGCAGGTTAGATGTAACTGGGGAAATGAAAAGGAGATTCTTACCCAATGTGCAGGCATAATGTGGAAAATGCCAAAGGAATCTATTACAGTCTTGGGTGGGTACCTCAGAATGTTCGAGTAGCTATAGGCCTGGCTCTCCCTAGCACCTTCCATCTCTGAGTCCTTTACAAAATAAATGCCTGAGCATCCTTTACCTAGTGCCATCAAGCGGCCACCACCAAGAGCATGTAATGGCCACTTGGTGCCAATGCCACAGCCTCCAACATCTAAAATGTCCTCTTCTACAATTTTATTAGGCAAGAGGCCTTCTTCAGAAAGCCACTTGATCACTCAACAATTGGTCAAACCCTTTGGTACTTTCCTCTTGCTCCATTTGGTCTGCCCACTGCTCTGACATCATCTCTTGCCATCCGCTCCTTTTATCTCTATAATTCGGCCACCTTGGTCTTCATCCCAGTTATCTATGCCTCCAAACCTTCTCTATGTCAGAGTTTTGGGTCATTTCTCCCAAGAATATCCTCCTCTCCTGTTTCAGATCTTAAAATATCACTATTCCCCTGAGACCTTCTGTGCTTACAGCATGTACAGTAGCATACTTGCTTCTCTCACGCCCAGTAACTCTCAATCGCTTCACTTGCTTGGAGTTTTCTTAGAACTTAGGAAAATGTACCCTCTTGCTGTTTTCTTGTTTGCCATCTGTGTTCCCCATTAGACCAAAAGCTCTATGGAGAAAGGGCCTGATCTCTCTTGTTCCCCCCTTTCCCTAAGTCCTAATGCCCAACAAGAGTGTTTGGTTTGTAAGAGACACTCAGTTTAACCACATGTCTTTGGATTAATAAACCTATGATTTCATTTAAAATCAGTTAGATAATCTTCCCTCCTGTGTGCTGTGGCTGAAGCCCATTGTCTCTGTTTTCATCTCCAGTCAAATTGGGAGTTATTTATGGAAAGAGTGTAGGTAAGAGGAAAATTCAGTAGAATCGAATTAGAAGAACAGATTCCAAGTCTTATCTCTGTTCCCTAACTACTGCATAGGTTAGAGAAATCTAGTCTCTCAGAATATCAGTGTTCCTTCCAACCTTCTTATGAGTGAATGAATGGAGTTTGGGCAACACCAGCATGCTCAAGTTAAGCCACACATGTGTGATGCTCATGAAATTAATAAAGACAATAAAAGCCACACGAAAATTGCTAGCAGGATCCATGTGATAAAAAGAGTCCAACTTAATGTTAAAAACATGGGAAAAAAATGAGAATGAGGAAAGTAACAGAATACCTATAGAAAAGCCACAAAGCTTCTGCCCAGCCTGCATTCACGAGAATAGTACTGGGCGCGGGGGAAGGGCTCAGTCAATAAAATGCTCATCAATACTTCCTAGTGTAAGGAGGCACAGCCTGAGGAGCTGCCCATTAAAACTTATAGAGCAGTTTTCAATCTTGCCTACTTACCAGAAACTCGTTTTGCTGAGACAGGTGGAATCATTAAGTTCTGCCTTTTTTTTTTTTCAGCCACCTAGACCTAATTAAGCATATCTAAAGTGTGAATTAGTTTTCTCAAGTTATTGAAATGCACTTTCAACTAAGGGGTGAAACCTAGATCTTAGATATCTAATAAGAGAGAGAGAGAGAAGGAGAGAGAGAGAGAGAGAGAGAGAGAGAGAGAGAGAGAGAGAGAGAGAGAGAATGCGCCTTGGTGATCTATATCTACAGTTAAGGTTTCTCCCTGCCTCACCTCACACCTCATATTCTTCTTATGCATGTGTGTGCAAGAAAAAGTAGATATAAGCAACATCTAGACTTCAGCCTTTCCTCATCAAAAAGATAAACAAAAATTCCCATAAGGACCAAAAAGGGTAAAGCAAATTCACAGTTATATATACAAAAGGTGTGGAAAGAGCACCCATGCTTAGTATGAGCAAGAGGCTTATGACTGCATTGCCACACTGAAAATCTACCAATGCAATAAAAAGACAAGAACTAGAGAAACAGGCAATAAGCTTCCCAAACGTTGGGTGAAGAAACCTGTTGGAAAGAAATACTCACAGAATTGCATGAAGGGCACTTTCAGCAATAGAAAAGCCAGAACAAGGTACAATAACAGGAAAGCCCCAAGATGAGATGTTAACATAAAAAAAAAATGGGATGAAAGGGGATATCGCAGATTTCAAGAAACAAATTGAGAATCCAAGCACTGTTGTAAATTTAATGAATTAAATAGAAATCACAAGAACAAAATAGGCCCAGCTACAAGCAAAATAATGATACAGAAAAGCAGTTTGGAAATAAGCATATGAATGAAGAGGTAAAGATACAAGGTAAAAAAGTTAAAAAGAAGATTACAAGTATGCTTTTTCTTATTTTGCCACCACTTGGAGAGAGCTTATTTCAGTTTTAGACTAACAGAGAATAAATGGGGCCCAGGAGATAATAAAGACAGATTGCAGACAGTGTCACTTAATCACCTAGCTCTACTGTATCTGAGACTGGAAATCCCCCTTTAGACTTCCTGGTTACCTGAACATCCAACCCTCAATGGCTTTGCATAAGGAGTTTTTGTTATGTTTCCTTGCACCTGAAAACAGCCTTCTTAATAATATGCTTTGAGCTGAGTGATCTAAAGTAACATGGGAAGTTTTCAGAGTCTTATGTCTTCACCTGCAACATAGAGATAACAATAGCACCTACCCTGAAAGGTGGTGGTAGGCACTCTGTACAGCATTCAGCACAGCATCTGGTATGTGGTGAGTGATGTACATGGAGGCTATTATTTTTGAATTCCAAGTGAATTCCACCTAACCTGGAGAGATAAACTATTTCTACTTTGTCTTGAAAGATTTCATTGACTAACTCTTATATGGTCCTTAATATATGACAGGTATTTTGTTAACCATTTTTTACATACATTAATTTAAGCCTTACAAACTCTATGGATTAGATATACCATTATTCCTATTCATTTCCATGTTATAGAGGCACAGGAGGTTAGGCAACCTTCTCAAGGCCACACAGCTTGTTAGTGATGGAAGGAGAGCTCCAGGAGCTGGTTAGTGATGGAGGGGAGGGCGGGTCGAAAGCTGGTTAGTGATGAAGGGGGAGCTCTGGGAGCTGATTAGTGATGGAGGAGTCTCTGGGAGCTGGTTAGTGATGGAGGGGGAGCTTCTGGAGCTGGTTAGTGATGGAGGGGGAGCTCTGGGAGCTGGTTAGTGATGGAA
>JAAGEH010000024.1:2466246-2488848 GCA_011751065.1 Lasiurus cinereus
TAGATACTGGTTAGTGATAGAGGGGGAGCTCTGGGAGCTGGTTAGTGGTGTAGGGGGAGTTCTGAAAGCTGGTTAGTGATGGAGGGGGAGCTCTGGGAGCTGGTTAGTGATGGAGGGGGAGCTCTTAGAGCTGAGCTTTTTGCTAGAACTTGCTGCTGTGACATAGAAACAGCTGGAGGGACTGGTTGCAGCAGAAAGAATCACAAAAAATTTCTGAGCCAGATAATATAGGAGTGAGGTATGAATTCCACACAAGATAATTCAAAAAGTCCCATGAGGGACTGCTGTAGCAGCATCTGTGAAGCATGTCTGTGAGTGTTTGCTGTCCACCCTCCCAAAGGGAAGGAAGTGAGCTCTGCACCTTGGAGAGCTCTTTAGGCAAGAGCCAACTTCACCTGATGACTTCCAAGCAATCTTGCCTCCAGCAATTAAAATAATACTTTGACAAAGATAATTAAAATGCACACACAGCAAATATGCCTATACTGAGAAAATTTCTGAAGTTCATGAAATGTGACTGTTCTCTTGTGATATATACTCAATCATCTTAGCAATATAACAAGTTACCATTGTGCATCTCAAATGACGAAGGAACAATAAAAAGCCAAGGAAGGGCTGTTAATGGTTTGAATAAAGGCAGCTGCCTCCCTGAGCTGGGGGGGGTGATGAAGGTGCTGACACATGACAACAGTAAGGTGATGGTGGGAGGCTAAGGGTGGAAAGAAGAGCAAGGAGGGGACAGGTTCTGAGGAACAGGAAGCAAAGGAACATATTTCATTAAGAGCCTACTATATACAGCAATGTTGAAAAACTTAAATCTATTTTTTAAATCTTAAAATAGTCATGATGATACTATTACTGATCCTTACATTACAGCTGTAGGAATAGGAAGAGACAAAAGGTAAGGGTGGAGAGAAGGAATGTGTAAAGCAAGTCAGTGGAGGAGAAAGAAAAGGAAGAGAAAAGGGAAGCAAAAGATCAACATATATGTCCAACCAATGTTGCTCAGTGGTTGAGCATCATTGATCCATGGACCAAAAGGTCACTGTTTCAATTCCTGGTCAGAGCACTTGCTGGGTTGTGGGCTAATGCTCCAGTAGGGGGCATTCAGGAGGCAGCTGATTGATGTTTCTATCTCACTCTCCTTTCTCTCTCTGAAATCAATAAAAAAATCAACATATATAAATGGGGAAGTTAAAAAAAAAGGTACAAAAATACCTAAGAGAATAAGAGGAAAATCAACAAAATCCAAATCCTAGTGACCCTAAAAATAGCACAAGTTGATATCTTTTTTCCCAGGAAAGGTTCCATGGGAAGAGATTGTTCCAAGTCTTGTCTATGCAGAGAACATAGAAAAAGGAAGAGATGCCATGCTAGTTAAAAAGGGGCAGAGATTTGCAAGTGTTTGCAGGAAAAAGATACCAATGAATGTGCAACACTGGCCTGAGGCTTCCTGATGGGGGCCTGCAGTGACCTTCTATCTTGAAGGAGGCTATCCTGGACAATTATTTTAGTTAACTCTCGTAATGAACAATCTTAGGAGCTAGGTACTATTGCCAACACCATCACAAAGGTAGTAAGCAGCTGAGATGAGACTCAAATCTGTTGTGTTAACTATAAATCTGATGTTGTAAACACTGCCCTTCTTAGTTAAAAGAGTGGAAAGAAAGCATAATTATTTGCTCATCCTTTGAGGATATCTAGGTAACAATGCTCAGCAGGCCTTCTTCTTGCTCAGACCAGTTCACAGGGCTGGTCCAGGGCATGACTTGCTGAAATGTTTTTGCTGGAATTTACAAAGATACTGGTTGCAACCTTCCTATAGATATATTTTGTTTAGACTACATAGTATTTATTTTTAAAATTGAATTAGTTAAAAATGTTAAAATATTGGGATATTTCACACAAAATTGCAGATAAGCTTCCTTTCACTTGCTAGGCCTGGAAGCTACAGGAGACCCTAGGAAGTGAATCCTTCTCTTTTATAACAGCACCAGCAAAAAAAAGTTCAGAAGCTGCTGTCTGTTGTCTCTTAATCAACAAGTGCTTTCTTGTGGGTTAAATGCCCTGACTCAGCCGGCCTTGGTCATACGTCCACCATCCTTATAGCTGGAGTTGTGGTCATTCCCACCAGAACCACAGGATGGGTGAGTGTGGGACAGGTGCCTTCGCAAAATAAAAGCAGGACACTTTCACAAGAAGAGGAGGAAATGGATGTTATAATAACAGATTTCTACGTCAATTATACTAAACTACTTCTACCATTAAAACGTTTGTAAGTGAATAAGTGAAAGCAGAGCACTAATCAAGAGCCACCACAGGTCTGACCTAGGGTACCTTTAGAAGTCACTGTTCATCTGTTGCTGGGATCCCTCTGTGCGAAACCCTATGCAGACTCCCCAGAACACTCAGCATTTTCAAGGGCCAGGCAGGAAGCTCTCTGCAGGGCTAAGAGGACTCAGGGACTATTAGGAGGCAGCTATTGGCTGTTACTGTTCAGCAGCAGGCTAGCTCATTGACTCGCAGATGGTGAAACCCTGAAAGATAAAGTGGGTGCAGGGTTGGGTAATGCTTCCTCTGCAACCCTTGCAGCCTGCCCATCTGGAAGGAAGGGCATGTGGTGGTGATTTAAGGAAAGAAAGTGAAAGGTACCTTCTTTACTAGGATCCTTTATTTTCCAGGTACTGTGGTAGACAATTTTCTATTTACTATTTCATTCAACTTTTACAAAAACCCTGTAAAGTTAAAAGAATTTTAATACTAATTAAAAGTGAGGAAACTGAGTCTAGAAGTTTCTAAGCACCTTGCTCAGGGTCACATACCTAGGTACTTATTGCATCCACATATAAACATAGATATTGATCCCCTACTTTTATTATAGGCATTAAGTGCCCCTCTTCTAAAACTTTCCCATTAAGGCACTTGTATGTGCTCATTTACTCAGACCTAACAAACAATGCATTAGACTGCAAGCCGCTTGTAAGTACCAGTTTTACCTGTCATATCTGCTAGATCACCACTTTATCACCTGGCAAGGTGTTTGGCAAAATGGATAACTTGAATGAATATATGAGTGAATGACTTAACTTGTGCTTATAAAATTCATATTTATTTTATTCCACAACCATTTTGTGTATTTTCTTAAAATGCTTCTTTGCTCCCTCAACCCCTATACACAAGAAAATTTTTTATAAAAATAATTTTACAAAATTAAGCAATATTCAAATAACTTTTCATACCTTAGTTTTTTTTTACAATGAACAATACATTATAAACATACCTCTAGAGTAATAGGTATAAATCTAATTTAGTCTTTTTTTTTTTTTACAACTGCATTATATTTCATGGAATAAATATACTGAGCTTTGTTCAACTCTTCTTTTGATTATCAATATTCAGGATTTCTTGGCTTTTGTTCCTTGTCATTTTAAACATGCTTCAGTAATATCCCTGTATACATATTTTATTTACTCTTACATTTGTATTTATGGAGTAGACTTCCTGAAGTGGAACTTCTAGGTTGGAGACTATAGTGTATGAGATTTTTTAAACAGTATAATAGATATTGCCAGACGGCTTCTCAAAGATGCTGCAGCATTTCTTATTTATGCCAGAAACACATGAGAGCATTTCTCCCCTTCACATCTTTGCCAAACTTGTATATTAATGCTTTTGTTTCTTTGTCATCCACTGAATGAGGTGATGTTTTAATTTGATTATATCCAGTACTAATGAGAACTTGTCAAATGTTTATTGGCCATAACTTCTGCTTTTTGTGAATTGCCAAATTGTGGAAGAGTTTTCCAGAAGATCATTAAACCCTATTTTCTCTTCTTGAGCACAGGCCTGGATTACATTTCCCAGGCTCCTTTGCACTTGGCATGATCATGTGACTGAGTTCAGATCAATGAAATACAAGTGAAGTAATGGAATTCTCTTCCCCAGTTCTGTTTCAACAACTCCTCCCAAGTGTCATTCTAATACAGAGAACTCTGAAGGCCTAGAAAGAGGGAGTTATGAGACCTATAAATGAGCACATGAATGGCACCTGCTGTATAGGAAGACCTATGGTAGTCTTCACAAAACAGATACAGACATTCATATTATGTTAAATTGTGGCGATTCGGGGGTCAGAGAGCACCTGCCACTACCTATACTAACATCTGTTGATATTATTTGTCTATGAATTTGTTTTTTTGTTTTGTTTTTACATTTTTGAGATGCATGTTTTTTCTTAACATTTCTGCATCACCTATACATGTGTTAATCTTCTATTTGCAATATTTTCCTCAATGTATCCTTTGTCCTTTGATTTTATAATAATATCTTCTTCCTTTAATTTAAGAAATTTTTCTTTGACCTGAGATTTACAAATATTTTCCTTAAATGTAAATTCATATTTATTATGAATTATTTTCATCAAGCCAGAGCTTGTGTCTATATGTTCTGCATAGTAGGGATTAGGCATTGCCTATTCCCGGATAGATGGCTTGTTATGCCAGAGCCTTTTAATAAATAAACCTTTATTTTCTCACTTGAGTTAAACTATCATCTATGTAAAACACTAAATTCATTTATATCTAATCTGTATTTTCTATTGCTTTCTACTGTAATGTCTATTATTATGGCAATACTGTTTTGATTGGAGCATCTTTGGAGTATGTTTTTACATAAATGGTAGAATAATTCTCTCTCTGCCATTTCTCATTTTCAAAAACCCCAAATTCATTTTTAATGAATAATTAAAGCAAAAAATAAAAAAATGATAAAACATGGGATTCTGATAGGAATTTTGGTAAATATAGTAACTTGGAAAGGGTGGATTTTTATGGTCCATAGTCATCCATTCAGGAGCATGCTTTGTCTCTCCATTAATTCAGATCATGTTTTATGCTCTTCAATAAAATTTTATAGTTTTATTCAGATAAGTACTGTGCTTGCTAAATTTATTCATAGATATTTTATAGTTTTTATGACTATTGTGAATGGGTCTCCCCTCCTCCTACTTTCATTTCTAACTGTGTATTTTTAATGTTGAGTAATCTTTGATTTGCTGCTTCTATAACTTACACCATATTAAGAAACCGACAGTGAGTGCCATAGAGAATGTGGAGGATGAACACTTCCAAGTTATTTTTGTGCGTGTGTGTGTTTTTCCACCACAAACTATGTATTCTAGCTGGGTATTCTAAGAACCAGGTTGACAAATTGGTATACTATAAGGTAATGGATGAATAATCAAGGTGTGAGCAGAGGTTGAGCTAAACTGACTTCTCTGTGGCAGCTGAACTTGTTCAAATGCATGGTGATTCTCTTGGGTAGGAGTTAACACTCAGGAGCACACAAGGAAGTGCTCTGAGGATGTTCTACAAGATGAGCTCAGGATAAGCTGGGCCTTCATGATGAAGACATAAGGAGGCTGAGTCTAATGCAAGTAATAAGAAAAACTCAAATGCTCAACAGAATAATTGAGCAGAACAAAAACTGGAGAGCACAGAAGACCCAGACAAATAGGATCAAAGTGCTGTTTTGAAGGGGAGGAATAAAACTTCAATTGTATGTTTTTAACTCTATTTATTATGAAAGTATTACAGATGTTCCCTTTTCTGTCCTCCATTGACCCCCTTCACCCATAACTCCCAGGCCTTCACCACTCTATTGTCTGTGTCCATGTGTTATGCATGTATGCGTAATTTCCCCAGTTAATCTCTCTCCACCAACCCCACTCACCCTTGCCTTCTCTCAGAGCTTTGTCTATCTTTTCCATGCTTCTATGTCTCTGGATCTATTTTGTTCATCAGTTTATAGAGTTAATGAGATTCCACATAGGAGTGCAATCATGTGATACTTGTCTTTCTCTGACTAGCTTATTTTGCTTAGTGTTTTATTCTCCAGGTCCCTCCATGCTGTCTCTAAGAGTAAGAGTTCCCTTTTTTTTTTTTTTTTTAACTGCTGCACAGTATTTCATGGTATAAATATGCCACACTTATCTTAGCTTTTTTATCCACTTAACTACTTGTGGGTACTTGGGCTGTTTCCTGATTTTAGCTATTGTAAATTGTGCTGCTTTAAATATAGTGGTGCATATATTTTTTATGATTTGTGTTTTGCTATTTTTTAGGATATATTCCTAGAAATGGGATCACTGAGTTAAATGGTAGTTCTATTTTTAATGTTTTGAGGAAACTCCACAATGTTTTCCATAGTGGCTTCTCCAATCTGCATTCCCACCAGCAGTTCACTAGGATTCCCTTTTCTTCACATCCTTGCCCATACTTGCCATTTGTTGATTTGTTTATGGTAACCATTCTGACAGGTGTGAGGTGATAGCTCATTGGCATTTTAATTTGCATCTCACTGATGATTAGTGACTTTGAGCCTTTATACTAGTGCTTAATAATTAGAAAATAAAAAAATACATATAAATAATTTTGCTAAAGAATATACAGTACCTGTACACTAAGATTTTTTAATTGACAATATAAATTTAAAAAGACCTAAAAAGTGGATTAGAAGACTCAATATTTTTAAGATGCTTATTTTCCTCAAAACCCATTTAAAAATCCTAGGAAGCTGTTTTCTTGTAGTAATTAATGAGCTGAATCTCAAATTTCATTGGAAATGCAGAGGCTTTAGAATAGTCAAAACAATCTGAGGAAACATATACCATTAAATTAAATAATATAGTAGAATTACTTTGTTATTCCTCCTCACATGTTTACTGTATTGGTGTTGAGGTCTGAATTAAAGATTGTATACTCTCTAGACTTACTATAGAGCTAAAGAAATCAAGACAGTGTGGCATTGGTGTAAAACAATGGGACAGAATAATGAGCCCAGAAATAAATAGACCCACATGTGTTTGGTCAACTGAATTTCACAAAGGCACTGAGGCAATGCACTGGAGAAAGATTAATCTTTTCAATAATAATTGATTCTCCATTTGCTAAAAGTAAGAAAGAATCCCAGTATTTGCCTCACACACAAAATTTAACTTGAGTGGATTATGGATCTACATGTAAGAGCCAAAATATAAACTTAAAGAAGAAAACACCAGAGAAAATCTCAATGATACTTAAGGCCATCTAATACTTCTTAAATAAAACACACAAAATCTATAATAATAAAAGTGTAATATGCTAATTAGACCAGATGTCCTTCTGGATGTCTTTCCAGACAAGGCTTGGGCTGCAAGGGAATCCAGGATCCCAGGTGCCAGAGAGAAGCCGGTGCTGGCAGCCCAGGGAAGGAAGGCTTACTCTTGCCCAAATTTCATGCATTGGGCCTCTAGTAGATATTATAAAAGAAACAATATAAATAAATTAGATTTCATTAAAATTAAAAAGTTTTCTTCTTCAAAAGACTTTCAAAAAATCAAAAGGCAAATCACAAACTTGGAGGATATATTTTGAAAACATATGTAAACAAAAGTTTACATGTAGAATATATAAAGAACTCAGTATTCAAAATTAAAAAGTAATTGGACTGAAGGGGTGTAAGGGAACTTTCTGGGCTGTGTGGATGTCTTCTGTGTGTTTGGGGAGCGGTTGCATTGGTAACATCATGGTAACATATGAGATCTGTGCATGTATTGCA
Organism: Lasiurus cinereus; assembly: GCA_011751065.1. Taxonomy (NCBI): domain Eukaryota; kingdom Metazoa; phylum Chordata; class Mammalia; order Chiroptera; family Vespertilionidae; genus Lasiurus; species Lasiurus cinereus. The sequence continues at coordinate 2,473,843 of JAAGEH010000024.1, forward strand.
TGTAAACCAGACTACACAAAATAATTACCATGTACTAGTTAATTCTTACCTGAGTTATCTCAGTGAATCCTTACCTCAGCTCTAAAAGGTAGGTACTCATTTCATTTTCTAGTTGAGGAAATGGAGACTCAGAGGACAGGGGATATGCTCAAGGTCACACTCTTGTAAGTGGTTGAGTTGGGATCCAAAACCTGAATCTGGAGTCAGACCTTTGCTACCTCTTCATCCCATTGAAGCAGAAAATTGAGGGGAACATAAGCAGGATTAGAGAACTTTTTAGAATTGGGGTCCTTGGAAAAGCTTGGGGCTGCGAACTGGGAGAAGGTACATTTCCATAAGACAAGAAAACCAGGTGCCTATATTTCCATAAGACAAGGAGGCAGCAACAGGTATATTTACATAAGACAAGGGAACTAGAAGTGGTCAAGAAAGGCATATTTACAAAATAAAGAGAAGGAAACCCAAAAGGAATAGGAAAACAATAAGGAAGGAGGAGAGGAGAACCTCACAAGGCCCATGTGAGGTTTAACTTTTGAGCCCAGTCTAAGGGAATAGTGACCAATCAGAGGAGATACCAGGCACCAGGATCTGCAGCCTATATAAACCATAGGAAAAGAGAACCCAGTGGGATTCTTCCTCCTACCTACTTGGGAGTCAGTTATGTGGGACTCTTTCCCTTTCCCCATGTGGGAGTCTTTACTTGTTCTTCAATAAATCTCCACCTTTGCTATACGACTTTCTGTCTGTGGATTCATTCTTTGATACCGGTGGACAAAGAATCCGGGTTCTAGTCGAAATTTGGTATCACCATTAAATAGATTATCTTGAGTCAGAGGTGAACTAGGACGCATCCAGGCGACAGAGGCCATTGTGAGAATGGCGAGACCCCTGAGCAGCACAGACAGAGAGGGACGAGGTATGAAAACTTCGCTGGGCACTTGTGCGGTGGCCTCTTATCTGTGGAGCCGGTCTGCACCTAGGCACGCCTGTCAGGATAGAACCCACGATGAAAGCAAGGCCCAATTCTCCAGGCCCTCTGAGTAGCTGGGATTCCTTTCCTTTCCTATGGCGTCTCTTGGAGCTCTTCTTCATCTCCGGAGAAGTGGGCTTTTCCAGAGTGAGTTGAAGGAAGACTGTCTGGAACATCAGCCCCTTCAGGGCAGGGATCTTCATCTTATTCACTGGTTTTTCCCCAGGGCCTACCATAGTGCCTAGTTACTTGATGATTAACTAAATCCACCTGACCTCCATCCATAATTTCAGCAACCTTATGACCTCTTGTCCCAATTATGCCCTAATTAATTGATTATCTGTCTAGACCAGTGGTTGGCAAACTGTGGCTCATGAGCCACATGCAGCTCTTTGGCCCCTTTGAGTGTGACTCTTCCAGAAAATACCATGGCCTGGGCGAGTCTATTTTGAAGAAGTGGCATTAGAAGAAGTTTAAGTTTAAACAATCTGGCTCTCAAAAGAAATTTCAGTCGTTGTACTGTTGATACTTGGCTCTGTTGACTAATGAGTTTGCCAACCACTAGTTTAGACTTAGTGGGACAAATGCAGGTGACCAGGAGTCAGCAATAATAGCCTATCCCCTGGTTCTTAAATGTCTAGACAGCTGAGCCAAACTGGAACACATGGCACACAAGACAGAATTAGTATGCAATCACACAGGGTTTATTTACCTATTCCTAGTGGGTCCTAGGCTCCAGCAAAGGCCACCCAGCGATGCACACTGAAGGACGGACGACGAAAACAGAGACAGACAGGCGCTGCAGTTGGTTCAGGCTCACACAGCAGAGCAGTTGGGCTTGTCTCATGGAGCGACGTGGAGTCCTCTTATCAGGCAGGAGATATCAACTGAAGAAGGTCCCAGGCTTATATAGACCGAAGTAAACAACTTGTGTCTTATCGGTGTGGACCAGACAGTGTGCCTTATGGTAGGAGCACAGCATTTACACTTTAAGGACTCAGGGCTTTTACATCAAGATAGTGGAGTGTTCATTAATTTTGGAAGTTACAAAGTATTGAGGTGTCCACACAGCAAACATTTCACACAATAATTATTTTATACATTAGAGGGGTTTCCTTATGACCATAACATTATTATAACACCTCTGACCACTGTCTGCCTTATTAAACCTCATTGTAAGGTGAGATCCATAAGCACTGAGGCCATGTGAAACCTGCAGGGCCTCTCTCAGGCCCAGGCATGTGCTGGCCCGGGGCTTTTCTCCCGGAGCTGGAAGAAGGCACGCAGCATGGCCCCTGCATGGGCTGGTGCAACAGGAACCCCTCTCCTTACTTGGCCCTGTGCCTGTTCCTGGGGACTCACAGGGCCAGCCATTGATGGGATTAAGATTTGATTTGACACCCCATTGGGGCACCACTCTGAAACTCAATTGTGCCAAGTGGAGGAGCACTTATTGGTTTCAGAGGGGATGGAAACCAATTTAAGCAACCTCTGTTCTCTTCAGCCCAGACACACACCATTGCTCCGCGGGCTTAGGAACAGCTGCTGCCACCGAGCAGAGATGGGAGCTCACTGCGAAGCCCTCCCTCGTCTGTCTGCAGCACAGCCAGGAGAAACTGCATGCCAGCTCACTCATATCCTGGGTGCCAGCTCGCTTAGACCCTGCCTGCACTGTCCTTCCCACCCAAGTCAGCCTGCTTTCCTCCCAAAGGCAGAGCAGGGCTCGGAGTTCCAGCAGCCCTTGGGCCTGGGGCTTGAAAGCAGGGAGAGTATCAGAGGCTCCCTCTGAGGGTAGAGCTTAAGCTGCAGGGAAAGCAGAGACGCTGTAGCTCAGGAACTTTAATGGAACCAAAGTGGATGTTGGCCTGATTGTCACAGGAAGAGGCACAGACATGGATTTGTTTTCCAAAGCCCAAGGGACACAAGACAACGAACACCAAAAAAACAGAACAGTTCACTACATGCCGGGATCACATCCAGGCTGCCACAGTTACTGTTAGGTGTCCTTATGGCTGGGCGAAGAGTGCCTGGTGGCTGGGGAAATACTGTGTCTGGGTGTGTCTGGGCATGTCTGCCAGGGCATCTCTGGAGGAGATGGGCATTTGAATTCAGAGAATGAGAAAGGGAGACCCTGCACCAGGGTGGATGGGTGCCATCCACTCTGCTGAGGGCCCAAAAGAGCAAAAAGGTGAAGGAAGAACAAATTGTTTCTCTCCCTGTGCTGGGACACCATCCTCCCCTGCTCTCAGTCACCAGCTATCAGTCCTCAGATGTCTCAAGACCTTCACCAGCTTTCGGGGTCTTTCATTGGCAGATGGCATATGGGCCTCCTCAGCCTCCATCGTCACAATTTCTACAACCAATCTCCTAATCTCCTTGTCACCTTTGGTTTTGGTTTTCTAGACAGTCCTGACTAAAATCTGGGAAATCTGAACTTCAAGATGTCTGGGTAACTGAGATTTTCAGAATGAAGTAGAAGTATGGTTTCTGGGCTGTAGAAACTGAGATGACGACAGAACTGAAATCCTAAGTCTACCTAAACTGAGAGGTAGTGTTGGCAGGATATAGATGTAAGGAAACCAACAGCCTGTGTTTAGGGCAGGGTCTCTAGATTTTTGGTTGATTGTGAAACTGGCCCAGCCCCTGTCTTCAGGTCACTCACAGTCTAATGGGATTGATTGCAGACTTGGTGACAAAACGTGACTTGTGGGATGTACACTTATCAGAAAGCACAGGGTGGGGCCAGTGGAGGTCAGGTATTTTTATTTATTTTTATTTTAGAGAGAGAAGAAGGGAGGGAGAGACAGAGAAAAAGAGAGAGAGATGTGAGAGAGAAACATCAATCAGTTGCCTCCCATATGCACCCAACTGGGAATTGAGCCCTCAACCTCAGTATGTGACCTGACCAGAAATCGAATCTGAAACCTTTTTGTTGTGTGGACAACATGCCAACCAACTGAGCCACCTGGCTGGGGAGATATATATTTTTGAAGATGTGAGCAGGAACTATTACAGGGAAGGATGGTGCATGTGCCCGCGCACATGTGTGTGGTGTTTACATGCATTCTAGGAAAAGGCGGCAGTTGGAACAAGGGTATGGAAATAGTGCATGTTAAGGTCAAGTGGAACCCACGGGTCCCTCGGTGGCTGTGAGGAGCCGTTTGAGAGGAGAGCTGCTCCTGAGAGCCCTGGGACACCAAAGGGTTTGTTTCTGGCCAATGAGCATGTGCCCTCGCTTCTTCAGTGACTGTCTTTGGTTATTTTGGAGGAGTTGCTCCCCACCCACCGTAGGCAGCCACATGTGGCTGTGGAGGGTACCTGCTCAAGGCCGGTTAAAATCAAGCCCTGGTTCTGTTCACCAACCACAATGGTAGTGGCCTGTATCATAAAGAAGGGCCATTTTCCCCCAACTTGAACTAAGGTGCCACATGGACTGGCAGCCACCCTGATTGTGATTAAGTGCCCAAATCTCTGCTAACAGAGATCTTTCTCTATATTGTTTCTAGCAAGGATGGAAAATGGTGGGAGGTGATCATCCAGGGACGGAAGCAATCCCATTGGCGCCTGCTGCAAGGACCTCCCCAAACTTCCTTTTCAAAGGTTCCTCCTCCCTCCATTGATATAGAGCTTTGGAGAAAACCATCGCAGTCTAGGGAATCACGTGGCCACGAGGGAAGGTGCTGGTTTTGGTAGGATTGCCAGGGAAGCCTCTTAGTAGGTGAGGTAAGGAGCCATGCAGATATGACAAAGGTGCTCCAGGCAGGGGTAGCAGGAGCAGAGGTCGAGGTGGGAGCACTCAGGGAAGGTTGGAAGAGCAGCAGTAAGAGTAGTGAGACGGAGCACCGCGAAAGAGGAGACCACAGCCAACATGGGTGCAGCCATGGTTGAGAACAGGGGCTCTCATGTCAGTCTGTTCCCTCCAGTGTGTGCCATTGGTCAAGCTACTTGACCTTTAGTCCTCAGTATCCCTATTGGTTAAATGGGGCTAATAATAAAACCCACTGCATAGGTTGCTGTGACATGTTAATATATGTCAAGGGTTAGAAAAGTGCCTGGCACATGCCTGCCTGGGTGGCTCAGTTGGTTGGAGGACCATCCCATATACCAAAAGGTTGTGAGTTAGATTCCCAGTCAGATCACTTACCTGGGTTGCAGATTCGATCCACAGTCAGGATGTGTTTTGGAGGCAACTGATCCTTATTTCTCCCTCATATCTCTTTCTCCCCTCTCTCTCCCTTCTTAAAAACATATCCTTAGGTGAGGATTAAAAAACAAAGAAGTTCTCCTCTAACTTGTTTGACTCAGTGGATAGAACGTCGGCCTTCAGACTGAAGGGTCCTAGGTTTGATTCTGCTCAAGCACATGTACCTTGGTTGTGGGCACATCTCCAGTAGGCGGTGTGCAAGAGGCAGCTGATAGATGATACTTCTCTCTCATCGATGTTTCTAACTCTCTCTCCTTCTCCCTTCCTGTCTGTAAAAATCAATAATATATATTTAAAAAAAAACACAAACACAAAACAAAACAAAAAAACCCACAAAGAAGTTCTTGGTACGTATTGCTTGATAAAGGTTAGTTATTGCTGAAACCGTGATAACAATTATGTGTTTATTCTCAATGCAAGTGTAAGTCCTGGAGGACATGGACTCACTCAGGTTCAAACCTCACTCTGGCTATTGCATTGAGAAGAGATTGCACTGGGCCTGTGGACCAGCTCTGACCCAGGCAAATGCCAGTGAGTGACAGAGTCAGGAAAACATCTGTAGCTCCCACTCTGCTTTAGTCACTCAGAGCTGTTTCTGCTGCTCCCCAAAAAGATCCAGCACCATTAAAGAATTTGAGACTGCTCCCCCCGGGGGGGCGGGAGGGAGAGAGATAGAGGCATGGTCAGATTACATGGGGCCTTGAATGAGATTCTGAGGAAGCTGACCTTTTGGGTAAGGCAATGGGGAGCTTTTGAGGGGAAGAAGAAAGACAACTCAGATTTGCATTTCCCAAATCTCCCACTGGTGCGATGCAGATGACAAAGAGGAGGAGAGAGACAGAGACCAGAGACCCAGCAGTGGGGATCTATGGTCTATGGGCAGGGGCAGGGGGTGGGCAGGAGTGTGTGTGTGTAGGGGAGGGTGGGGCAGGGGCCTGTGGGAGACGGTTCTGGTGGTGACAATGAGGCTTCAGGAATAATGACTGAGACTAGTTCTTGCTCCTTTCAGTGGTGGATTGGGACTGCTAATGAGACTTCAGGTCCCAGGGTTGCAATGGGCTGTGTCTGCTAGCACCCAGAGAAACACCATCACAGATGGATTGGTTTTAAGCCAGCTCTAGGAGAAATCTATAAGGCAAAACCAGCAAGATTTAATCAAAGCTCCTGGAAATAATCTCAGACTCCAGCCTCCAGCCTAGAGGTTAGAACAAGATAACATGAGGGGCCAAAAATAATACAGACCTGCTCTGTTGACCCTCTCACTACTTAAACATGTGAATTAGTTGCCATGGAGATTTCATATTAAAATCTGAGTTTTCTATACAAAAATTCTGGCTGTCCAGGCATGGGTACTATCCGCACTGGCAGTAACAATTGCAGCCGGGAAAGAGTGGTACCTGATCCATAGTGCCCGGGTCCTAGCTGGCCATCTACGAGTTTCCCCTACCGCCCACCTGCAAGGCCTTTGGAATGGTGACCTCTGCCAAGATGTGCTCTGCCCAGGTTCTGTGCTGAAGAGAACCATTGAAACTGCTCCGTGCTCACCTGCAAATGCCAGGGGCTGGGAGGAGTTCCCTGTTCACTGTCAAATGTCCTCACTCCACAGACACCAGACTGTACCCCAGTCCCTGCTCCCTGGCTCCTGGCAGCGGCTCCCTCCCTTCCTCCACGCATCACTTGTGCCGGCTTCCAAGCCCTTCAAATAATTGGGTCTGAGCAAGCATTCCCTCTATAAATATTAATTTGGATATGCTTGGAATATGCTGCTTCTATTAGATGAATTGTTAACTAGCTTTCTATCTGAAGCTTCGTGATGAGCAAAGTGAGATCTCTCTGCTGGCTTCTCCCTCTACTGGGGGCGGGGAAGGTGGAATTCTCTGGAAGTGGCAGGGTTCACACAGGAGATGAGAGGGAAGCTGTGTCTGTTCAGGCTCCCTTAAGCTGCAAGCTCCTGGCCTCATCTGGACAATCTGAGAGGACCACCCTTGCTGGACACCAGCAGTCTGCAGGCTATATAGTCAGATCCCAGCTCTCCTAAGTCACAGCATGAACTGGGTCAAGATACTTAACCTTTCTGGGACATGGTTTCTCATTTGCAAAACGGGGCTAAGATGTGCCTCCCATGGCTGTCAAGGGAATTCAGTTAGATCAGTGGTTGGGAAACTCATTAGTCAACAGAGCCAAATATCAACAGTACAATGATTGAAATTTCTTTTGAGAGCCAAATTTTTTAAACGTAAACTTCTTCTAATGCCACTTCTTCAAAATCGACTAGCCCAGGCCATGGTATTTTGTGGAAGAGCCACACTCAAGAGGCCAAAGAGCCTCATGTGGCTAGTGAGCCACTGTTTGCCGACCACGGAGTTAGACGATGTGTGTTGGGTAAGCACAGCTCGTTCTCAGTAAAAAGGGTATGTTAACGAAGGAGAGAGGATTCTAGAGTTGCTTCAGGGGAGTCCACATGTCCTCACCCTTCCAGACCCACCAGTTTACTGCAACTCAAGCGTCTCATAGTTTCCCACGCCTCAGTCAGTGTGCTTGTTTACCTCGTTGTCAAAGCATCTTTTGTGCATTTACATACTTTATCACATTTCTTTTTATAACCATGGGTCCGAAGAAAGCGAGTGGAAAGGTCAGTGCTCAGAAGAGGATGATGTCTATTGAATTAAAGCGTGAAATCATAGAAAAATATGAGCAAGGTGTGCGAGTGGCTGACTTGGCGAGGCAGTACGGGCGGAGTACTTCAACGATATGCACTGTGCTTAAACAGGAGGAGTCCATAAAGGGTATAATGCCAGCTAAGGGCGTTACAATAATTTCTAAGCTCCATAGCTCTCTTCAAAAAAAGATGGAGAATCTACTGATGGTGTGGGTGATGGAGAAGCAACTTAAAGGAGATACATTAACACAGGGCATCATATGCAAGAAGGTGCCAGCGATTTATGGTGATTTGCTGGAGCAGACCCCGAGAACTTCCATGGATGAAGCATCGAAAGACTCATTTAAAGCCAGTAGAGGCTGGTTTGATAACTTCAGGAAAAGGTCCAGCGTTCACTACATTGTCAGGCATGGTGAGGCAGCAAGTTCGGATGTGAAGGCAGCTAAGGATTACCTCAAAATTTTTTCCGAACTGATAGAAGCCAAAAGATATATCCCCCAGCAAGTCTTCAACTGTGACAAGACAGGGCTTTTCTGGAAGAAGAAGCCGAATAGGACTTATATAACGGCAGAGGAGAAGGCGATGCCAGGCCACAAACCCATGAAGGATAGGCTAACTCTTACACTGTGCGCCAATGTGAGTGGTGACTGCAAGATCAAGCCTCTGCTCCTATACCATTCAGAAAACCCCAGAGTCTTTAAGTCACATAAGATTTTAAAAGATAAACTGCAAGTTATGTGGAGGGCAAACCTGAAGGCATGGGTCACCAGGCAGTTCTTTGTGGAGTGGGTAAACCTGGTTTTCGGCCCTTCTGTTAAGAAATATCTACAGCCGAGACCGGTTTGGCTCAGTGGATAGAGCGTTGGCTTGCGGACTGAAGGGTCCCAGGTTCGATTCCGGTCGGGGGCATGTACTTTGCTTGCGGGCACATCTCCATTGTGGGGCATGCAGGAGGCGGCTGATCGATGTCTCTCTCTCATCGATGTTTCTGACTTTCTATCTCTCTCCCTTCCTCTCTGTGAAAAATCAATGAAATATATTTAAAAAAAAAAAGAAAGAAATATCTACAGGAAAACAACCTAACTATGCCAGCCCTCCTCGTCCTTGGCAATGCTCCTGCTCACCCACCGAACCTCAAAGATGAACTCCTAAAAGAGTTCAAGTTTATAAAGGTTGTCTACCTACCTCCCAACACCACTCCTATCCTGCAGCCCATGGATCAGGAGGTGATTTCTAATTTTAAAAAGCTGTACATCAAGCACCTGTTCTGGTGCTGCTTTGAGGTGACGGAGAACACAAACCTCACCCTTCGAGAGTTCTGGAAGAACCACTTTAACATCGTGATATGCCTCAGAATTATTGATCAGGCCTGGCTGGGTGTTATAACGAGGACTTTGACCTCTGCATGGAAGAAGCTGTGGCCTGAGGCCGTAGCTGAAAGGACCTTTGAAGGATTCGAACCCGAGGTGCCAGTGGAGGAGGCGATAGTGTCTCTGGGAAAATCCATGGGCCTGGAGGTGGATGAAAGAGACCTGAATGAGCTCGTCAAGGAGCACTCTCTGGCACTCACCACAGAGGAGTTAACAAGAGTTGCAGTCTCAGGAACATGCGGAGGTTCTTCAAAGAAATTGGTTTCGAGGAGGAGCCAGAGGTGGAGGAGATCTCTACAAGTGAGATAAAGGAGATCTTAGGAATGTGGGAGAGGGTGTCACACTTCGTGGAAAAGAAACACCCCGAAAAAGTTGTTACTGGTTGTGCATCGGAGCTGTTCAATGAAACTTGCCTCACCCATTTCAGAAACATTCTGAAAGGGAGCAAGAGGCAAACCTCGTTGGACACGGTTTTTTTGAAATCGGCCAAAAATGCAAAGACCAGTAGCAATTAAGTTCAGTGAAGATTAGTTAAGTTACATTCAGTTTAGGGATAAAGTGTAGCATTAAGAGTGTAACGAGTAGGTAAATACACTTTATAAAATCAGTTTATTCCTTTACATTCTCTTTTATTATGTTTTTATACAATATTTGTCATTTATAAATACATTTTTCTTATTCAAAAACACGTAACAAAAACAACTGGTGTGTCATTTTGGGGACTGGAACGGATTAACAGCATTTCAAGTGATTTCCATGGGGAAATTTGCTTTGAGATACGAGCAACTTGATATACGAGCAAGTTTACAGGATGAATTAAACTCGTATCTCGAGGTACCATTGTACTCTGAAGCCAGCTGCTGGGCTCAACGCCTGCTCCATCATGTCCTTGGCTGTGTAACCTTTGGAAGGTTACAATATAGAGAACCATGGAAACTGCCTGTTATTATTATCATTAATACCTTTTATCATTACTGTTACTATTTTTAATAGAGCGGTATTAATGCTGATAAATTTGGGTGAGGCTGCCCCTGGTTCTCACCCACAGGGCTCCCAGCACTGGTGAGATTGACCTGCAGCTCAGGGAGGAAATGCTGAAGAGAAAACTGGCGTGACTCAGAGGGTTATTGTCATTTCATCTGCCCACTGTCCCCAAAGCAGCTTCCATATGCACTGACAATGCTTCCACTGAGAACGACTATCCCTTCCTCGACTCAGGCTCAGGAGGCGGCTCTCACTGGAACATTCTGTGCAATATTACCTGCCCCTAGGGGTGTGGTTAGGGACTTTTCTTAAGCCTGTGACCTCTGGCTGGGCTGTTCCAGCATCTCCTCCTGCCCGCTGACCTTAAACAATGCTTCCTTCCCTAGTTGCTCAGGGCAACTTGGGCTGGCTGCACCAAAGAGAGCCAAGATTTGGCTTCAGAGTAAGGGAGACAGCAAAATATCTATTCCTTTCTCTGCAGAGTCAACCTGAGAATAAGGTAGTAGCTACCCCCTCCTTTCACTAACCTTTGAGGTCCAAGAAGGCAGGAACCATGTCTGCCCATTTGCCCTCTGCATGTACAATGCTCAGCACATAGCAGATATTGGAAGTATTGGATATACAGATGCACAGATGGATGGAAAGATGGATGAAAAGATGGATGGATGGATGGATGGATGGATGGATGGATGGATGGATGAATAGACTGATGGATGGACAGATGGGTGGATGGACAGATGGGTGGATGAATAGATGAATGAATGGACAGATGGATGAATAGATGGACAGATGGATGAATAGATGGATGGATGGATGGATGGGTGGATGAATAGATGGATGAATGAATAGATGAATGGATGGACAAATGGATGAGTAGATGGACAGATGATGAATAGATGGATGGATAGATGGATGGAAGGATGGATGGATGAATCACTAAGTTTCCCTATATCTCTTAGTTGTAGCACCCCCACAGCTGTGTTGCCTATTGTCTACAGACAAGTGCAGCCTAGTTCCTAGATTCCTTTCCCAAAGGCAGAGGTTTTACATCCCAGGCATTTCTTGGTCTTTTCATCTCCATCTGTATCTGCCCATTGGCTGGCTGCACCCTGGGCTCCTCAGGACTACTCAGATTTTAGGGTCTCAGGTCATCTCCTTTGGCAGCCTTGCCCTACTATCTGGACATAGGTGTGATGGTTGGATGATCCACTCTATTTGCTGCAACAATCCCTCAATCTCACAGGCTCAGCACCATGGTGTATTTCTTACTCTTGTCACAAGTCAATCAGCCATGGAGCCAGCAGTCTTACATGCCATAATTTAGCAATCCAGTTTTCTCCATCTCTAGGCCCCACCTTCCTCATGGGGTTCTGCAGCTGCAGGAGGTCCCTGTGCTCTGAACAAGGAGCGTGAATAATCTCCTGAGAGATTAGGAGCCCGGCTGCTGGTGCACATCTCACTTAGCCATGGTCAGCTCGCAGGACCAGCAATGCCCTCAGTGTAATAGCAAGGGAGACTGGGGGGCAAGATCTCTGTCCTTAGGTCAATAACGGGGGGGCCTATGGGCACCTTGCTTAGTCACAGCTTCTTCTGTGTCTCATTCTGGCCCTGATGCACAGAACAGAGCCCTGCTCCCTGCCCCAGATGCCAGCATATGCCAGCCCTTAGTAAAGCAGAGGCTCTGTTCTGCTGGGACTGGAGTTCTGTCCTCTGAAGGTTGGACTGGTGACCAAGGTGCTGTGGCAGAAGGGCCTAGCTTCCTTTTTACTGGGCCTGCCCACCTGCTGGGAACCCTGGGTGTTTCCTTCACCCAAAATCTAAGTAAATTATAAGTGATGGCAAAAACCTTGGTGACAGGGCATGCCCACCTGGTTATCCAGCATCCCATTCTTGACACCATCCACCCAATTGCTCAAGCCAGAGACTTAACCTTCTGGTGACTGTCCTCTTAAGGGGACTACTATTCTGGCCTCTGTCACCTGCTCTTAACTCACCCATGAAGGTATTCACAGTGTATGTATACTCTGTCCTGAGTTTCGCTCAGCATGACCTATGTGAGTTGCACATGCTGTTGGTGGTTCAGCAGCTTACTGATTTATCTTTTTCTTGCAGGGGGACACTGGGCTTCCCAGTTGGGGCTCCCGGAAACAGGCTGCCACAAAGCCTTGACTTTCTCTGGTGAGCATGAGCAGGCCTATCAATTGGCCACATTCCCAGGAGTTGGCTTTCTGGGTATAGGGTTGCTGTATGCTGAGTTTCAGAAGATACTGACAAGCAGCTTTAAACTGTTTACACCAGCCCCTGCTCCCAGCAGTGATGCATGCATTTCAGGCCTCCACTTCCTTGCCACCATTCCGAATTTTAGTCTTTTCACCCTTGGCCATTCTGGTGGCAGGAATGTCCATGTGCCGTAGGTCCAGTTCTGCCACCCTCCCCAAGATATTGCCGCTGTTCCCTGGAAGCTACACTGGGCTCCCCCCTGCATACTTTGCTTTCTGCTCCTATCAAACCCCCCAGCATATCTTCTCACAGCACCCAGATACTGACACTTCCCTCTGGAAGGCTTCACTGGCTCGGGTCCTGCTCAGAAAGAAATCTGTGCTCTCCCTGTGACCTTCAGGCCTCCACGTCTCCATCCTCCCTTCAGATTTGATTCTAAATGATGCCTCCCTGATGAGCAGGCCTTTCCTCATTCACTGATTAGATAACGCCCCCTTCTCCTTACTGCCTCACCTACACCACTGGCTCGCTCTGAGCTGCTCCTACTCACCTGGAAGCCTCCAGTCAGCACTCCCTCTGTGCCTAGCACCCATAAGTCCCTGGGTTCAAGCAGCAAGAAATCAAGGACAATGGTCAGACTGTTCATGCCCTGTCATTGAGTCATCCATCCTTTCATCTATCATCTGTTCATCCATCCATCCATCTATGCAATTATCACTCATCCACCCATCCATTCATCATCCATCCATCCAAATATTCATCCACCCATCCACCTCTTTCCATCTCCACTTTGATCCTCCTAGTCAAAGCCAACATCATCTCCATCCTGAACTACTGCAATGTCCTTCCAGCGGGGGACCCTGCTTTAATTCTTGCCTATCCCTCCTGCAATCTATTCTTCACCTTGAAGGCAGAGTGATCTTTTAAAAATGTAAACCAATTCATGTGACTCCCTGCCTAAAGCCCTGACTTTCCCTGCTTATTTAATATACTCCAAATCCCATATTTAATTCAAGGTTCTGCAGACCCTGTCCCCTCCCTCCTTATCTGAATCTCCTTTTCCCACAATCCCTCCATGCTTTGGCTATCTGAGCATTCTTTTCATTCCTTAGCATACCAAGACTACTCACCCGAGTGTTTTCATTGTCACTTAGAGTTCTGCTTCCCACAGGCAACATGGTCTGTTGGACATCTCTGAATGCTAATTTCCAATTAAGCCAGAGTCCCGCACAATTCCTGGGATGCCCTGGTGGGCCACATCACAGCTGGTATCATCCTCAGCTGTGATTGTGCACAGATTCTTACTGTTCTCTCCTCTTTCTGACCCAAGTTAATGACCTTCCATCTGATATGATTTATTCAAATCACCACCCTGTGTATTCAAACACTAAATACTTTTTGGGCTCAGGGCTCAATAGACCAGATCTATAAGGAAGAATTTCCTAATGTAAATAATGTGGTCTGTAACTAGTGCCAGCAGGGTCTTGTATATAAAGGGCAGCTGGCTTTTTTCCTATGAGTAGTAGATCTGGCCTTGACCTGGCTAGAGCCTGGGGCTGGCTTCTGTATCTTCAGAACCCATCCCACTACTTGCTGATTGCAAATCCATGGCAAATCCTCAGCCCCATGGTGAGCTTTTCCTATCATTGCCTGGATGTAACAAGTGTTCTCAACTCCTCCTAATCTTATTAAGCGGCGGCTCCTGCACAGCAGCTGGGTGATTTTCAGTCCCTGCACGTTGGGTATAGTGCAGCATGCAAGCGTCTGAGCTGCTGTCAATTTCTTAGTGGCAGGCAGCCGCATTCACCCAGCCTCCTCTGCACCCGCCTCAGCCCAAGGCTCTCCTCACCCGGGTTCAATGGGTGAGGTCTCGCTGAGGCTGAGGGGCACTTGCTCTCTGACTGTGGGTATGAGGCAAACAGAAAGATCAGATGTGGCTGGAGGGAGGCTGAGGGGAGGGTCTGCTCCATTCTGTGGAAAGAAGAGAGGACACCTGGGTCTGACCAGAGCCTGGACTCTCCCTTCCTGAATGACCTTAGCCAAGTCACTTTCTGTCTCTGGGCCTCCTTCTGGACCTCAGTATCCTCATTTGTGAGGAGCGAAGTTGGATAGGTAGTTCTGAGTCTTCGTCTGCAATGGGGATCACATTCTCTAGGCTACAGCAGCCCACCGCCCGACCCAGAGGCAGGACCAGTCCAATAGGCTGCCAGGTAGTCCAATATATAGAACTCACAGAGGGCGGCACTGGCCTCTGAAAGCCCATCTTCAGGGCATTAGGATAAAAAATACATAGAAATCAATTTACGTCTTCCCTCCCTCCCTCCCTCCTTCATGTCCTCCCTTCTTTCCCTTCCTTTTAAAAAAAGTTTTCTCTCTAGCTCCTTCTCTCTCTCCCTCCCTTGCTCTCTTCCCTCCTTTCTCATTTTTTCTTCCTGTTATTTGATAGTCAAGAGCCTGCCTCAATTTTCTCCTGGTGCCTAGATGCCTGAGCCACCTCATTGTCACTAGGAGGTTAGAGACTATCACTATGGGTTAGGGGGAGGGAGGGAAAAAGAGAGAGAGAGAGAGAGAGAGAGAGAGAGAGAGAGAGAGAGAGAGA
>JAAGEH010000024.1:2488858-2514799 GCA_011751065.1 Lasiurus cinereus
GAATTAAGAGACTTATGTATAGGGCTGGCAGCCCAGACAGTCAGGCAGGAGTTGATGTTTGAGTCCTGAGGCAGATTTCTCCTTCCCTGGAAGCCTCCTCCTTTTCTGCTCTCCAGGCGCTCACCTGATGAGCGAAGCCGCTGTTACCAGGGCAACCTCCTCAGCTCAGCCAGCTGGCTAGAAGCACAGAGCATGTTTGTAAAGGCACCTCCCAGAACCCTGGGACCTGTATTTGATTGCACTACTGGGTGCTATAGGCTCGCCAAGTTGACACTTACAATGAACTCGCACATTTAAGACCCCCCACTCCTGTAATCCAGAATTCTGTAGGTTTCCCTGGCTGAGTCCCCTGGGGCAGGGGGGCAGGGGGCAGTGGCTGAGGCTACAGCACTGAATGTCTGCCTCAGGGCAATAGCTCAGGGACGACTCCGCGGCAGCCCTGGGAGCACAGGTGGCCATGGACAAGGTGGGGGATATGGAGCCTTTCTTCTTAGACCCACTCCCTGCTGACACTCCATCCTGCCGGTGGGAAGACCCAGGAGACATCTGGTGCTCACGATTTGAGATGAGAATGATACCAGGGAGCAGGGTGACATGGGTTCCATCAAGAGAACACTTAGTCATGCTGGTTCTGCAGGGAGAGGGCTTGGGTGGCCTCGGGCAGGGACATGCTAAGAAGGCTGCAGGGAGAATCAGGGGCTGTCTAGAAAAAGGCAGCCTATCTGCACATCCCAGCCGCGAGGGTGGTGATTGTCAGAGAGTCTCCTAATATAACAGCCAACATGTGGTCTCTGCCATGTGCCAGTCCTGTTTTCAGTGCTTGACCCATGCCTCATCATTTGATCCACATGGCAATGCTATGTGGTCATTATCGTTATCATCCACGTTCTGTGTACGGAAGACGGAAACCCAGAGAGGGTAAGCACTTGCTGGTTGTCATATAGCTAGCACGTGGTGGAGCCGGGATTCAAACTCCGGCAGTCTGACTCCAGACTGGGCTCCGGACTACTTGTTGCAGGGTAAGAGGACAGGGTATGATGGGTGTGGGGCACCTCTGCTTGCTGTGACAGACGGCACACGGCCACAATGTTTACGGAGCAGGACGAGGTCCAGGTGCTTCTATGGGTACGAGCAATGCAGTGTGAACTGGATGTGACCATGGGCTCTGGTCCTAGTGATGGACAGGCCACTGGAAGACCAAGTAGGAGCCTCAGGTTTGCTGGGTCTCAGCAGTACTCATAGCTGAGGAAACCTAGAGGTCTGGATGCAGCCGAGGCTTGGGGACAATCGAAGTCTTTAATTTTTTTTCTCCAAACTCTCTCATTTGCAGATGATTGGCTTGACGTGGACATCCACAAGGATGATGCTGTCACCTGGTTGTTTAAAGGGAATTCAGGGGTTAGAATTTTGGGTTTGAGCCCAGGCTCTGCTACTTCCTTATCACAGGATGCTGGCAGTTTGCTTAGCCTCTGTGTTTCTCAGTTTTCCTGTCTGCACAACAAGGGAGGTAACATCAGGCCTCCCTCCGAGGATTATGAGCATTAAACATGTCGATATTTGTTAAGCACGTAGAATTAGCCCTGGTCAATTGTAAATGCTGTGAGAGCGCCAGTAAAGTAAGCTCCTTCGCATTTTATTTCAAAGGTCCAAAGCCAAATGGGTCACATCTTTATAACAACCATGTCTGTGTCTGTCTCCCCTGCTTCTGTGACTTCCCTCACCTTTGTCCTAGTCTCCTGGTCCACATGAACCCCATACAGAGCACTGCCCAGCCTTGTCCTGGTGCCCAGCCCTGTCCTGGTGTTGAGCCCTGTCCTAGTACCCAGCTCTGTCCTAGTACCCAGCTCTGTCCTGGTGCCCAGCCCTGTCCTGGTGCCCAGCCCTGTCGTGATGGGGTTCAATGGGGTGAAGGTGTGGAAGCCTGGCTCTCAGTGGCCCTGTAGGACTCCCAGTGCCTCCTCTGTAGTCAGCACAGTCCGGCCGGCTGAACACCTTCAATGGCTCTTTATCAATGACTCTTCCACCAGCATTTTATACTGGTGATGGTCTAGCTACCAGCTCAGCCTCCTGCCCACAGTTCTTTGCGAGGGTCCCACGTCATGGCCTTCCCTAGCTGCAGCATACTCTCTCCATCTCCAAGTCTTTGTTGCACTATTGTTTATGGCGAGGTCTCCCCTCTTCTCTCTCTACCAAATGTACCCCTGCCTTGAAGGTCCAACACGCAGTCATTTCCAGTGTGAAGCCTTTGCTGATTTGCCCAGCACAGAGGTTATTTTCTCCTCTGAACCCCCGGGTGTGAGGTCAGTCCCTCCTCTGAACCGCCAGGTGCGAGGTTGGCACCATGACCATGAAGATGACATTCTGCCTTTCTTCTGTGTACCAAGGAGGCTGGGATCACTAGAGCCCCAACTTCCTGGCTTTGTCCTCTCATCATTCCACTCACTGGAAAGAGACCACAGGTTACTATCTCACGGCAGTGGTAACAACGCCACCTGGCGCCTCCCAGTGGCCCGTGTCCTCTTGTTCCTGAAGACCAACCCTCATGCTGGCCACAGTCATTCCTTGAAAACATGATACCCTCTGCTTTGAAATCCTTCGGATTTCCCACTGTGCTCAGAATTAAACCCAACTCCCCCCTGACTCCTAGATCCCATTTCCCACCAGCCTTCTCGCTCTGCTGCTCCGCTGGCCTCTAGCTGATCCTTGGACAAATGCGCCTTGGGGCCTCTCACTTCTGTGTCCTCTGGGGCCTCTGGGCCTCACTCTTTCCCTTTCCTCACTCACTCAGGTGCTCTCAGGTGGTTATGGGGGGAGATGGCCTGGAAGTCAGTCAACGGGCTATGGAATAGCTGGGAGTTATAGCATGCCCAGCGGAGAGGACAGGAATCAGGGACCATGGTGTGATTCATTGTTTTATTCCAGACCTGGATCCACAGCGTCCTTGGCATGTAGTCACACTTGAGCAATGACTGCTAATTGGAGCCTTCATCACTCCTGGGAGCCCAGGATGTGACCAGCTCCCATCTCAGCGGCCCGGAACCCGACACCTGCAGAGCCTGTAGATCTGCCCCACGCCTTGCTGTGCTGTGAATGCTAATTGAACATGAGGCTCCACATGGGGTGGCTCCACCAAGGCACACAGCGCCACAGCCACAGTTACTGAACTCTTCTTGTGGGACCGCACACCATCTTCCCGCTGACACGAGTGTTCCCCAAGGGCAGTGGCTATGTCTTATTCATCTCCATATCCCCCCACCAGAACCTGACTCAGAGCAGGAGCCAGCCTATGCATGTTAATGGCAAATGGCAAAGACCTCTGCAGACATCAGAGGGCAAATCTGGGGAAGCAAGCAGCCCCTCGCTGGGATATGCAGGCTGGGACAGATTTGGAACGTTTCATCACCCTTTATCTCAGGCAGCGAGGACATAGCCTGGCAGGATGGAGACAGAAGAGCAGGGGTGGCCATCCCCTGGGGGCCGGAAGTGCTGAGAGCACTCAGGAGAAGGCGCTGTCTCTGCCCTGCGCCTCCTGGCCTTCCATCCCTCCCCTTGAGCCCTGAGCCCTCTGCCTCACACAACCTCCTACTTCTCCTCCTCCACCCCCACCTCTCTCCCCTGCTCTCTCAGACTCTAGAGGAGCACAGGGCTCCTTCCTATGGGAACCTTGGAGCCTTCATCACTCCTGGGAGCCCAGGATGTGACCAGCTCCCATCTCAGCAGCCCGGAACCCGACACCTGCAGAGCCTGTAGATCTGCCCCACGCCTTGTTGTGCTGTGAATGCTATTACAGTGCCCTCTTTATCAGAGTGAAGAAGCCCCAGCTTAAGCCAAACAATATATAGGGTCTAAAGAGAGGCTGTGAATTTAGTTTCTGAGGAGCAGTGGTGAGCAAGCGAAGGGCACTAATTTATAACTCCTGGGGAGAAGCACTTGGCACCCCACACTCCAGTTCTTTTCTCTCTCCTGCCCCGCTCAGACCCAAAGGCCTCTGGGCTCCCCATTGCTCCAAGGGCAGCTTCTTACATGATCCTGCCAGCTGCAAACAAATATCTGGAAGTGTAGTCATCTAAAGGGGAGGGAGCATCAGGTAATCGGTAAGTTAAAAAGGAAAAATATAAATAAGTAGGTAATGTTTGTCCCCCAAACTTGGCTGAGCAGAATGCCGTGTAATGATAATTTTGTTCATACCATGTGTCTGCCCTAGTGCTTCTCTTGTATTATTTTATTTAATGCTTACAGCCACCCTGAGGCAAGTGCTGAGTTTATTCTCCTTTTATAAATGACAAAGCTGAGGCTCAGAGGGGTTAAGAACTGGCTCAAAGCCATATAGCCAGCAGATTTATTTCTTTATTAATTTAAAATTTTTCATGTTGACATTGCTGCAGATGCCCCCCATTTTCCCCCTTTACCCATCTCCAGGTGATTTGAATGCCAGTTGCTAATCCTGTGTTGAGATGAGTGCTTGGATCTACCTCTGCTGTAAGCATCACCTCACAGTGGAACCCTGGCATTGCTCTTCCAATGCTCAGAATACTGACGAGAGTTACTACTATTCATTGTTGCTCAGCAGGTGCTGTGCTTAGCACTTGTCAAGTGTTGCCTGGTTAATGCATCACAAACATCTCAGGAGGTAAGTTCTATTGTTATCATTGTATTTCCCATAAGAAGACTGAGCATCAGAGATGTGGAAAGATGTTCTGATAACAGTGAGGGCAGAATGTAGCACAGACCACGGTCCAGAGCCTCACTCCTCGCCGCTGCAGTTCCTGCCCTCACTCTCACTTCAGATATAAGAACAGACTCTACCATGAGAGTCTGAGCTCAGTCCTCAACAAACACAACCCCAGAATTTCTCTATATGATGTGTATACCAGACATGAAGAGACTCTGAGGACTTGGAGGGGGGCAGAGCCACAGGTTGAAGGGGCCTGGGCTCTTGAGTGACAGAGAGGGAAAAAAATTTCTTCCATCAACCCTAATTGGACTATGGTGGACAATGGAGAAAAACTTCCTTTTTTAGAATACAAAATATTGCACCAAAATTTTTTTGTTATGGAAACTACATTACTATAACTAATAGCAAACTACTGTAGTCATTTTGATACCCAGTGGTAGATAAATCTGATTCCCTGGTAATGACAGAGTGGAAGGTAGAAGGAACTTGTGGTCTGAGGAGCTCAGACTTCCTGTTTTGTGAGCTAATAGTAATCTTTCCTGATTCCCAGCCTTGTTCCTGGGACTAGGCAAGGGCCAGGTATGGGACTGGCCAATTGGCCTGGCAGTTTGGCTGTGAGGAACTACAGGCCAGTTGCTGGCACCTCCCAAGGGAGTTTATTAAAGAGGAAGTGAGCAGGTTTTACAGTAGTTTGAGGATATGATGGTCAGTGAGGGGAGGCCCCTTTCTTTAAAATGATACCATAGAGCTGAGCATGTGTCAGCGATCCTTTATCCTGGGACTAGCCCTCATTAGCTTCAGCCTCCATAGACATTGTGGTTCACTTCTGACTGGGACCCAACATAAGCTCCACCAGAACCCTTACCCCCTGACCTTGATTTTCATCCGCTGCCTACCTTGGAGTTCCCAAGCCAACAGCAAAGGAAGAGAGGTCAGCTGCTCTCAAAGCTGCCGCATGTGATCCTATAGATGATGAGCTCAACCACTGCTACTAGAGAAGGCCAGACAGTTGAGGTTCCAGCTGAGCCTCAACTCAAACTGATGCACTGGGCACACTGACACCAGTGGGAAGTTAGTCTGTCTTCCAGGAAAGGGCGATGCCTTCCAACATTTTGAAGCTGTAATAAGGGTCTTGGGAAGTCGCCTGTCTGGACATAAATAATAGAGGACTCCAAGAAGCCCACTGGTGATGTAAAGGTTAAGGATTATGATGATAAATCATTGCACTGGCTCATGACCTGGCCATGTGATAGCTCCCTGCCTTTGAAACACTCAGAAAGAAATTCTGTATTTTCTCACCTAAAGACAGCAGCAGTGCCCTGCAGGGGCTGGTCCCTGTTGGTGGAATTTCAGATTTGTGGCTGATGCCTAGAGGAGTCTGCATGGATAGGCTGGCCAACGGGCAGTGGGAGCCCTTTAGGAACTCCGGGCAATGACATGGGTGACAGAATGTTGTGAACACGCACTTCAGCCACGGGGTTGAAAGCACAGGATTTTGGATGCTTGACTGGGTAAGAACAGCTCTTGAGAGATTTTTCTTTGAAGAAAAATAAGACTTGCACATTTTAGTGCTACTGCTGAGGATTAAACTGAAAATTCATATGTTGAAGCCCTAATGTCCAATGGACGTACTCTGAGATTAAGCCTTTATGGTGGTAGCCTGGTCCATGTGGCTCAGTGGTTGAGCATTCACTTATGAACCACGAGGTCACTGGTTCGGGCCCCATCAGGACACATGCCCAAGTTTCAGGCTCAATCCCCAGTAAAGGGATAAGCAGGAGGCAGACAAGGCTATCAATGATGTTGCTCTCTCATTGATGTTTCTATCTCTTTATCCATCTCCCTTCTTTCTCCATAAAAATCAATAAAAAATATATATATTTTTAAAAAAGCTTTTATGGTGGTAATTAAGGTTAAATGAGGTCATAAGTGTGGGGTTACTGATCTGATAGGGTTATTGCCATAGATTGATATGGCAATAACCATATCTCTTTCTCTCTTTCTCTCTCTCTTTCTCTCTTCCTTTTTAGGTAGCATCTATAAGCCAGGAAGAGAGCTCTCAGCAGGAACTAAAAGGATTGACATCTTGATGTGGGATTTCTAGCTTCCAGAACCGTGAGAAAATGAATTTCTGATGGTTAAACTCCCAGTCTGTGGTATTTTGTTTCGGCAGTCAAGCTGACTACAGCAGCTACATGCCGGAGCATTCAGGATTACTGAGGGGGAGGTCCAGCATCTGGAGCAGGGTGGATGTGTCCATAGGGCAGCCAGTAAACTCTGGGATGCATCTCTGAAGGCCACTCCAGGCTGAGCTCCTAGTGCAGGCTGCCATCTGCTGCCCCTTCCCCTGTGCCATACAGGGAAGGTGCAGGATCCTCCCTCAGAAGACCTGTCACCTCCAGGTGTCTGATTTCTCTTCCACATCTAACACCAGGATTCATGAAACCTGAGTGCCCCCTTTGTCAGGCAGGCTTTATTCGGGAGTGGATGTTCTGCAGAGCCTGGGAGTATGCATGGAAGCCCAGCGTGGGTGTGCCCCGCAGCATGGAAAAGCAGCCTGTAAGAGGACTGGACTTCACAAGCAAGAAAAAGAGGCCCTGAGAGCTGACTGAGCTCACCCAGGTGCGGGCAGTACTCAGAAAATCCTCTGTGCTCATCATCTTCACCACAGCACAGATTTGGAAAGAGGTTGTACAAATGAGAAAGCAAGAGTCATCTCTCATCCCAAATCCAAAGGTCAAAATTGTTCACACCAGTTTGTCTCTCTCCAGTTTTCAGAAGTTGAGATTGTATTATATGTATTTCATATCCTTCTTTCATGGAATCTGATACCACAAATATTTCCAATGACAGTAAGTCTTTTTTCTAAAACATGAGAAAAATAAGAGAACTGGATGGAAGTTTCTTTTCCACGAATATATGCAAATAATTTTATATTTTATTTGGTGAAGGAAATCCAGTGCACGCATGCAGAGAGTGACTCATGTGGACCACCAAGGGCCATGCTGCCTGCACGAGGAACGCTTTCATGAGGGAGGGCAGGGCAGGCGGGAAACCTGTGCAGAGGCCTGTCTCCTTGACTAATAAGCCACCACTTCCAACTCTGCTTACATCACGTTTCTCAAGACAGGAGGTGCTCCCTGCCCTTCAGACACACGTTCCCTGTCCTCTCATTGGAAACCACATGCCAACATACTAAAACATGCCAACCCAACCCAAACTATGCTCACACTTAGCCTGCAGTGGATATGAGAGGACAGGCCCACCACTGATGATGTGGAGGGATTTCTGTAGGATACTCTCTTACATTCTTCTTACATTCAATAAAATACCCACATTTTTAAGGAACAGAAGAAAAAGCCTTCTTACTATCAGCTAGACTTTCTATTATACATAGTCAAATACAACATAGCCCCAGGTAATATAGACTGTAAGAACCTTTCCTGTCCTTTCAAATGAGACCCATGGCCACTCAGCTGGTCTCAGCTACTCCTGATTTGCCCAGCATGGACTCCTAGGCTCCCTGGAATGCACACCTATTTGATAGGATAAGCATTCCCTGAGAAAAGGGGCCTTGTCTGTCTTCCTACTGTCACATCCATGACGTGCAGAGTAATGCAGGGTGTGTAGTGGGTGCTCACTGGTATTTATCCAATGAAAGGGCACCCTGGACCCCTTTCACCAGAGCTGCTTCTTCCATGATTGGGCACACCACTCCTTCATCATCACCCCACCACTCTGCATCTGCAGCTGGCCTCCTGATAGAAATGAAAGGAGGAGGAGGCAGGGGTGGGGGGTGGGGACATGGGAGAGGGTGGGGGCAGGGCAGGCAGGAACAAGAGAGACTGATGGTCCACCTGCCAGCGTGGCCCTAGGTAGTGGCTTAATACTATTGATGCCAATTTCATAGGTGATGTGACATTCCCACATCTCTTCAAGTTAACACACCTGTCACCCCGGGGCCGGAAATGCTGGCTATGGAAGACTCTGTCTCGCCTAAGGTTATGCCCTTCTAGTGGGTGCCCCAGCCAGTGAGCAGCTGCTGTGTGGACACAGAGAGCAGCCCCCAGGGCCAGTTTGGGAAAACTCTGCAGGCCCCCCTCCTGCGTTCCTGCAGGAGCTTCTGAGTCCTTAGCGCAGCCACATGGCAGGTCAGCTTCTTTCTCCTACCTTCCCAGCTTCCTTACAGGTTTATTCCACAGAAGTATGGTTTCCGAATTCATTCTCCCTGTCAGAGTTTGTTTGTAAGAAACCTTATGTAAAGCCACATGGACAGTGGTGGGATGGCACCACGGCCCCTCTGACAGGTAGAGGGGTAAGAGTGGGGAGGGCTCCGAGTCAGCCCCGCCTGTGCCAGTCCATCCAGCACCTGAAGGCTTTCTCCAGTGGGAGGCTTATCCTCCAGAGAGACATGGGTGATTATTCCTCCCCAAGATGTCATCCAAGAAGAGGCCCGTTCATCTCTCAGGGCTGGTGGTGCTGCTCTGGGTCCCCAGGGGCAGTGACTACACAGGGATGGTCAGACCCTACAACCTGCTCCCGAGTCCGGAGCTGTGCAGGGTCACTCCCTCTGGGCTCTTCTGTCAGCATTCATGCCACCAGCTGCAAACACCCCCACCTCCTTTCCTAGTTTCCAGGACACCTCACTTCCTTCCTTCACTCCCAGGACACCCTTACCTCCTTCCCTAGTTTCCAGGACACCTCCACCTCTATCCTTAGCTAGTCTCCTGCCAGATGCCTTAATATTCTACTGAGAAATGCCCACAGAAACCTGTCAGTCTAAACAGAATATAGTGCAGGAAATCATGTTGGACCTCCCTGAACTCACCAGGCATTCAGTCAGTGAGATTCTAATGCCTCCCAGTTCTTTTATGGTAGTGAGAATGGAACAGCTGCCACTGCAGCCCGGCCCATTGCAGCGTCACGATTCTCCTAAGACATTACACTGAATCAGCTTGGGGAGTCCCACGCTAAGGCACTCAGAGGCCTGCAACCAGCCTTGGGGATTCTCAGTCTGATATACCACGAGAGCATAGTGCCTTTTTAAGAATCATTCCCATTAGGATCTTGGAATAAAGGCCCTTAGAAAATTCATTAATCAAATGGGGGCTTGTGGGACAGGAATGCAGACTGTTGACGAGACAATGCACATGTGAGCAACTGTTGGTTCACATTTCTTATTGTCCCCTGTTGGTCTTCAGGCTGACCTGCTTGAGAAGCTCCGCCAGGGCTCCAGGAAGACACAACTTTGACAGAATCTGTGTGGATGGCGACGGCGGGGCATCTTGGGGCGTGACATTGCTGTGATTCCAGACAAACGCATGTTTGATAGAAGACCCTGAGCAAGTAGTAGTAGGAGGCAGCCGCCAAGGAGTACGGAAGCAGGATCCCACAGCGTGTGCCCGGGCAACCTGGGCAGCTCCAAGAAAAAGACAGGTTAGAACATTCTAGAGGAAAACAAAGAGCCAGAGTCCCAGCTGGGCGAGTCAATGGGAATCGACTGGAGGTGAGAACTGGCCTTTAAGGACCACCTACGGTGCTGGGCTGTCGTGTGTGTGTGTGTGTGTGTGTGTGTGTGTGTGTGTGTGTGTGTGTTCAGATAATGGGGAGTGGCTGAGGGAGGTCTGAGCAGGAAGTAGAGGCCCAGTTATCACAGCTCCATCGCCTCATTGCCCACTTCTGCTCACGCACCACACAACACCACCTGTCCCCTGGCCTCTGCCCCACCTGGGGCATGTCCCCATGTCTGCATTCAGCCAGCTTCCCAGCATCTTCTCTGGGTCCCTACCACTTAAAACCCATGCTGAAGCCGAAGAATCTCTCCAAAAGGCAAATATGAGTGCATCTTTCTAAGTTTCCCAAGAAAAAGGCCAAATCCTGAACAAGGCTCCCTGGTGCAAATTCCTGGAGGGCCTACCTCTGCCTCCCCTTCCAGCCCATTTCTCCTGCCAGGGCTGCTGGTTGTTCTTCAGGTCCTCCAGGTCTGCACACGCTGCGGCCCCTCCCTTATCAGGCTGCTCCCTCCCCTGGTGCATTCCCTCCCCTGTGTCCACCCCTGCCCCCTCAGTGACAAACCCCTGCTCATCTGCACATCTCAGCTCATATTCCCCTCAGAGGTCCCAGTGAGGACAGGGCCCCTCATCATACCATCCTGCCTCTTGTCTTTCAAGTTCACATTCTGTGCTCAGTAAATTGACTCATTGAGTCGCTATCATGTTCCTGGGAATGGAAACTTAACCCAGTTCTGCTTCCTGCAGTGGGAAGCCAGCACAGTGCTGAGCACAGAGTAGGTCTTCCGCTGATGTAAAGTTGCATCAAATGTATGTCTTCATTTTATAAGAGAGAAAATCGGGACTCAGGAAGGTTAGGCCGCCTGCCTCTGGGGGCCCCGCAGAGTTGGAACACACACCTTCATCAGCCTGAGACAAGAGCCTCACTTACCTGTGGATATGCCGGCCAGAGGGCCCCTCTGGGAGAAGGGGCAGCTGCTGAGCACTCGGCTCCTAGGGAAATAAATAGCTGTGCTATACTCGGCCCCATCTCCACTCCATCACCAGCCACTTAAGAGGCCAGGCTCCTCAGAGCTGGCTTCAGCAGTAGGGAGATGGATGGTCCCTAAAGACCCATCTCATCATCCCAAGGGCCAAATGGGACCTGTGGAAGGGTAACTGGCCAATCAATAAGGCCAGCCCTGATGCTCTGATCGCACAGGGCAGAGCGTGACCAAAGGCCGCTAACGTGGCCTCGGCACCCTCCCCACAGAGGCTAATGGCAGTTCTCAGAAAATAAGCACGGTCCCCAGAACCTCCACAGCCCCTGCAGCCTCCACAACCTCACAGCCCCCACAGCCCCCGGAGCCTTTGTTATCACGTGGGCACCAGTCCTAAGAGAGGCCTGAGGAATCAATGAACCTATGACACACACTTCATTTTGCATCTCCATTCACGTGTGCACACTGGGGACAGTGGGGAGTGGGGCACTGGGCACAATGAGAGACACTGGGCACAGTGGGGGCAGATAGAACAGCGTGGAAGCCATGGTGTCTGCACATCTGTGCAGGAACCCACATCTGCAGCTGGTGTGTGCCTCTATAGACACACACCTGTGCATGCATGGGTGTGAGCATTCCCCAGCACATGTAAGTATGCAAGCACACATTGCTTAACATTGCTTATGGATATGCACACCAGCACAGCTGCCCCAGGACCTGTGGGCCTTCTTTATTACCAGGTCTGTGCCCATGCTGTAAGGCATGGGGCATGGAAGGTACTCAATAAATCCTTGTTTTAATGAACAATAAAGACGGCCTACCACTGCTCCTACTAATAACAATAATTATACTAAACGGGTAAAACGAAGCATTTCTGGACAGCATGAAAAAGTAGGAGGTTCTCAGGCACAGCCATGAACTAGACAGAGGTGTCAGGAGACACATTCCTTCTCTGATCCTCAGTTTCTCACCTGTCAAAGGAAGGCACAGTCGGCATAACAAGCAGGAGGGCAAGAGCATCAATTCCACAGGCTCCCTTTTCTCGTAGGAGGCAAGGCTGTTCCATGGAGAGGGCTGGCTGGGGGATCATGTAAGGGGATTTGAGGATAGGTGGCTAAATCTTGGAGGATTTTCTAAGAAAAATGAGGAGAGATTGCCAAGGTCAACAACAGGATTACTGAGTGCCCTAGTGAGATTCCACTCTATGAATTGGGGGCAGGGCACCAGCTTGCATTCTCCAATGAAGAGACCAGGAACCTAGGGACCGCAGATTCCAGTGGGAGAAAGGTAAGTAATTGACCTGGGAGTCAGATGGTGTAGTGGGAGGCCGTCCACCCGAGGAAAGGCCAGGAGGTGGCAGGGGAAGGCTTAGTCGCTTCTTAGCAGCTGGTAAAACAGAATCAGCATGAAGAGGTGAGAATACTATTAGGACCAAGGTGGTGGTCAGGCCCTCATAGGCATTGATTTTAGCGGTGGAGCAGATTGGGGTGATGAGAGGAGGTCTGTGATAAAGGTCAGGGGCGAATGTTCTTGAAGGAGAGGAGTTAGGGATGAGGCCGGGCAGTGAGTGCTGCTTTACAGGGAAGGGGACCTTGCAACTCTTCGATAATCTCATAAAAATGGCAGACCCTTTCCTGAAGAGGGGCCGCACTTCCACTTCCACAGGGACGCAGAGGGCTCTGAGCTGGGCTGCTGGAAGACCCCTGATGGGAGGATAGTAGCTGGCTGGCTGATGGCCCCACATGAAGGAAGGGCAGGGAGCGGAGAAGGGATGGGAAGCAGGACCCACAGCCTCATTGCAGGCAAGGCAGAGATGATAAGGTGTAGGTGAAGTGACAAGGGTGCAAGAAGGCAGCAGGCCCAGGGCAAGGCACCAGCTGGTTGGTGGGCCTGGTGGTCCCAAGCAGGACTCTGGCATGAGGTTGCCCTGCTGGCTCTGTGAGCAACAGCACTCGGGCAGACGCGCTCACAGCTGCCATCTCCAGGGCTGTGGGTGCCGGATGGGAAGATGAGAGTCATGAACATGGTCCAGGATCTCTCCCCACAGCTGCTACCTTCTCCTTCTTTTTGGACCATGACTTATTTCCACTTCTTGTTCCTGTTACTTCTATTTCGAGATCTGCCTCCAGCTGTCTGTCTGCCACTTCAGAGCACATTGGGGTCCAACTCCCCAGCACACCCCAGGCCTGTGCCCTTTGCTGGGGTCTCCGAGCACCCTCGCTCCAGGGGTTCCTTTTAGTCACCTCCCACCCGGAGCCCCAGGTGCCTTTTCCCAAAAGGACCCTGCACCAGTTCTCCCAGCCTCACATCCCTCTGCTCCTCCCCCCTGAGGTGCTGTTCCCTCCGCCCACCCTTTCCAGAGCGTACATTCAGCATCTATAGAAACTGAGGGGAACTCACTCTCCTCTCACTGGAAGCAGGAACCCAGAGGGAAGCCATGCCTTGGCCACTCATCAGCGGCTTTCAGAAGCTGAGCATGGGGCATTGCTTTCCCACCTCCCTGGACACAGAAAGCAGGTAAACAAATCTTGGCCACTGAAAGGCCAGCACCCACACCCAGCAGCCTGGACATCCCCGCTGCACTGGTGAGAGACGCTGTCTGAGGACCCAGAGAACCTGGGAGCTGAAACAGACAGGAGGACACAGCCAGGAAGCAGACACCACTGAGAAGAGTCTGAAAAACTTTTCAGCCAAAAAGGAAAGTTGAGGAAGCCCTTGGATTTCTTGTCCTCTTCTCCAGAGATTGCTTGACCCCCGACCAGTGGTTCAGAAGTTCTGGGATCCCCTCTCCTTTCCACCACTGCATGTACACACACAGCTTACCCCCAGGATGTGTCGTCTGTGCTAATTGCCTGTTGACCAGTTGGTGTCCTTACTGGACCCCAATTTCCCTGCAGGAGTGTGTCTTGTTCACTATTGTATTTCATTGTCCAGCACAGAGGCTCGCATGCAGCAGGCTCTCACTTGCTGTTTGTTGAGCAGAACAAATGATGAATGCTCTGATCCATAATTCATCTCCTGCCCGAGCATTTGGAGAGTTCAGTGTCACAGACTCTTCCTCTAAACCTGCAAATGGCTGGCCCTTAGCTGAGATGGTCATCTTTGGTCTATGCCAGGGCTCATTTTTTCAGGATCTATGCTCTGCCAGGCCTGGTCAGTTCACCAGCAGCTGGAGCATGTCAAGGCTGCCCATGGGGAGGTGATGGAGCACTGGCAAGGTTTATCTCAAGAACTTCTAGGGAAGTCTGAACATAAAATATTCTTCCACAACACGTAGAACAGGGGCTGGGATGCGGAGCCCAGGTTAGGCTAAAATGACACCACAGTCTCCAAGCTGATAGGAAGTCTTAGATCTTTTTCTTCCTGGAGACATGGTTACTTCTATTTCTCCCACTTTATCTTGAACATGGATGTCAACAGGAAGTGGAGTTACAGGAGAGTGCTACCAAACAGGAAGGCCACTCTGCCACCCACAAAGGGAACCAGTCAGGAAGGGGGGGACCAGGGGCCCACAGTCCCTTTCTCAGTTTATGCCTAAGAGGTAGGACTGGGATCTACCAGGAGGTGTTCCCTCCTCAATTTCCTCTGGTTAGTCTTGCAAAGGTCACCGAGCTGCTGGATGAACAGACCTGAGAGGCGGATTCTCTGTCACTCACATACACACACAGGAGCGGGTTGGATTTAAGATCAGGCCTGGCTGACACCAACTCTCGAGGCTTTGTGTGACAGAAGAGTGTCTGAGGTTCATTCATTCAGCGTTGGGGAATGGAATCACAGCCCATGTCATTCTCGCTGCTGTGAACAGCCAGGTATGAGAAGTAAATGAAATCTTTATGGAAAATTCCCTAGTCGTTCATTCAACACACCCACGATGAATGCTGATAACTAGCCTTTGTCAGGGGCTGCTTACAGCACTTTATACGTATTAACTCCTTCAAGCCTTATAATAAGTAGGAAGTAAGAATTACTATTAACATCACCATTCATAGGTGAGAAAGGGAAGCATAGAGAGGTTCAGTCACAGAAGAAAGGCCACCCAGCCAGTGAACTGTAGACCTAGGATTTGCACCGGGAGAGCTGGCTGCAGAGGGCATGGTCTTAGGCCCCTTGCTCACTGAGGGCAAGAGTGGCTCTGGGCCCTGGAGGAACAGCGGTGAAGAAGACAGTCCTGACTGCTGTTCTTAGGGTGCTTGCATAACAGTGGGAAAGACAGTGGTGAGAGCCAACACGAAAACAGAAGAGCTACTTCTCAGACGGCAGTCAGAAGGAGATTCTCCAAGGAAATAAAATTTGAGTTAAGATTGCAGTGACCAGAAGGAGCCAACCAGATGATGACCTGGGGGAAAAGTGTCCCAGACAAAGGGGACACAGCGGGCACCCAGCCCTGAGGTAGGAGCAACAGCTTTTGAGGGGACATCTCGCTGTGGTGTGCATTTGCATTTCCTTGATGATAAGTGACATTGAGCATCTTTTTCACGAACCTGGTGGCTGTTTGCACGTCTCCTCTGGAAGAATATCTATTCAGTTCCTATCGGTGAGGATGTGGAGAAATTGGAAGCCTGTACCCTGTTGGTGGAAATGGAAATTGTTTCAGTCACTATGAAAAACAGTATGTAGTCTCCTCAAAAAATTAAAAATAAAACACTATCTGATCCAGCAATCCCACTTTGAAGTATATATCCAAAGAAAGTGAAATCGGGAATTTAAAAGGATGTTAGCACCCTATGTCCAGAGCAGCACTATTCTCCAGAAAGCCAGGGTGTGGACACCACCTAAGTGTCTATCAGCGGGTCAGTGGGTAAAGAAAATGTGTAATATACACGCATTGAAATAGTCAGCCTTAAAAATGGAGCAAGTCTTGCAATAGGCAAGGGCATGGATGAACCTGGAGGACATTATGCTGAGTGAAATAAGCCATCGCAGGAGGACAAGCCTGCATGACTCCACTATATACGAACTCCAAAACACTCAATTCCCAGGAGCAAGATTTTGGTTGCCGGGGGCTGAAGTGGGCGGTAGGGGCAGAGGACAGGGAGCTGCTGCTCCATGGGCAGTCTCAGGCCACATGAGTGCATTCTAGAGACCTGCTGGACAGTGTGCGCTTAAATCAGGGGTACAGCAAATGCCTGCATGGGAATGCTGTACTATACACTTAAAAACTCCTGACAGGTAGAGTTCTTAATAAGTCGTCTTATCCCAGTAAAATATACTAAAAAATAAAATTGTAAAGAAAAACAAAAGAGGTGGTACCGTAGTGAGTAAGGGGAACTGTGGTAAGTTACAAAACAGGTGAGAAAATGCTGGTCTGATCCAGTTGGCCAGGGCAAGAAGCTGGATTTTCTGAATACAAAGGAAATACTCATGGACTGGCCATTAAAGGTGAATAGAACGCTCCAATTTTACTTCTAAGCAATCACTCTGCCAAGTGTGTCAAGAATGGATTAAACCCTCACCCTGGCAGGGCCTAGGTGCTCAGCACACACAGCCGCCCTCATGGTGGGAAGTGCCTGGGGAAAAGCGAGGAAGCTACCGCTTGGCGGAGTAAGTGCCATGTGAAGTCCTTTCTCCTCCAAGCATCGGGGATTTTGTGGGAAAGGACTGTGACATGATGTTGCTTGAGGGTCTTCTTCTGACAGGAGGCCATGCAGAGGAGTGAGCTGGTTCTGCTGTGCTCCCCCTCTCTGCAGAAGCCTCTGCTTGTCCATTGGGTGTGGGTTCTCATCTTAAAATATCACCCAAACTTAAACAGTATTCATCCACTCACACCCAAGTGCATCCACCCACTAGGCAGGGCAAAAGCAGTCACCTTCTGCCCACTGCCCACTGCCCACTGCCTGCTGAAGGCTTCTCACTCAAACAGAAATGCCTTCTCTGGCTGCTCAGGTAGTGCTCCCCAACTCTGATGTTTGATGTTGTTTTCTCTCACTCTGGAAAGGAGGACTGATGATTGTTTTGTTTCCAGAAACAATGGTGACAAAACCAAATGTCTTATCTTTCAAGAAAAAGAGGTGCTGGTCTAGTAGGAAACAGCAGACCAGAACAGGAATGTCCAAGGTGCTGGCCATGGTCACCCCAGAGGGACCATGGTCACCCCAGGTGCTGGGCATCCCGCTGCACATGCAGCCCTGCAAGCCGCTCTCTCACTGCTGAGTGATGCCCACACAACCAGAGCTAGGCCTGGGACCTGGTGAAGCTCAGATCTCAACATGTGCTTCTAAGCCATGTGCAAATCTTGGTTCTCCAAGCAGGCGTCACACTGAGTATCTTTAAACATCTCATTTCAAGCTGTCTATGCAGTGGGAGTTTGAAACCCATGGTTGGCTGGTGTCCTGATTGGTACACAAGTCCATAAATGGCTGGAGACGCAAACCTGGATGATGACACAACCTTCACAGTGACAACTGAAAGCTGCCGAATCAAAGCAAGTTCTTGGGAAACAGCGTGAAGCAAACACGTTGCACAAAAATCCTTCCCATGCACTAAGCCATAATGTTTCTGGACAAACTCATTTCAAATAAGTAGCATGCACTCTGATGTCAGCGTGAGGAAGGCTAAGGGCCAGGCCATGCAGAGGCAACGAGGCATCATCTGGCTCGGTGGAGAGCAGGCTCTAAGCCCCTGAGGCTGTAGTGCTCTCAGAGAAACTCAGTGGGGCCATGGCCTCTGTGGTTGCAGGGCATTCACTGGGACTCCCTTGGGGATGAGGGTGCCAGGGAGAATGTGCTGGAAGGAGGAGAAATGGCCTTCCAGCCCCAAGTCAGAGCCCAGAGGGTCATGATAGAAAAAGTTGTTCACAAAGCATGAGAATCCTGGCTG
Organism: Lasiurus cinereus; assembly: GCA_011751065.1. Classification (NCBI taxonomy): domain Eukaryota; kingdom Metazoa; phylum Chordata; class Mammalia; order Chiroptera; family Vespertilionidae; genus Lasiurus; species Lasiurus cinereus. The sequence goes on from JAAGEH010000024.1 coordinate 2,506,840, forward strand.
TATGTGGGGTGTAGATGATACACCTACCTAACACTTCACATGGAGTGGAAATTTAGGCCAGGAAATTAATGCAAAAGCTCCCAGGAACTGGGGACTCTCTGGCCAAGGCCACTTCAAAACTAGGCGATGGCATCCCTCCAAAATCTAGGCACATGCACTACTCCTATAGATGACAGCCCCTCCCAAGAGGGGGCTCACAGCAAATAATACCATAAACCATGTTAAAATCTACGCAAGAACTAATTTACTACCAGAGACATTGCGCAAAGAACCTCTAAAGCAGAGCCTGGCAGGAAGAAACAGAGTCCAGGTGGAAGGAGGCTGCCAGGGAGAATTACAGAGCACAAATCTGAAGTGAAGGCAAGAGCAAATAAAATACGGTCCCTTCTTGGCTGTTGATGAGTTGGCAGGTGAACGAAGGCCTGGGAGGGGATGCTCCCAAGCAGACTGGAGTGAGACGAGAAGCAGCAGGGCCCACCATTCAGCCACATGTCCTCTCTTGCCTTGGACAGCTGGTTTCCCTCTGTCCTGAGAGCCGGAGGCTGCTCCTGGTTTCCCGGGAGACCAAGTCTGTTTATTCAGAGCATCAAAGATGAAGTATGTTTGCACCAAAGCCAGCTTTCCTCACCCCATGAGGCTTTACAATGCGAGGCTGACCCACCCACCTGCTCCACAGAGAAGACCTATGTCTACCATGTGTTTGGTACAGTAAGAAGCTTAGAAAAGTCAAGAACTTTCTTTTCTTTTTTTCTTGTTTTTCACTAAGTGTTGCCTGTTGGGTAGCAGGCACGAGTCAGAGGTGACAATGGTAAGAAAATCACACAATGTCAGTGCTCACCTATGTCTTTGGATGGGACCTGTTAGCAAATGGTAGCCTGTCACTCCAGAATGAGTAAGCTGAGATGCAATGTCAATTTGAGCAGATGCCTTTTTCTACTTTTGCACCCCAATCTAGGGAGGCGGTGGTGCAAACATCAGAAACTGTATGCCTAATGCATGCGTTTTAAATTCACAGTGGAAGAGAGGTGAGGAGAAGAGGGTGACAAAAGGATTTTTACAGTTTATTGAGCTATAAATGTAAAGGAATAACAGGATCTGGGAGACCCGACCTCCTTCATTCAGGGAAGATGCAATGAAAGGGCCAGGGCTCTGTTTCAAAGGCAGTTGAGCAAGGACAGGAGGAGGACACCGCAGCCACCATGCATGTGGGAATCAGCCAGAGTTAACGATGGATCATGTGGCTAATGATACTCCCGGGACCTCAACAGCAGAAGCAAGTCTAAGCCTGAAGGACAGGAAGCTGACTGGCAGCACCTCTGTGGGGCCCCTGCTACTAGGTGAGGGTGTGGTCTTTCTGGGTCCTTTTAGAGTCCTATAGTATAGAGACTGGGCATCAACAATGTCTGTGCTGTAAGCTCCCTCCAGTGAAGAAACAAGGCTCTCCTAACCGTTACCAAGCAAACGTAAGGTAGTGATGTGGTTTTCTGAAAGAGCTCTCTTCCCGGCCAGGGACCCAAGCACCGGGACCAATGCAGGAGGAGCAAAGAAAACACAAGTGCTAATGTTTTAGATCCCATCCCTTCTGATCCCAGTCTGAGAGCTGGGGGCTCAGGGAGGGGGCAGGTTGGGAGGTGCTGAGAAGCCTAAAGCAAGGCCTCAGGTCTCAGCACTCTCTGCTTAGGAAAGCACAGAATTAGGGTCAAGTTCACAGCAAAGGATTATTAAAAGGGACTTGGGGTGAACTATATTGGGCACCCAGACAAAGGGCAGAGGATATTTCAAACTATTTTGATCATGTCTCTCTCTTTTTTCTCCCTCTGGGCAGTGTTTCTGAGCCCCTCTTAGCTGCTCTTTCATGCACTTTGACATCTAGAGTAACTTGAGCTGGAATCTTTTATCTTTCCCTATTTGATATGAGTGTTGGGTGAGATATATACATACTAGTAATAAAAATAACATTCACTAAACACTTGCTGGTGACCAGGCATTAGTTTATTCAATCCTCACAACAATCCTGGAGGTAAATACCAACATTTCCCCATATTTGTTTAGACTCATGTGCGTAGCAGGTGGCAGAGCTGAGAGTGAGCACAGACAGATTGATCCTGGAAAGCAGGTCTGGCCATCACTTCCACAGGGACAACTGCAACTCTTTCGTCAGCAGATGACAAAGCCATGAGAAGATGATTTCAAACACTAAACAAAACCTCTTAGAAGAATACTAGTATTTGAAGGAAGGTTTTGTATTTTCAAGGTAGCTTTGCCCCTACCTACCGACATCATCCCCTGGGAGTTATGAATGACCCCAGCAGCCATGACAAACTAAAAAAAATTAGTAGATTTTGATGAAGAAATACAAACTGCCAGTTATAGGAACAGTCTAAGGAATATAAATTATAGGATAGGGAATATAGTCAATAATATTGTGATAATGATATATGGTACATGATGGGTATTAGACTTATCTAGGGGATCACTTCCTAAGGTATATTAATGTCTAGCATAGTAAATGGAATTGTTTTGTTTGTTTGTTTTTTAGTTTCTCTTTCTGTGAGTTCATTATTGGTGTATAAAAAAAGCTATAGATTTCTGTATTTCATAATTTTGGATCTTGCTACATTGCCAAAGTCATTTATTAAGTCTAGTAGGTTTTTTTTTCCTGGAGTCTTTAGGATTTTCTATGTAAAATACCATGTCATCTGTGAATAATGACAGTTTTACTTCTTCTTTTCCAATTTGGATGCCTTTTATTTCTTCTTATTGTCTGATCGCTATGGCTAGCACTTCCAGTACTATGCCAAACAGGAGTGGTGAGAGTGGGCATCCCTGTCTTGTTCCAGTCCTTAGGGGGAATGTCTTCAGTTTTTGCCCATTGAGTCTGATATTGACTGTGGGTTTGTCATATAGGGCTTTTATTATGTTGAGATATGCTCCTTCTATTCCCACTTTGCTGAGAGTTTTTATCAAGAAAGGGTGTTGGATTTTGTCAAATTATTTTTCTGCATGGATTGATATGATTATGTTATTTTTGTCTCTCAATTTGTTTATGTGGTATTGATTGATTTGCAGATATTATACCATCCTTGTATACCTAAAATAAATTCCACTTGGTCATGGTATGTGATCTTTCTAATGTAATGCTAGATCCAATTTGCTAAAATTTTGTTGAGGATTTCAGCATCTATGTTCATCAAGGATATTGACCTGTAATTCTCTTTCTTTGTAGTGTCTTTATCTGGTTTTGATATTAGGGTGATGCTGGCTTCATAGAAAGAGCTTGGAAGTGTGCCTTTCTCTTGAATTTTTTTGGAATAGTCTGAGGAGGATAGATTTTAGTTCTTCTTTGAATGTTTGGTAAAATTCCCCTGTGAAGCCATCCAGAACAGTTTTTTGATTACTGCTTCAGTTTCATCTGTAGTTATTGGCCGATTCAGGTTTCTTGATTCTTCCTGATGAGTTCTGGAAGATTGTATTTCTCTAGGAATATGTCCATTTTGTCTAGATTGTCCAGTTTGTTGAACTAGAGTTGTTCGTAGTACTTTTTAAAAATCCTTTGTGTGTTTGTGGGGTCAGTTATTACTTCACCTCTTTCATTTCTGATTTTGTTTATTTGGGTCCTCTCTCCTTGTTTCTTGGTGAGCCTGGCTAGAATTTCATCAATCTTGTTTATCCTTTCAAAGAACCAGTTGTTTTATTTATTTATTTATTTATTTATTTATTTATTTATTTATTTTAGTACCTATGTCATTTATTTCCATTCTGATCTTTATTATTTCCTTCTTTCTGCTTACTCTGGGATTTACTTGTTGCTCTCTTTCAAATTCATTAAGTTGTAGGGTTAGATAATTTATTACCATTTTTTCTTGTTGTTTTTTTTTTGAGATAGTCCCTCTCAGGACTGCTTTCACTATATCCCATAGATTTTGGATTGTTATGTTTTCATTGCCATTTGTTTCGAGGATGCTTTTTCTTTCTTCTTTGATCTCTTTGGTATCCCGTTTTCCAATTTACTATTGCAACAAAAAAAATTAAGACACTAGGAACAAACTCAACCAAGGAGGTAAAAGACCTGCACTTGAAAAACTATAGGACACTGAATAAAGAGATAGAGGAAGACATAAACAAATGGAATAATATACCATGTTCATGGATTGGTAGAATCAACATCATTAAAATGTCCATACTACCCAAAGTAATCTACAGATTTATGCAATCCCCATTAAAATACCAATGGCATATTTCATAGACCTAGAAAAACTCTATATAAATTCATATGGAATAGTTAAAAAAAAAGACCCTGAATAACCACAGCAATCCTAAGAAAGAAGAACAAAGTTGGAGGGATCACAATACCAGATATCAAGCTATACCACAAAGCCACTATTCTCAAAATGGCCTGGTACTAGCACAAGAACAGACATATAGGCCAATGGAACAGAACAGAGAACCCAGAAATCAACTCAACCATTATGCTCAATTAATATTTGACAAAGGAGGTAAGAGCATACAATGCAGTCAAGAACAGTTTTTTCAATAAATGATGTTGGGAAAACTGGACTGATACATGCAAAAAATTGAGACTATATCAACTTATGCCATACACAAAAATAAACTCAAGGATAAAGGACTTAAACATAAGACTGGAAACCATAAAAGTCTTAGAAGAATCATAGACAGCAAAATATAAGACATATGTCGTAGCAATATCTTCACTGATACAGCTCCTAGTACAATGGAAACTAAGAGGAAAATAAACAAATAGGACTAAAACAAAATAAAAAGCTTCTGCACAACAAAAGAAACCATCAACAAAACAAGAGAGCCCACTACAAGGGAGAACACATTTGTCAGTGTTATATCTGATAAGGGTTTAATTCCAAAATTTACAGAAAACTCATTCAACTTAACAAAAGAAAAATAAACAATCCAATTGAAAAATGGGCAAAGGACCTAAATAGATACTTTTCAAAAGAGGACATACCCAAAGCCAAGAGACATGTGAAAATATGCTCAAAAGTCACTAATCATCTGAAAGATGCAAATCAAAATGACAATGAAGTACCATCTCACATCTGTCAGAATGGCCATCATCAACAAATCAACAAATGCCAAATGTTGGTGAGGATGTGGAGAAAAGGGAACCCTCATGCACTGCTGGTGGGAATGCAGACTTGTGCAGCCATTGTGGAAAACGAGTAGGGAGTTTCCTTGAAGAATTAAAAATGGAACTCCCATTTGACTCAGTAATCTCACTTCTAGGAATATATCCCAACAAATCAGAAACACCAATCAGGCAGGATATATGCACCCCTATGTTCATAGCAGCACAATTTACAATAGTTACAATTAGGAAACAGCTTAAGTACTCATCAGCAGATGAATGGATTAGAAAACTGTGGTACATCTACACAATAGAATACTATGCTGCTATAAAAAAGAAGGAACTTTACCATTTGCAATAGCATGGATGGACCTGGCGAGCATTATGCTAAATGAAATAAGCCAGTCAGAGAAAGATAAATATCACATGATCTTTTGTGGAATACAATGAACAACACAAACTGATGAACAAAAATAGATGCAGAGACATAGAAGCATCGAACAGACCATCCAACCTCAGAGGGAAGGTAGGGGAAAGGGATGAGGGTAAGAGATCAACCAAAGGACTTGTATGCATGCATGTAAGCATAATCCATGGACACAGACAGTAGGGGGTGAGGGTATGTGTTGGGGGATGGAAGCATTCGGAGAGAGGTCAATAGGGGGAAAAGGAGATATATGTAATACTTTAAAAAATAAAGAACTTATATTAAAAAATAAGTATAAAATAATTATAAAATTTTTAAAAATAAATGAGAATCCAGACCTGGTTAACAACAACAACAAAAATGTCTAGCCACTATGTTGTATATCTGAAAATAATATAATATTGGATGTCAACTGTAATTTAAAAATTAAAGAAGGTAGATTTCATTTGTTAGTACAGTTTTACAGAAAAATTGAGCAGTCAGTAGAGACAGTTCCATGTACAGACCTCACCCCACTCCCCATCTCAGGACACTGTTCCCATTACAGCATCTTCATTCCTATTAAAACATCCACATTTGTTTCCACTGCTACACATTGCTATTAGGTCCTTAGTTTACACTAAGATGCTTTCTGTGTTTTTCACAGCTCTATGAATTTGACAAATTTACCACTATTATGGTGTCATAGAGTACTTCCATCACCCAGAAAATGCCCGGTCTTCCCTATGCATCCTTCCCACCACAAGCTCCCGGCAAATGTTGAGCTTTCCATTGTCTCTGGTTTTGTCTTTTCCAAACTGTCATCTGTTAGTATCTACTAATAGGTTTCTCAGACTGGCTCTTAAGGTTGCTCCATGTCCTTTATGGCTTTATAGCTTAGTTTTTTATTGCTGAATAATATTCTATGGTACAGATCTATCACAGATTATTCATTCACTTACTGAAAAATGACCTAGCTGCTTCGAGATTTGGGCTATTATAAATGAAGCTACTATTAACATCTGCGTGCAGGTTTTCATGTGTACATAACCTTTCAATTATTTTGGATAAACATGTAGGAGCATAAGTTCTGACTCATGCTTATATTAAGCTTTGTAAAAACTGCCACTCTGGCCCTTGCCTGTGTGGCTCAATTGGTTGGAGCATTCTTAAGAAATCCAAAAAGTGGAGGGTTTGATTCTCGTATGTACCTAAGTTTTGGGTTCAATCTCTGGTCAGGAAATGTGCAAGAGACAATCAACCCATGTTTCACGTTGATGTTTCTCCTTCTCTCTCTTCCTCCCTCCTTTCTTCTCTCTAAAATAATTTTTAGAAAGGAAAGTAACTATATCCTGTCTTGCAAAGTGGCTGCACCATGTAGCATCTTCACCAACAATGAGTAGCACCCCTATGTTCATAGGAGCACAATTTACAAAAGCTAGGATTTGGAAACAGTCTAAGTGCCCATCAGCAGATAAATGGATTAGGAAGCTGTGGTACATCTTCACAATGGAATACTATACTGCTATAAAAAGGAAGGAACTATTACCATTTGAAACAGCATGGATGGATCTGGAGAGCATTATACTAAGTGAAATAAGCCAGTCAGAGAAAGATGAATATCATGTGATCTCACCCATTTGTGGAATACAATGAACAATATAAACTGCTGAACAAAAATAAATCCAGAGACACAGGAGCATTGAATAGACTGTCCAAACTCAGAGAGAAGGTAGGGAAAAGGAGGGTGGGGGGGGTAAGAGATAAACCAGAAGGCATTCCTGTCTGTGGGCATCTTGCCAGTATTGGGCACTGTCAGTTTTGTTTGGGTTTTAGTCATTTTAGGAGGTGTGTAACAGCTGCAATTCTCTGAGGACATTGGTGCTGAACACCTTTTCTCATGCTTATTTACATCTGTATGTATATCTTTCATTGTGGAGGTGTGTATAAGATCGTTTGCCCATTTCTTATTGGATTGTTAGTTTTCTTAATGTTGGGTTCTCAGAGCTCTTTGTATATTTTGGATAAAGGTCCTTTAATAGATGTGTGTTTGTCAAATATGTCCTTCGCGCCTGTGGCCTGTCCCTCCATGATCTCCAGAGTGTTGCTCCCAGAGAGCAGTTTTCACGTTTAGTAAAGTTCAACTTATCAAATTGTTTCTTTTAATAGAATGTGCTTTTGGTATTGATCAAATATTCACCAACAAATCCAGGGTCACCAGGTTTTTCCCTATGTTATCTTCTAGAAGTCTTGTAATTTTGCAATTTACATTTGAGGCCATCTAGATGTCCAAATGTTCCAGCACCATTTGTTGAAAAGACTATTCTGTCTACAATGAATTGTCTTTGCTCCTTTGTCCAAGATCAGTTGACTATTATTTGTGTGGGTCAATTTCTGGGCTCCTTGTTCTATTCTATTCTATTCTATTCTATTCTATTCTATTCTATTCTATT
>JAAGEH010000024.1:2514809-2588081 GCA_011751065.1 Lasiurus cinereus
TTCTATTCTATTCTATTCTATTCTATTCTATTCTATTCTATTCTATTCTATTCTATATATTCTATTTTATTCCATTCTATTCTATTCTTTTCATCAATTTGCCTATGCTTCCCCATACCACATTGTCTTGGTTATTTAGCTTTGCAGTAAGTCTTCAAGCCAGGCAGTGTTGGTCTCTGACTTTGTTCTTCTTCATTAGGTCTTCTTCATTAAAATCAATCTGTTGATATCTACAAAATAAGTGGGTGGAATTTTGTTTCAGGTTTTCCATTGAATATATAGAGTAGGTTGGGAGGAATTTATATCTTAACAATATTGAGGCTTCTTATCTATGAATATGAAATATTTCTATTTAGATCTTGATTTCTTTCATCATATTTTTATGGTTTTCATTTATAGATCCTACACATGTTTGGCTAGAGTTATACCTATTATTTTGCGAGCTAATGTAATGTTGTTTGTTTTAAATTTCAAACTTGAGCTGCCCATCGCTGGTCTATAGGTAAAATTGCTAGTCTATATGTAAAATTGACTTTTTATGTTACCTTTATATCTCTGGCCTCGCTATAACTGCTAATTAGTTCCAGAAGATTTTAGTGATTCCTTGGATTGTTCTTTGTAGACATTTATGTCATCTGCAGACAGAGATGTATTATTTCCTTCCTTCGCATTCCTGGTAGATTTTATTTCCTTTTCTGGTGACATTGTATTAGTGAAATTCCCAGAACAATGCTTGGTAAAAGTGATGAAAATTAGTGTCACTGGGCTGAGGGCAATGACACCAGCCTCCTCCCCAGTAACTCTGCTGTTAGCTGTAGGTGTTTTAGATGATTGTCAGCAAGTTGAAGTTTTCTAGGAGTTTTTATTATGAATGAGTGTTGGATTTTTTTTAATTCTTTTTTTTTTCATTTATTGATATGCCATATGTTTTTGCTTTTTTCCTGGTTAGTATATGAATTATATTATGTGATTTGGGGTGTGGAACCACCATGGTAAGCCTGGAGTAAATCCTCTTAGTCGTGGTGTAGAATTCATTTTAGTCATTGCTTGGTTCTATTTTCTAGTGTGTTGCTGAGGGTTTTTGCATCTGCGGTCATGAGTAATACTGGTGTATGGTTTTCCTTTCTTAGAGTGTCTCTGTTTGGTTTTGGTATTTAGATAAAGCTGGCCTCATAGAATGTGTTAGGGGGTGTTCTCTCTGCTTCTATCTTCTGAAATACATTGTAGAGAATCGGGATCACTTCTTCCTTTAAATGCTTCATAGAACTCACCAGTGAAAGCATTTGGGCCTGTTATATATATATAGAGATTATTAACAATATATATATATGGAGATTATTAACAATAAATTCAATTTATAATAGATATAGGCCTATATAGATTATCTATTTTTACTTCTATAAGCTTTGGTAGTTTATGCTCTTCTCCAATACATTAATTTATTTAATCAAATTTAGGGACATAGAAATATTCATAATATTTACTTACTATCCTTTTAATGCCCATATGACACCCTCTCTCTCATTTCTGATGTTAAAAATTTGTCTTCTCTATTTTTGTTGTTGTTGTTGTTATTCTAATGAGTGGCTTATCAATTTCATTGACCTTTTCAAAAAGATTGAGAGATGTCAGAAGGGAGGTGTGTGTGTGAGGGTGGGAGGGAGCAGACAGGATGAAAGAAGGTGAAGAGAACAGCCGAAGAACATATAGGCATAGTCCATGGACACAGACAAAGTGTGGTTAGGGCCATAGAAAGGGGTCTGAGTGGAGAGGGTAAAAGTGAAGAGCGGGTGACATCTCTAATAGTGTCAACAATAAAATTTAAAAAGACATATTTTATAAATAAAACTTTTGTACCACCAAATAAAATAATGAAAATAAGAGCAGCTTTTGGTTTCATTGATTTTTTCTCTTGATATCCTATTTTTAAGTTTTATTAATTTTTGTTCAAATTATTGTTATTTCTTTCTATTTGCTGTAGGTGTTTATTGCGTCTTTATCTAGTTCTCCAAGATGAAAGCTTACACTACTGACTGTTGATTTTTCTTTCTTTTCTAGGATACACATTCTTTCCTGGAATCCATTTCATCCTCTCCACTGGCTGGGAGTGGGGTAGGAGAGGAACCCTGACCCTGACACTGATCCCTGTGTTTTTGGCTGGATTCTGACACTGATTCTCCCTTTCAGTAATACTAACATCACAGGAAGTCTCAAAAGACATATAGACTTCAGCCATAATACACGCTCCTAAAAATAACTGCTGTTCAGAGTTTTTGATACCTCTTTTATTTTTCATTCTTCATCATATCTTTTAAAAATATTGCAGAAAATACACAAACCATCAAATTTTCCATTGTAACTATCTCAAGGTGTACAATTCAGTGGCATTTTATATTCACAATGGGGTGTAACCATCACTACTATCTTGTTCCAGAACAAATCATCACCCCAGAAGGAAACCCTTAGCAGTCATTTGCCATTTTCCCCTTCCTCTAGCCTCTGACATGTTTCTGTCTTCATGAACTTGTTTATTCTGGCCATTTCATGCTGAGTGGTGTTTTTTTTTAAGTTAAGTTTATGTATAGTGTGTAGCATATAACTTTATTTCACTATTGAATTGCAAGGAGTCATCACATTAATGTACTGCCTAATAGTCTATTAAGAAAGTGTCATGACATACTTAGCTATTTCTTATTTGGAGTTTTCTAGAAAATGCCTTGGTGATTCTGCTTGGTGTGCTGTAGCGAGCACATGATGGACACCACCATGCGTGGGGCTCCTCCCCAGGCCCTCGTTATTTCCTTGGGTTTGATTCCCTGGGATCCCTGGTGGGAGCATGAAGCATTGGGGAACCTTTAAGTTCTCTGTCCTGTCTCCACCTACTTTCCAATGGGTTGTGTTAACTTTCAGCATTTTTGACCAAGACGTGGGACACCAGCTTCACCATATCCTTGCCAGCACTGGCCACAGTCATATGTGTGACATATGACTTTGAAAACAAAGCTGTTTTCAGCACCTCCTTCCCCTCACACCTGGCAGAGTGGTTTTCTCAGAAAAACTGGCATATCAAGCCAGATAACATTTCCAATTTATCGCTCCCGCAAAAGTGGCTTTGGGATAAGAACAAATACAGTCTATGTTCAATCTATTCAATTAGAACAGAACAAGAAATTTCTTTCAGCACACACAGATCAGCAAATCCCATTCTGCTTGAATTTCATTTAGCATTTATGTAGCTTAATTAAATCACCGGTGGGGCTTCGTAAAGAGAGCATTGCCTGCAGGAAATATGCTTGCTACAGCCTCTCTCAGGCTCGGGGGCAATAACTAAGTGATACAGGCTGATTGTCAGAGTCCTTGGCATCTCCTCCAGGTACAGACGCTGCTGCAGCTCAGAGCTTGTGAACAATGAGCTGAAGCTGGTGTGGCGTGAGAGCATTGGCCCCGGATTCCTGAGCCTCCAGCTCTCTGTGCCGCCCTGTCAAGAGCGAGGGTGCCTTCTAACACAGGCCAATATTTCTCTATATGGGCAACCCAGCCCTCTCCAAGAGGTAGGAGGAGGGGGCAGAAAGAAGAGAAGAAGGAGGCCATTACTAATAATTCTTTTGAAAACCAGTGGCTTACTCAGTGCAAGGCAGTCTGGCTGGTTCTCCAACCAAACATCTAAAAGCGCGCTCTCTCTCTTTCTCTCTCTCCCTCCACTCCAGTTGCAAGGTCTACCATGCAGAGTGGCAAATGGCAGCAGCTGTGAGTAATGGGGTCCCTGTGCTTCCACCACCCAAGCCAATAGGACGGCATTTGTGAGCTCTACCCCTGGCTAGTTGGCCATCTCTCTGCTCTCCCAGGGAGGGGCCAAGCTTTCCAGGAACTCCATGGAACAGCCCCCAGGAGGAGAGCCCTGACCACCCCACTTTGCAGAGGAAGAAACAAGCTGAGAGAAGCTAGACGCAGACATTGCTGTCTGGTTTCTGAGTGCAAGCTTCCAGCTACCCCCTGTAGCGGAATGACGGAGAAGAGAAAGCTAAGGACTGTTCCCGGGGTGTGTGTCTCTCTTTCGGAGCCAGGAATGTGCCAACAGTGCTGCCTGTGAGCATCCTCTCCAGATAAAGCTGGGTTTCCGGACTTTAAAGCCTTTGGGAGACCCTGGCAGCCAGTGGAACCCGAGGGTGAGATCCAACACTTCACAGATGGCAGAGTCAGGGGAGTTTTTTTTTTTTAAAACTCTGCTTCAGTTGGTGGCATCTTCTCTCCCTAATGTCTTCTCACTGAGCTCTCCGTCTCCAAGAATTGTGAAGTCTATTTGTGGGGAAGGACCATACATTCCTCCCAGAAGGCTAAGGAGCCTGGTACCACCCACTCCCCTCAATTCACAAGGACTTAGGGAAGGGTGCCAGCTCCCCAGGGGCACAGGGAGCTGGCAGCCCTCTGCCATCCCACCCTCAGTTCCCCGCTCCCGCAGGAGGGACGGGCACTGTCCTCTTTGAGCGACCGGGAAGGCATTCCCCAGACCTGAGTTTCGACACAGGCGGCCCTTACAAAGATGAGAACTCCATCCGCGCTGCTGTGCAGGACCAGGTGGTGATGTGGCGGTGTAATAGCCTCTTTGAATAGGAAGACGCATGAATTGGGAAGCAGCTGAGTGTAATAGGAAAATAAATTTGAGAGGATCCTGATTCTGCCACCTGCTGCCATGCCCAGTTGACCCAGGGAGCTGTAAGATGTCGCTTAGCCTGTGCTGTTCCCCATGGTGCACAGGGTGTGTATGGCAGCGCCCGACGCACGCTAGGAACACCTGCCTGCATACAAGCGAACAGCTCATTCTTTTCAAAAAGTCACTGAATCCCCGTCATCCTGGTTGTGTTATCAGGCAATGCCTGGCTCACCTCTGTTCTAAATCTGTGAACCGAGGAAATAATTTAATAATGCTGAGCCTCAGTTTTATTGTCTAGAAAATAAGAGTAATAATAAGACCTACTTGGGATGGCTGTTAAAGAAGGCTAAATAAGAGCGAGGCATAGAAGCTGGTATTTAGAAAATAAACTGTTCTGTTTTTATCTCTCTCCTTACGTGTGGAAGAGATGGCAGGAAATGAGAGAGTTCAGAAAGGACTATGTTTCGAATGACCTTCAATGAAATTGAAAACTTATTCTTAACAGCATCAAATTTTATGGAACTAATTCCAAGTCTCTGGAAGCCTCTTCCACCATGCTAGCAATATGTCCAAGACAAGCACATCAGCAAGGCTAGCGGGACTTCCTGCCCTCCCTCCCTTCTCCAGTCTTGCAAATGCCACCTCCACCCTGACCATCAGGTGGCAAGTGGGATTTGCAAACTTTTCCCTTTTGGTTGCCAAATTCCCAACCGGTTGCCACTCCCAGAAGTAATGTGCCAAACCCTCAGTGGGTGGTGAATGTGGGAGAAGCTTAAACTCACCCCACTAGCAGAAAAACAACCCCCCAAAATCTTATTATAATTTGTTCTTTCTTTCTGTTCCTTGTCACCAAGGTAGTTGGAGCCTCTGTCTTCAGCCTCCTCCTCCTCGCATCCTGTCTGATTCATGTGCTGCTGTCTCGGTGCCGAGCCAGCTGCTGCATGCAACTGCGACATCCCAGGAAGGACTATTAGCAGCAAGAGCATCTGTTGGGAGAGAGTGGGAGAGGCTGGGGGACGCTGCGCAGGGAGAGGTGGGGCTCCATGGGCACAGTGAGTAAGGCCATAGCCACCTTGGTATTTAACAACATTTAAATAATTAATAATAAATAACTTACGTACTAAGTGCTTTTAAACACATTAGCTTCAATTTTTAAAGAACTACATGGGACAGGTATTATTATTCCTACTTTATAGATGAGAAAACTAAAAGTCAGAGGTGTTCGTAGCTTGCCCAGCTTAGCATAACTAGTCATTGGTGAACTTAAGGTTTAAAGGTAGGTCTGAGGTAACACAAAGTGTGTGCTTTAACCAGAACTTCTGTTCAGCTCCCCTAACAGGAAAATGATTGGGCGGCTACTTCTCATTACAGGCTCAGGGATGAGGACAAGGGTCATATGTCAAGACGCGTGGCAGAAAGTCTGAGGTGGAAACAGGCATGTGCAGGAAGCAGGAGACAGCGCACTGTCTGTGACCGGCTGAAGACTTACCCTCCAGGTCAGGGCAGATGCTGACCCAGAGCTGCAGGGAAGCAACAGAGGCCTGCTGTAAAAGCATCAGCTCAGTCCCACTGTATGAAATGGCAGCAGGCCCTGGTAGCAGAGCGGGTGATTAGGTCTGGGCATTGGGCATGGAAGCAGAGGACCAGAGCTGAGAAAGGCAGACTGGAGGCGGGCAGGATTAGGTGGCCAGCACCTCGGTCAGCAAGAGTCCCTGGAGAAGCCTGTGAGGCGAACCAGGCAAAACCTAGGAGCAGGGTTCAAGCACGCTCATGGCCATTCCTGTGCTGAGCATAAAGGAATCAAAGATGCTCTCCATGTACATGAGCAGTTAGCCCACAGCCTCCTGGAACACGACTGAGTTGCAGCCTGGCAGGCGCCAGCTGTCACGTGGGGAAAAGGGACTAGCCTGCAGCCCAGGGAGGGGCAAGTAACTCAGAGTCAGGGGTAGCCTGAAGAAGGCCTCATGGAGCAAGGGGTACATTGCCATCTCAGCTGGGGGGAAATGGGGCAGAAGGTGGAGGGAAGCATGAGCAGAACGAGCAGCAGATAAAGAGACTCCAAGGTGGGAGCAGCGGGTGTGTGTTGAAAATCAGCATTAGATTACCTGGGAGGCAGGGGGAAGGCGGATGTGGGAGAGGGGAGACAGGCATTTGGAAGGAAAGGAAGAGAAACAGAACCCAAAAGAGCTTTGATAACCCGACAAGGAGTCCAGTACCTTACAAAGACCAAGGAAAACTGAATGGATGGCTGCTCTTCTTCCAGAAGGGAAGCTACAGCAACCCTGAGCCAACGCTGTGTGACCTGTAGTCGAAGGACAGCTTCTCTGTTCAGCAGGCTGAGCACACTTCACTTCCCACACCTGCCTTTTCATACTCTTGCAGGGCTTGGCAGGACAGTTGAGTTTTGTTTAGAGTATTTATCTTAAGCAGGGGAGCAATATGATCTTGAGTTTACAAACATTACTCTGACTTTTCTAAGAATGACGGATTGAAGGGAGACATGTTAGCTGTATATTAACATTATATAGTTGGAAAATAATGGTTTGAGTCACAATGATGGTGGAGATGGAGAAAATTATATACGTATATATGAGAGAGATTTTAAGCAATTATCTCACCAACATAATATAATTGTAGAGATTGGCAAATCCAAAATCTGCGGGGTGGACCAGCAGGCTAAGACACAAGGGAAAGTTACACTTTAAATACAGAAGTGATATAAGCTGGGAGCGGTTCCTTCTCCACCAGAAAGGGCAGTTTTTTGTTGTGTTTTTCTTTTTTTTTTCTATTAAGTCTTCAGCTCTTGAGGAAGGCCCACTCACATTACAGAGGCTTATTTGTTTACTCCAAGTTTACTTTTTTAAATGTTAATTTTATCTAAACAATATCTCCTCAAACACATTTAAAACAATATTTAACCAAATGTCTAAATTTCTTGATTTAAAAATTTACCAACTCAGGGAAAAATGTTTAACTTTCTTAATTTCAAAATACCTGTTAGAGGTTCAAGAGTGAGTATCATATAGGCCAGAAAGCAGGGAACTATAATTCTTGGGCCAAATCTTGCTGTGACATCTGTTTTGGTAAATAACTCTTTTGGAATATCCATCCATGTGTGTATTGTCTGTGTATTGTCTAAAGCAGCTTTCCATGCTACAAAGACAGAGTTGAGAAAATATGACAGAAACCATATGACCTGCAAGCTCAAAACTATTTTCTACCTGCCCCTTCACAGAAGAAGTGCGCTGACTCCTGATACAGACAATGAGACATCCACGTCTAGAAGGCAGTTTCCGAAGGGGAGCTGGAGACATGAGTGTAGAAGAGAGTGTGGATTGGGAATAGCATGAAGCATGGGGACCGGGACAGGGTTCTGAATGCTCTCGCATTACAGGTGGAGCAGAGGAGTATGCAAGAGGCAGGAGAGGGCAGTGGATGATGCCAGGGAGGTGGGGGAACCCCAAGAAGAATGTGGCATTGCAGCAGCTGAGAGAGGAAAAGTCCCATGGAGGTAAGCTAGGTCAGCTCTCCTAAAATGCACAGGGAGATGGGGACCCATGTGCCCCTGGATTTGGCATCACAATGGATGGATGGGTGGCATTGATGATTTTAAATCATGTCATTGAAGTTGTGAAGAATAAACTAGATTAGAGTAAAACAAAAAGAAATGAGATAGAGAGCAGTTAACACACCAAGAATAAACAATGTTTTCTAAGTTATAGGGAGGAGGACACGGATTTATAACTAAGTATTTTTATGAAATTATAACATGCCAAGAAGAGAGCATGAATCACAGGTGTGCCGATTAAACATTTTTCCCAAAGTGAGTATACCTGTGTAACCACTACTCAGATTACAAAACAAAATATTACCAGCATCTCAGAAACCTATGGTTATAGACTATATGTGTGTGTCTCTCCAGTACTGATATGCAGAAACCCTAATCCACAATGTAAATGGTGCTTGGAAAGGGACCCTTTGGTCATGGGGTAATTTGATCATGAGGTTGGCATTTTTGTAATGAGATTAGTGTCCTTACAAAACGAGTGAGGCAAGGGCTTGCTTTTCTCTCTGCCATGTGAGAAACAACGGGAAGAGGCCCATCTGCAGGCCAGGAAGAGGGTCTGCCCAGACGTCAGGCTTTGCACATTCAGGGCTGTGCGAAATTAATTTCTGTGGTTTAAACCTTGGATCCTGTCGTGTTTTGTCATGGCAGCCAGAGCAGAACAGGAGGCCTCCCTTGCATACCCCACAGTCTGATCTGCGTTGGAGATGAACTTCCATTTTCAGTTGCTTGACAATACCTTTATTTCACTATCACCTTTGAAGGATATTTTCACAAGGATTGTAATTCTTTTCTTTCACTACTTAAATTAAATTGTAGCAATTACTTCTGAATTCCATAATTTTAGTTGGGAATTGAACCATCAATTTTATTGTTCCTCATGATGTGCATGTCTGTGTGTGAGTGTGTGTGTGTGTGTGTGTGTGTGTGTGTGTGTGTGTATGTGTGTGTTAATCCTCACCTGAGGATATTTTTTTCCATTGGTTTTTAGAAAGAGTGGAAGGGAAGGAGGAAAGGAGGGAGGGAGAGAGAGATAAAGAGAGAGAGAGACATTGATATGAAAGGACACATCAATTTGTTTGTTATCTCCCAAATGTGCCCTGAACAAGGCTGGGGATGGGACCTGCAATTGAGATATGCATCCTTGATCAGAAATTGAAACCCTTTGGTATGAGAGCCAATGCTCTAACCATCTAGCATACAAGCCAGGGCTTACTGTTCCTTCTTTTAATGTAACTTACCTCCCACGACTCATTCCAGCTGCTTTTACACTTTTATCTTTGTATTTGGTGTTTACAGTTTCCTACAATGTTCTCATATGTGTTTGGAATTTTTGAATTGTGCTTGGAGTTTGTAACAATTCTTCAATCTATGTGTTCTAACTATTTTGAAGAAATCTATTTTTACTCAATTCTCCTCTTCTCTCTCTCTCTCTCTCTCTCTCTCTCTCTCTCCTTCCTCTTTTATGAGACTCCAATTACACAAATGTTAAATCATTTTATTTTACCCAATGTATCTTAAGCTCTTTTCCCTAGTTTGAGTCTATTCTCTCTTTCTGATAAAGTCTATATTATTTTTTATAAAGTCTTATTTTCCATTCCAATGATTTTCTCTTCAGTTGATTTTAATTTGTTATTGAGTCCATCCATTGACTTCTTAAACTTGATCTATTTTCTTTATTAATTTTTAATTTGATGCTTTTAAAGTATATTTTCCAATTCCCTGATAAAATTTTTTACCTTTCCATCTATTTAGTTGAACATATTAATCAGATTTATTTTAAAGTTTATGCCCCATAAATCCAAAATCTGAATCATAGTTATGTTTCTATTGTAGTTAATCTTGGTTCCATTTCTTTATATGCCTAGTTATTTTTGATGGAATGCTAGACATTACACATGAAAAATTAGCAGCCTATAAGTGATGATATTTTCCTTGAGTATTTACTTTAGCTATTGGAAGGACTAAGATAGGATCACCTTAATACAATAAGACATGGAGGTAATTTAAGGTTTGTAAGGTACTGTAGCTAGTTTACCTTTCATAGTATGGCATAACCCTTCAAGAGACCCAAGTAAGATTCTATGTACTTTCAGGGTCCAGAAAATGAAAGCTCTGCATAAATTATAAGCCTTTTAACAGAAATTTATTCCCAGGTCCTTAATTTTCTCCTGTGATGAATATGAATTGGCAAATGCTTTGGGAGGAAAAGTGGCATAGTGTTTTAGATTTACTTCTCATTGACATTTTAGTTCTTCAATTGCTGGCAGCTTTGGAAACTTAACCACTACCACCCCTTTTTTTTGTAGCCCTAAAAAACCGCAAAAGTCTATCTGTTATTTTCTGCTCTGATTTTTGACCTCTTGTTGGTTTATCAGTAACAAATATTTTTATTGTGGTAAAATATAAATAGCTTAAAACTCACCATTTAAACTATTTTAGAAGTTTAAAGTTTGATGTTTTAAGTATACTCACAATGTTGTGCAACCACCACCACCATCCATCTCCAGAGATTCTTCATCATCTCAAACTGAAACTCTGTACCATTAAACATGAACTTCCCGTCTACCTTTCTCCCCTATTTCCCACATCTTCACAGGAGAAAAGTCTAAGAAGAGAAAACAGGCATGAGTAGATTTATGGTGAGTAGAAATCAATCTACTCCATTGATTTCTATTTTCCAGAAACATATGAAGTCACATCATCATGTGAGAATAAGAGACATGCAGAGTGGGAATAGAAGTTCTGAAGAAAGGAGAGAACTTATGCACAATCGTCTAGAGAACAGAAAGGAGTCATACCAGAGAAGCACAAGGATGGTGGAGCATCCACGTATGGTCTGAGGTCACAGTTTTTAAGAGAAACTGGCTGTCCTGACTCTGATTTTCTTTAGTAATGTTTAGCTGGGTAGAGGATTTACCATCTGAATAAGATGAAAGAAGAGAGAGAGGAGTTACAGTGTTTTCTAAGCTAGATAAGGAGACAAGCAAAAATAATAGAAGACTGATGAAGGGGATGTGGCCAAGGGATCTAGGATGGCAAGGATGAAAGAATTGTGGCTTTGAGCATTCTAGAACAGGTGAGCAGAAATGCAAAATGATAGTCTAAGACTGAGCTGTTTGAAATATATTTTTTTGTGGAAAAGGGATAAACTTGGTGCAGACTTCAGGGTGTGAACACCGGTGTGAGTAATGGAAGTGGGGCAGGATAAATGTGGTTAGAGGAGAGTAGGTCAAAGACCAAATGACAGCCACAGGAATATTTTGGATACCAAGAATGATGAGAAGAGTTGGGGTAGGAAGAAAGATTGCGAGCGTGGAGCTAATATACTTGGTCAATAAGAAATTTCTAGGTCTCTACCTCCACTTTTATACACACACACACACACACACACACACACACACACACACACACACACTGTGTCAGAAAGCACCCAATGGCTGTAAGATCAAGCCCTTCGAAATAGCTTTGCACCAGCATGAGATGGTACTAGGGAGCTCATCTGAATTTCCATGTCCCTCACTTTGAGAAGAGATTCTATGTTGATATTAAACTACTTCCTGAATCTAGCTTATATCTGCTCCTGTTCTCTCTAATTAAAAACATATATTAAGGCCTTGTGAGAATGTCTCTATAGGAGGCTCTGTCCCAGCATTCATTTACCTTATTGAGAAGTGGTTTTGAGGTTTGGGTGGAATTGAGTCCACTCTCCACAGTGTCATTTCCCTTCGACATGCCTGCCCAAGTGTTAGGCAGGCAAATGAGTTATACTCATCAGTGTGGATCTCAGGACTCTTTAAGGCTGGGGAGCAAGAAGCTCCCACAGGCTGGCATGGGAAGGGATTCTTCATCATCTTAAACTGAAACTTTGAGATATGAAGAATCCCTTCCCATGCCAGCCTGTGGGAGCTTTGGCTATTTGGCTGCCCTGAGGACTGAGTCAGGAACAAGTTTGGAGGATGACAGAGTTTGAAGAATTCTGATTCATCAGAGTCTGAAACCTAGTAAATCTGTTGTATGCGTGTGTGTTATGAACCCATAAATTGCAGCCATATTTATTCCAGTTTGTTTAGATTTTTGCTAAATAGTGCCTGAAAGCATTGGTGTTAATATGAAAATATTTCAGTTGCTGCAGGAAGCTACTGCTTGCCAGTACTGTCAGTACACCAAGGAACGTAGAAGGCTGATGTATCTTGGGTGTTAGCAGGGCTTAAGCACCGAGTGTTGAAATAGTGGTGGCTCATGGCAATTCCCTAACCCGATAATCCTTTTACTGTTTACCAAACTTTACCTTTAATATGCCTGTATGCATTGCTAAATGGCAAATGTGTATTCAAGTAATAAAAGACCAGAAGACAGTGTGCTCTTCACGAAAAAGACACCTTCTAGTCCTAATGCCTTCTAAATTCATATTTCTTGTATAGCATTTTCATTTGTGCATCAGCCCTTCCTTCAGATTGTGAACCCAGCTGTGCAGGTTGCAGCAAGTTGCCTCTGTCTGTGCCAAACTCGAACATAGCTGGCGCCAGAGCCTACCAGATGGATGGTGATATTAACCGTGGCTGAAGCCTGACTCCAGCATGCCATAATGGAGTGTACTGTTTCCTGCTGAGCTCTGGCCACAGTCCTCCCATGAAAGAACCGGCTGCTACATGACTGAAGAGTTTCACTTGAATGTGAGTGCATCTGTTCTCAGGAACATGGCCTTGGCATGGCCCATGGAGGCTCTGGTCTGATTTCAGGTGAAGAGCAGATGCTGTGCAAACTCACTTGCCATCATCAAAAAGGTTCTTTGTGTACACAAGCTTCCACCAACATTACCATTATTTTTTTCAGTCTCTGTTTCTGGAGCTTGGAGCTGATTTAAGCTGTTTAGCTATAACAGCTTCTGCCCTGAGGGAACTCAGTGGAGAGAGACACCAGGCAGCTGATTAGGTCAGAAATGCAGACATGTCTATTGATGATCCGCCCGAAAGCCAAGCATGTCCTTTGCCTATTAGGCTGCCCGAGTTGGCCTCATTGCAGCCCTGTGCACCTAATGAGGAGAAAGACTCAAATAATCCACAGAGAGAGCCCCCTTGTAAGCCAGCAACCAGGCTTCTGCTACAGCAAGCACCACTGATTTACCTGCAGAGAAGTGGTGTTCAAGCGGCTGCAGGGTCCAGAGGAGGAAGCAGCCTAACTAGGCTCCCTGGACACCTGGGCTTATTAGACTTAGGAGCAAGCAGCCCCAGTAGATAGAGCGGTCCTCTTTGCCTTAGTCCACTTAACACTAAAACAGGCTCTAGCTCCCATTCCACAGCTCTGTTTGGCTGCATGTGCTTTTCACTCCAACACACAGAACAATCCATCCCAGAAACTGAGGCACAAGGATAGGAAGATGCCATCTGCCTAGAAATAGTACTTTAGATATATATATATATATATATATATATATATATATATATATATATCCTTTTTATAGATTCAGAAGTTAAAGCTGTGGAACAATATCACATCTAACGTCATAGAGCTCTTAAGTGCTGCTCCGGAATGCAATCTCTGATAGCTCTCTTTCTCCTGTAACAGTGGTACCAACTCTGGCTGACCTGGAACTACCTGGAAAACTTTTCTAAAATCACTGATAAAGAGATCCTACTCAAGATCCTGTCCAGCTCCTATCAGAGTGTTCTGGAGAAGCGCTGGACTCCAACCCAGCTCACCACAGTGTTCTGGAGCAATGCTGGACCCCAACTCAGCTCACCTGAGTGTTTTGGAGAAAACTTGGACAGCAATATTTGATAGGCTCCTCCTGAATGGCTTCAGTTGAACAAGAGGCTATGTCATAGATGTACAAATTTCCATGTGCATACAGATCACTGAAGGATACTGTTGAAAAGCAGACCCTGATTCTGTAGGTCTGGGTGGGGCCAATGCTGCTTTTTAAGGGGCTCCCAGGTGACACTGATGCTGCTCTTTGGGGATCACATTTTAGGGAGGGAGTCTCTATCAGCGTTTCTCAAACTTTGGAGTATGTTTATAATTAAAAATTACTTTAATGTGCTATATGCTAAATTTTCATAATAAATAAAATATTTGTTGTTACCATAGAAAAATAAAGACTGAGCAACACAGGTGATGAGGAGACATGATGACAAGAGCAACTTGTGTCCTGAGCTGGATCCTGGAACAGAAGAAGGACATTCATGAAGAAAGTGTGAAATAAGAGCACAGTTGAGTTAGTTAATAGTAAGGTTCTGCCATTGGTGCTTAGTTTCAGCACAGGTGCCACAGTTGAGCAGGACATTAACAACCACAAAAGCTGTGACAGGTACACAAGGTCATCTCTGCTATCTTTGCAGAAATCTTTCTGTAAAATCTAATTTTATCCCAAAACAAAATGTTTATGAAAACTTTATTTTGGAATAAATTTAGGTAGTGGTGGGGAACACCTCCCCAGTTAACACTAATATCAGCCAGGGTTGAGAAACCCCTCCAACAATGCTGAAGCAGGTAATCTTCGCCCTGGATGGTTGGTGAGTCCTGGCTAACTAAGGTGCCTCTCCTCCTGCCATCTGCTGCAGATCCCCTCTGTTTCTAAGCGAACAGTGGCACATTCTGAGCGGCTGCACATGCTCACGCTGCTGGTGTTGGGATTCACTCTTCATCCTCCGAGCCGAGCTGAGCACATTGTCCTCTGTGCACCCAGGCGGTGGCACTGGGGGTTGCTGGACAACAGGGGCAGTGAGGATGGAGAATGCGAGAGGGAGCGAAGACCAGTAGGAAAATTTCTCCAGGACAGGAGGTAGGATGGGGATAGGACTGGAGGCAGTGGGGGGCAGGCCTGTGTTCTGGGAAGACTCCTGCCTCCCCGCCCGGACTGCCAGAGGATAAGATGTAAGTCAGATCCTGCCCCCACTCCCTGCTAGTCAACATGTGTATGATTTCAGTTTCACTTGGAATTAGACATGGTGTCTACACTGCAGCCTCCAGGACCTGCTTTCCTGCTATTTTCCTGCCCTCAGGCCAGACCACTCTCTCGCTTGCCTTGTACCTTCCACTTAGGTCACCGGTCAGTTCACGGGAGGCGCTGGGCTCTGCTCCACCTCAGTGCCTTTGCACTGGGTGGGCTTCCTATTGGGCAACTGGCACCATCTCGGCTTGCAGTTCCCACCTCTGCAGGCACACCTGTTGGTGCCCACTGTGATCCCCTGCAGGTTCCCAGTGCTGTGATTTTCCTGTCCCCCAGGCCTCCTTTGCTAGAGTGATGCCCTTCGGAACAGGCACCTGATGATCAGGTTCACCTCTGTTCCTGATATCTGACCCAGAGTAGGTTAATACATCCTTATTGAATGAATAAAGAAATGTTCAATGCCTGAAACATCTGGAACATTTCCCTACTTGCAAGCTGACATGTTAGTCTACCAGGGCTCCCCAGATGCTGGTGTCTATAGCACGATGGGGAGAGAGCAGCAGCCAGAGTGCCAGCATGTGTCACAATTCCTGGGCCCCGTGTCCACAGCACCATACAGTGGGTGATGGGAAGGGAGTCCTAAGGTCAGGGCATTGGAATCTTTAGACTAAGCAGTCAGTGGGCCTGCCCGGAGCACCTACGCTATACTCCAGAGGAAGAGCTTTAGGTCTTCTGAAGCTGGTCTCCATGCAAACGTCCTTGAAAAGATGCTCAGAGCAACCTCAATCAGTTCTTTTGCTTTTCAGACCCACAAAGATAAAACCGTGAGGATCTGTCTCCTTTCACTAGTGCTTCCCGCCCAGGTGCTGGCCTAGGAGTTCAGATTCGTCACACAGGCGTGGCATGTGGCCTTTGTCCTGTGTCCGGCTTCCTTCACTTAACCATCCTCCCAGTTCAACCATATTGTTCCAATGGCAGGATTTCCTCAAGAAAGTGATTTTCCAACTAGAATGGTCTTTGACAGAATGGGTGGGTATTTTGTCTCAAGGTTTAGGGCCCATCTATCCTAAACAATGTAAACAGACCTGGCACAATAGCAGTCAATGCAGACCATAAATATTTTTTTGAGTATCTTTCTTTGTCCTATGTGGGAATCTTCACAGTAGGTATGGAGGTTGGAGGTAGTATCCAACCCTTGGATATGGGAACTGGTCACTTTAAAAGTAGGGGGCCTGAAGCATTCGACCTAGGGTTCAAGGTGAAGTTCTCAGGGTGTAGGGGGGAAACCGTTACTATATGTAAGTAGAGAGGACTAGAGTGAAGGTCTGAGTCTGTGAACGGAGCCATCACAGACACCTGAAGCTCTGTGCAGGCGGGGCCAGCATTCACTGGGCTTGTCCTGCGCCAGCACCCAGCACTGCAGGTGTAAACCTCTCACTGATTGTCATTAAATTGAGCATTGGATATTGGAATGGATGAATAAACCAAGGATGGGAAGGTTTTGATTTCTGTTTGTTTTAACCTCACCTGAGGACATGGAGAGAGAGAGAGAGAGAGAGAGAGAGAGAGGAAAAGATTGCTTGGTTGCCTTCCATATATGCCCTGACCAGGAACTGAACCAGCAATTTTCAATGCACCAGTGCACAGGACAATGCTCAACCAACTGAGCCCCTTGGTCTGGCAGGAAGGCAGAAAGTTTTCATTTTAAATGAGCACATAGTTTTCATGTTGGAAGGGTCCCATATCCCAGAAATCTCAACAGCTACATATTGTCTCCTGATTCTCAGGCCCCCAAGTGGAGAGGGAAAATTACATCCAATCTTGCTAAACTTTCCTGGGAACCAAGAAAAACAACTTTTTATTCTTTTTAAGTAGGCCTGAGCCTACTCAGCAAGGAACAGAAGACAGACCCAAAGGCAGCACAATTCAGGTGGCTGACTGTGCAGCAAAGTAGAGAGAAGCACCTACGCCTTCGCCTGCAGGTTGTCACTTTAGAAAGTTTAGTTATGAATGGTGGCACCATGAGGAAATGGCTGGCTCTGCTGTCAAGTGTAAGCTGTCAAGATCTGTTAAACCCCAGTGGTCTCGTGACTGCTCACTGCCCCGGATACACACTTGCATATGTACTGCAGTGGGACTTGCTTTAATGGAAAGTTAGGAACAACAAAACAGCTGTCAAAAGAAAAGCTCAATTAAATAGGACAGATAATACTGAGCTATGATATAGAATATGTTTGAACAAAAAGTTGTTTCAAGAATGACACAGAATGATAAACTTGACTTAAGACACATGGAAGATTCTATTTAGTTTTTACATGTGTGGTATTTCTCAAGCTGATGGCAACCACTGACTCTGGGTTAGGGAAGAAGAGACAGATTGGGCGGGTGATCAAAGGAGGTATTAGTTTTATGTTAAAAAAACTTCCATTTTGTGGGAGAATGTTTACATGTGTAATGGAGCATAGCAGTTAAGAGCTTAATCTTTAGTGTCAGACTGAATTTGAAGCCTGACTTTGCCATTGACTAGCTGTGTGACCTTGGACATGTTGCTTAATATCTCTGTGCGTCATTCT
This sequence comes from Lasiurus cinereus, assembly GCA_011751065.1. Classification (NCBI taxonomy): domain Eukaryota; kingdom Metazoa; phylum Chordata; class Mammalia; order Chiroptera; family Vespertilionidae; genus Lasiurus; species Lasiurus cinereus. The sequence goes on from JAAGEH010000024.1 coordinate 2,532,491, forward strand.
CATAATCTGTGACATGGGGTGATAATATCTGTCTCACAGACATTAAGATTTAAAACATTAATGCAGACAAAATGCTTAATGTTAGCTAGTAATATCATGTGTTACTGAAATAATTAAACTTAATTGAAAATGTCATCCAAGAAATGAAGAAAGGGAAGGAGGAAAGAAGAAAGAAGGACAGTTTATATTGCTCTCTCCACAGTAAGAGCGGGGTTCCTTCAGGAGAGTGTTTACAAAACAGAATGTCCTCTTGAATCCTCTCGAAATGGTGTGTCTTCCTCCACGCTCCATGTAATTATCGCGGCTGGAGCTTCTCCTTCACACAGACCCAATCACGCTGCCTTGGCGCGAGAGTTCAGACAGCGAAATGTCTTCCTCTCTCTTTCTTTTCAACATAATCTAAATTTAACAAGCCCATTAAGGAAAACGCTTCAACAGGCAACACTGAGCTGATTACAATATTTAATAATCCTACTCTCAAACGAGGGCTTTCCAATACCAGCATGGGGCCAGAGCTGTGCTCAATGTAGCCTTTTGTGCCAGGATCATGTGAGGGTGCCAAATGGGGATCCTTTCTGTGCTCCAGCAGAGAGGGAAATAATTGCGTTCCCCCTGGAAGGGCCATGTAAAGTCCCCAGTTCTTGGTAAAGTTGGGAGCCAGCTTCCCTCCCCCATAACAGAACAAGACCCTGTTCCACAGTAGAGGCCAGACCTGCTGCTGTCTGAGACCCTGCAGCACAGCTCAAGTGCTGTTGCTAAGCTGCTGAGCCGCCTCACTGTTCTGGTCTCGCTCAGCTAAAAAGCGAAGGGTCTCGACAACGTGAGGACTTTGCATCACCAGTTTAGACTTCTGTGGTTATGATTCTAGCCACTTGCCTTTGCCACATGATTGGGAGAAGGACGAACGACCTCCCGTGAAAGTTGGCTCTGTGAATGCATAGCCTTGCCCGTGGGCACAGACCCCACCTGGACACCCCAAGGTCCCATAAAGTGCCTCCTGCCAGGCCTGCAAGAGGAAACCTCTCATTTGTGGGGCAGAATCTCCCCACAGGTCTTTCCTGGTATGAGGAAGAGACGAGGCTGCAAACTGGAAATTGGCGGTGGGAGTGGACCCCGAGGATCTGAGGCCTGTCCTGAGAGATGCTGTGTCCCAGCCAGAGACCTGTGGACAGCGGGTGGCTGTGCTCCTGTGGGTGGAGTCCTGCCACTGGCGCTGACACTGTGCAGTCCTCTCCCTGTTCCTGTGTGACCGGCACTTCGCCCTGGATGCTCTGGTGCTGTCCCTCTCGGGCCTGAGTCTCAGGGTTGGCTCTTAGGCTGTCTCTGCATTTCCTTCTCTCTCACCTGCACATTTTCTTTTGGTCTAAAATGTACTGACCTGTGTGGCTTAGTGCTTATGTGGGGGTCTGAAATTATTCGGACTTTTAAAGATTCAAAACGTACAGGCAGATAAAGGAGAAAGCCCAGAAATCCCAGTGCTGGGACCAGCCCTTGACAGCCAGAGCTCACTGCCTGGGGGCCATTCTCAGAGGCCCTGGCTCGGCCTGATGGGGGACACTGAAAGGAATCAGCTACCCATGGTCCCCCAGGGAAGAGGGAGCTGGAGAGCTGGGCGTCACCTGCTTTCCTGCCTCATGCCTGTGGGCTTCAGAGAGTAGCCCAGGGAGCCCGGATGTCAGACCGGCCACTGGCCTCAGCCCCTCAGGCTCCGGGGACAATTGGCCTTTGGTTGATCACAGGATGCTATTGTGAGAGGGCTAAAAGACTAATCCTTCCTATAACACTTTCAGTTGAACTTTCCCAACATTTGGGGCCTTCCCAAAGAAGCAGAACCAAACTATGTTGTCAACCTGAAGCATAATAACCTCTATTTTGTAAAAACTGCTGTTTAAAATACTCTGCTATTTTTAGACAGTCCCTTATTCTGTAAATTAACTTTATTTTTTTAGCTGTTTGAATAATAAGGAAGATAAACTTAGCTGTCTGACCTTGTAGTCATCTAATATAAGATTCAGAAAAAGTGTTATTTGGGAGAAAAAGGGCTAGAAAGATATAAAAAGGGAAAGCTTCCTCCATGTTTGTGCTCAGATTTTCTTAGAGGTGACTCCTCTGAGACGGCCGACAAAATAAAACTATGTAACTCCATTTCTCAAAGTGTCGCTTGGTTTTTCTCTGGTCTTCTGTAACACTTGGAGCACTAGCCTCAGTGTAAACACACAGCAGAACTGCGCTGCTTCCTGGAAGATGCACAGTGTGTTCCTGTGGCTGTCGAAAGCCCCTCTCCTCCCCTTACCCCTCTCTGCACAGGGAGGGGCAAGAGGCTGCCTGGCTGGGACAAGAGGGGACAGCGGGCCTGGCCGCTAGCCCTGCCCTGTTACTGCCTGCTTCCTCTGAGGTCCCAGGCCACGTGAGAGTGCAATCTGGCTTGTATACTGGGACCTAATCTGATTCTTGACAAACAGTCAGAAAAAGGACCTATTTGCTGAATTTGAGAAGCAACAGGAGATCTCAAACCAGCAGAAGGCTCTGTGCAGCCCACCCAGCCCTCTGACCCAGCTGCATCCCACCTCCCAGCTTTCTTCTTGAGATAAAATAGATTTATTCCTAAGAAATAGTGATATGGTTGCTTTCAAGGAGCAGCTGGGATATATCAGGGAGTAAAGGAGGCAATTTAACCTGTATTAAAATAATCTCGGATTAAAAAAATACATAGAAATTATCTTATCAAATATAGATATTACTTTAAGTTTTGGTAGTTAATATAACACCGCAATGGTGAATCATTTTAAATGGACAACTATATCCAGCAACAATAAAGTTTCTCATTAACCCTCTTGGTCAGAAAATAATGGTCCCCAGAGGTGCCCACGTCCCGCCCCTGCAATCTGTGTGGTGAAAGGAACTTTGCTGACATGATTAAGCTCAGGATTCTGAAATGGAAAGATTATCCTGGCTTACCCGGATGGATCCAGTGTAATCACAGGGTCCTGCTAGGAGGGAGGCAAGAGGGAGAAGGTCTGAGTCAGAGAAAGAAACTGGCTTGAGTGATGCGGGGCTGAGAGCAGGCTGTGAGAGGGCTGGGAGTGGGCTGTGCAGCCTCAGGCTGGAAGAGGCAAGGAAGTGAGACCCCCCTCAAGTCTCCAGAAGGAATAGGGACCTGTGGAACCGACACTGTTTGATAGGGGGCACCATTTTAGACCACTGAGTGAATGGTGATCTGTATTAGGAAACTACTACAACCCTGACTTCTCATTCCCCTTCCGGAGGCAATTACCCTTCCCTGTTCTATTGTCTCCTTCCAGAAACAGTCCATATAGATGATAGATAGATAGATGATAGATAGATAGATAGATAGATAGATAGATAGATAGATAGATGATACATAGATAGATGATACATAGATAGATAGATAGATAGATAGATAGATAGATAGATAGGCAGGTAGATAGGTAAATAGATGATAGGTAGATGATGGATGGATGGATAGATAGATAGATAGATAGATAGATAGATAGATGATGGATAGATAGATGATAGATAGATGATAGATAATAGATAGATGATAGATAGATGATAGATAGGTGATAGATAGATAGGTAGGTAGATAGGTAGATAGATGATAGGTAGATGATGGATGGATAGATAGATAGATAGATAGATGATAGATAGATAGATGATAGATAGATGATAGATGATAGATAGGTAGATAGATAGATAGATAGATAGATGATGGATAGATGATAGATAGATGATAGATAATAGATAGATGATAGATAGATGATAGACAGATAGACAGATAGATAGATGATAGATAATAGATAGTTGATAGATAATAGATAGATGATAGATGATAGATAGATGATAGATAAATGATAGGTAAATAGATAGATATATAGATGATTGCTAGATAATAGATAGATCATAGATAGATGGTGGATGATAGATAGATAGATAGATAGATAGATAGATAGATAGATAGTAGAGAGATGATAGAGAGATGATAGGTAGATAGATAGATAATTGATACATTAGATGGATGATAGGTAGGTAGATGATAGAGTGAACCCTGAAAAAAAAGAAGAGATCTATTAAATAGGGCTCCTGTTGGCTAACTAGGTTAAAAATAGATTTTTAAAGTAAATTTTAATTTAAAAAAATATATTTTATTGATTTATTATGGAGAGGAATGGAGAGGAATAGAGAGTTAGAAACATTGATGAGAGAGAAAGGTCGATCGGCTGCCTCCTGCACACCCCCACCGGGATGTGCCTGCAGCCAAGGTACATATGCCTTTGACTGGAATCGAACCTGGGACCCTTCAGTCCACAGGCCGATGCTCTCTCCACTGAGCCAAACAGGTCAGGGCCAAATTTTAGTTTTTTAAAAAGAGACCTGGCAGGCATTTCTGCTCAGGGGCCTCTCAGCAAACTGCACTCCTTGGAGAAGCCTCTACTCTAACCTGCCTGCCTTTTCACTGACCTGCCGGCCTGCATTATAAAGATTTCCTGGAATCCTATTTCAACCAATAGGATGGAGGCTCTTCCCATCCAGTCAGAGTTGCACAGCTCTGTCCAATCAGAGCAGCTCTATTCTGATTAATCAGAGACCAGGGTCAGGAATTTCTGCTTATATAAGCCAGCTCCTCTCTGGCTGGGATAGTGCATTTTTCACAGAAAACTGAAGACTGTACTTGCCAGGTGAGAGCTGAAGATGTCTTCACAGCCATGCCATATTACCATACACCTGCTTGCACTTTATAAAGTTCCATCTTAACTGTACCCCAAACTGAGGATTTCTGTTGGTGTTGAATTGATGCCAACAACCATTGTCTGACAAAAGATATAGAGATAGATATAAGCATGTATATGATAAATTCATAGATGCAGGGAAATGGATATGGAGATACCTAGGTAATAGAGTTGACATACATGTCATCTGATATCTACTGTAAACCATGATAGATACTAAGCATATGTGTAAAGGTATGTATAGTTTCTGTGTGTCACACAAATAACAATACCGTACATTTTTCTCCACCTCCCTGTTTTCTTCTAATGGTATATCTCAGAGACCTTTAATATCAGTGCCCATAGATATGCTTTGTTCCTCAAAATACGTATTTTAATTAAAAATATGAAAAAACTCAGCAAGGAATTCATGGAGACTCAGTGAGCTTTGGCTTCTTGTTTCCATCTATGCCTTGGCATCCAGGAATCTTTAGGGATCAGCACCACGGGTCTCCTGGATGGGCCTCTTCTCCGGCTCCCTGATGAAATTTATAGACACTTCACTGGGTGGTTCTGATGCTCCATCCACTTCTCTCTGCCCACCTATATCTAGGTCTCCTTCTAACAAACAAAGTCATGCCGGAAGTGATGAGAGTGATGCCTGGAATCAGCATATTTCTCCCACACATGCACTTATCCATTAGAAATCACTGGCCCAGGTAGCACTCATTTCTCTGAAACCAGGCAGTCTTGGTTCAAACTCTGGCTGAACACCTAAGATATGTGTGAGCCTGCCTATCTGGGATGATAGCCTCTGAGTATAACAGCCTCATTACTTCATGGTACTGAAGATTTAATTAAGAGAGTCACTGTGTACCTAGCCCAGTGCCTGTGTTAGAGCTCCCCAAGACCCCTCTTAGATTTCAGGATTTCAAGAAAAAGTCAAAAAGCTGTTATGTTTAATTATAGTAAAAAAGATACATCTTAAAATCAGCCAAAGAAATAGACATAGGCAGAGCCCTGCCACCTGTTCCATCCCAGTGGCATCACGCAGAGAGCACTCAATTCTCCTGGCAATGACACATGACTGTGTGTGCACCATCTCCCACCAGGAGGGTCATCCACGCCTTGGCGTCAAGGAATGTTTAGGGATCAGTCACAAAGCATGGAGTCCCTCCAACCACCTGAATGTCAAAGTACTATAGCTCGCCCCAACCCTCGAGGATGCAACAGTAATTATTTGCCATTAATCACATTGTTAGCATAAATCATCTGGCATGGCTCAGCGTCTCAGACACACAAAGACACTCTTAGGAGGCAGGATATTGCTCAGATACTCACAGCCCTCTCCCAGCAGCTGGCCACAGGTCAGTCCTAAAGACCTTTGAATGTAAACAAAGCTCTGATTCTGTCCCCCAAACTTCCACTCAAGCAAGATTATGAATAAGCCAACAATAAGCTCCCAGCCCTGTGCACTGCTTCTGTGCTGAGCGCAGCTTCAGTGCCATCCCACTTGATTTTCACAGTAATTCTCAGTGGTGTCACTCGTTTGCTGCTTTGCAGAAGATGAAACCAAGCCTGGAAAATTGAGTAATTTGTTTAATATTACCCTGCCACTACGTTTGGGGCCAGGATTCAAGTCAAGCTTCTAACAACAAAGCCAATGCTATAATCATCTCCACTCGCCTTGCATTTACCAAAATGGGCACCAACAGAGACCAGGGAGATGGCACATCACCCAGAAGCCCAGCAAATTCACAAATTTTCTCATCTCTTTCCTAAATGTCAATTCCCCAAGGAAGAGTTCTGTAGATCCTCAAACTTAATTCAATCTACCTGTCACACACCCACAACTTAAGACAGTCAGGAAGAAATGGAGACTTAGGTCATGAGAGGAAGTCGGAAAAGGCAGGTGCCTCCTGCCGCTGCCAAGAGCCAGTGGACAGCCTGTCCTTGGCAGGAGGGAGGGTCCAGCGGCCTCCGCCAGCTGTCAGCGAGACTCATCCTGACGGGCCCCTGATGGCTCGCTCCTGTCTGAGGAAGTCGAAGAGTTGGATGTTTTTGAGGAAGGCATTTGCTGAGGGAAAAGGGCATGGCATTTGTACAAGCTTTTAAATCATTATTTTAAATGTTAAATGTTTAAGTTTCTTGGACCCTGGACAAAATCCCAAATCACTCTATTATTTAAAGCTCACATAGTTATGCATGTTATTGCTTCTTCAAAGCACACAATAACAGGGTAACAAAAATCATTTAAAATTCAGAGTAGCTGTTTTTCACATGTATTATAAGTTTCTTGAAAGCAAGAATAATTTCTAATTTATTTATCAATGACTAAAAAAGTGCCTGGCACTCAGCATACTTGTCAATAAATGCTTGATGAACAAGTAAATGAATACATTAATACAGTGCTATCAGTGGTATGTTTTCCTTAGACGTCCTTAGACGTTTCTTACACCCCCGGGAAGGCTAATCATTTGAGGATGAAATGTTATTGTATGGGGATATGAAGAAAGTAATATGGACTCAACTGTGTGCCCCCAGCATTGATATGCTGTAGTTCTAATCCCCCAGTGTGACTGTATTTGGTAACAGGCTCTTTAGAGAGGCCATTAAGGTTGGTGAGGTCATAGGATGGAACTCTGACTCCATAGGTCTGGTGTCCCAGAGAGCTCACTCTGTCTCTACCATATGAGAACATGGTGAGAAGGCAGCTGTCTGCAAGGGAGGAAGGAAATCAAATTGGCCAGCACCTTGATCGTGGACTCCCCAGACTTCAGAACTGTAAGAAAATGCATTTAGTTTTTTTAAGCCGCTCAGTGTGTTGCTTTGTTATGACAGCCAAAGAGGACCGATCAAAGGCTGTAAAGGTTACCTGCATAGCCTCAGAAGCAAGATTTGACTGAGTTCAACCCCCATCTCTACAATTTATAAACTTTGTAAGTTTCAGCATATTAATTATCCTCTCTGTGCCTCCATGTGCACATCTATATGGTGAAGATAACGTTAGTCCATCTCACAGGGCTTAGGGGAGGAAATGGATTATTCTTACATGGAAAGTGCTTAGAACAGAGCCAGTGGCATGGCACGTGCTGTATGCATGAGGCAGGCTGTGTTTCCGCAGATGGCCACAACAAGGTCTCATCCATGTTATGTTTAGCAATGGATCTCACCACTCTTTCCTGGTAAGGTGGAGTCCACGTTCCCCTTCCTAAAATCTGGGTTTTCCCTGCTATCTGCTTTAACTAATGGGATGTGGTAGAAAAGAACTGTGTATTTAAGACCAGGCTTCAAAGATCAACTTCCCTCTTCAGCTCTTGGGACACAGATTCTTGAAACCCTCACCTGTGAGGAAGCTAAATTAGCCACACAGAGGCCTGAAAGGAGGAAAAGCAGGCCCCAGCTGACATTCCCAAATGAGCTCCCAGAAGACATCCAGTGACATTGTCAGCCTCATGAGGAAGACTAAGTTAGACCCCCTATTTTCCCAGAACCTCAGCTGATCCCATGTAAACCAGGAATCCACCTGAACACCCACAACATGATGAAAATCGTCTATATATGTAAAAGGCTAATATGCTAAGTGTCTGGCCAACCGGTAGCTATGAGCCACACTAACCACTAGGGGGCAGATGCTCAGTGCAGGAGCTGCCCAGTTGCAATGACTTGGCAGAGGCAGTTCTTGGGTGATGACCCTGAAACCAGAGAGGAAAAAGCCCAATTCCACTCAGGGCCATGCAATTCCACCTTCAGCCATGGGTTTGTTGTTGCTGGGACACTGTCGGCACCGAATCTGGTTTACTGCACACTTGCCTTTGCATTCCATACCCTGTACGACAGCAACTTTGCAGAGTGCCCTCTTGCACTCTGGGACCCATGGAGGGATGTGGGAGAGCTAGTTTGGGCTCAATCCTTGCAGGCCAGGCCTAGGAATCCCACCTACAGAGGGACCACACTCACTTTGCAGACTCCCTTTGAGCCACAGTGCCACCCCAGGTGCAGCCAGTTAGGGAGGGATCACAGGAGGTTGGCTCCAAGGCATGTGCAGCCCACAGGCCACCTTCTAATTAATTTCCTTGCAATGTGTGTGAATCCATGTACTGGGCCACTAGTAAATAATAATTGTTTTAAGGCATACAATTTAGGGTGGATTTTACACAGCAAGAGATGAATTCAAACAGAAATGAGTACCAGAAATTATGTCCTGTGTAACAAAATCCTCAATTATATGGTAGTAGCTTTGGGTTTGAAGACAGCATAGCCTGAAGGGCAAGGTAGTAGTAGCTGTAAAAGTCTTTGTTAAGGCTCCAGAAAAATATAACAAGGTATGTCGTGTGTGTTTGTGTGTGTGTGTCTGTGTGTGTGCGCGTGCACTTTATAATAAAAGCCTAATATGCAAAGTGTCCAATCGTCCAGCATAATATGCTAATGATATGCTAAGGCCACTCAACTGCTTGCTATGACATGCACTGACCATCAGGAGGCAGACAGTCGACCAATTGACCAGTTGCTATGATGTTCACTAACAACCAGGGAGCAGATGCTCTGACTGGTAGGTTAGCTTGCTGCTGGGGTCCAGCCTATCAGACTGACTGAGATGAGCTGGACATATCCTGGAGCCCTCCTGTGGTCTCTCCCCAGCTCGCTCATGCACCAGTGGCGTCCCTTGGCCTGGCCTGTGCCCTCTTGCAATCTGGGACCCCTTGGGGCTGTTGGAGAGTCAGTTTCATCTTGATCACACAGGTCACTACCCTCAAGAGGGCGCCAGACACAGGGCTCACAGCTGGTGAGCACTGCTGTAGCAGTGCAAGCCTCTTCTGATCAGCACTGATTAGGCGGGAGCCCGTGGCAGGCGCAGTGGAACTAGGATGAGTGGGAGCAGCAGGTAGGAGCTGCAGGTGGCATTGAACTGTGGGTTTCAGCCCAATCCCCGCAGGCTACCCAGAGGAACCTGACCTGTGCACAAATTCATGAACCAGGCCTCTAGTGTGTGTGTGTGTGTGTGTGTGTGTGTGTGTGTGTGTGTGTGTCAAAGCATGGAAAAGTAACTATAAAGAACATTACATTACAGTTGACCCTTGAACAATGTGCTGTTGGAACACCAACCCTCCTTGCATAATCTGCATATGACTTTTGACTCCCTCAAAACTTGTCTCTTGGTATTTGGTATCTGGTGGGGATTGAGTCCAGGACCCTCTCAGGTACCGACTCACATGAGCTGAAGTCTTCAATATGAAATGTCCTGATCAATGCATACAGTCATCCTTTCGCATCTGTGGGCTCTCAACTGTGGGTTGAAAACTGTGCAGGTATTACTGAGAGAAAAAAAAAGCCTTGTATTAGTGGACCTGCAGAGATAAAACCTATGTTGCTCAAGGGTCATCTATATCTCTAAAGTAGGTTAGTGAGTAAGTTTTATTTGCTCTGTACTTATTTGCATTTAGTAAAAATGAACATATGTAGCTGTGGGGATATAGTTTATTACTTCTTAGTGATAAGTTATACCCATACACACACAGCACCCTAAAACTGCCATACCTCCTAGATGCTCATCCCCTTTCTACTGCAAGGTCTGGTGGTCCAGATGTGCAACTCCCTGTCACTGAGCCCCAGTTTTCTCTTCTGCAAAATCAGACTCCCTGTGTCCTTTCGTACTCAATGGAGCTTGATGGAAGAGAGCCCCTCGACTTCCAAGGCTGACCTCAAGAAGGCTGTGGCTTCCACCTGTGTCCCCTGGAGTCCTGACCTTAGTACCAGGCTTCATTCTGTGAAGAAGCGAAGGCCCTGGGAAAGGCCCACATGGGAGCTGACAGAAGCCTCCATCCTCAGTTCAGCCAACCTCCCAAAGAGCATCCCTGGACCTTGAGGAAGACCACTTTAGAGCTCCTGCTTCCCTGTGGGTCCCTAGCAACACTGATACTACAGGAAGCAGAGGCACCATCTAGTCGGGTCACAGAATTGTGAGAAATAATAACTTGCTTTATGCAACTATGCTGTGGTGTGATTTGTTGCACAGAAATAGATAACCAAAACAAGGAATGTTAGTTGTTTCTGTGATTTTAAAACATACATTTCTGTGGTGTTTGATTTTCCTTACGTTGGCTCCAGCCCACACTGGATTCAGTGGAGAAAAGGTCCTCGGTATGTTCAGGTGTCACTCGACCTTTGCTTGTGGTGAAGCAATTCTGCACATCACTTATTCACAGCCTGCCAGAGCCCAAATAGAGTCACAAATTGGGAGACGCAAGATGACACAAATACCTGTCAGATAACATGATGAAGTTTAACAAGGATGAATGTAGCCCTGCATTAGTATTAAAAAGCCAGCTGCCACAGGCATGTAGCTTAGCAGAAACACACACTTAAAAACTCAGTCTTGCCCTAGCTGGTTTGGGTCAGTGGGTAGAGCCTGTGGACTGAAGGGTCCCGGGTTTGATTCCAATCAAGGGCACACACCAGGTTGCAGGCTCGATCCCCAGTAGGGGGCATGCAGGAGGCAGCCGATCAATGATTCTCTCAATCATTGATGTTTCCATCTCTCTGTCCTGCCACCTTCCTCTCTGAAATCAGTAAAATTATTTAAAAAAATAAACTCAGCCTTTTTTTTTTTTAATTTTGAATGAGGTTTGTAAGTATCAAGGGAGTGATGAGACTGCTAAATAAAGCTCATGTGGCTGTGGACTGTATTAACAGAAGCAAACCACCAAGAATAAGGAAGGCTATGTTTTTACTCTACTGGGGGTCAGACCACACATAGAAGGCCCATGTTTGCCCAAAGCGAAATGGAAAAATGGAGTCAATTCTGGGGAGAGTGACAACAGTGTTGGAGAGAGAGAGAGCAGTCAGTTCCCTGCCATCTTGTAGCTTGTATTTTATATGAAACCCCATGAGCCAACAAGGTAATCTTAGAGAGGTAGGAGTTGTAAAGCAAATGAATAAGGCTGAGACAAAGGGTCAGTGGGACTGGAAGTCTTTATATTGCTTATCCAAAGAAAACCTGTCCACAAAAATGGAATCTTAAGTGAGATTTAACTCATGAGAAGCAAGTTATGTAAAAGAATTGGAAAGCAGCCCAACCAACATGGCTCAGGGTTAAGCATTGATCTATGAACCAAAAGGTCACAGTTTGATTCCTGGTCAGGGCATATGAATGGGTTGTAGACTCCACTCTTGGTGCAGGATGCAGATCTCTCTCATCATTGAGGTCTCTCTCTCTCTCTCTCTCTCTCTCTTCCTCTCTCTCTCTCTTCCTCTCTGAAATCAATAAAAATATATTTTAGAAAAAGAATTGGGGAGCATCTTTCTGGTTCATAAAAGTATAAAGTGGAAATATTCCCCACCCAGAACAAGTTGGCATGTTTGAAAAAAAATATATAGAAGAAGCCAGAGTGGCTGCAGCCTCATGAGACAGGGAGAGTGGTGTGAGATAAGAGAAATTGGGGACCAGGGAGCACATCCATTCTGAATTCAAATGCCATTTCAGTGTCCTCAAAGCTTGCTGTCCCTGCCATGTTTTGGGTCTTGAAGTCAGAATTGGGGCTTGACTGATATGATGCTTGTGCATAGAAGGTATAAGGAAAGGGGCCCATGGAGCAGCCCAGAATGTACTCAGAGGGCAGCATGTGGAGTTTGGGGTCAAAGTCTGTGTGCCCCCAAAAGGTTATGCTGTCATCTTGATTGGTGGAAACTACAGGGTCTTGTTCAGCTCAGCAAATGGCAGAGTTTTCTATTCCCATATCCAGTGACAGACTCTGTCCTGATAGGTAGTGAGTTTCTCAGGGTAGGAAGCCTCTGAGTGAAGTCCTGGACATCACACAGCTGAGCATATGCCACAGTTGGGAATGGTAGACATGCCATTAAATAAAATTAAATCAAGCTGTAAAATGGTTATTCTTTTTCACCCTGTTGGGTTTCATCCCATACAGCAAGGTTGTGTGTTCAATGCCTGGTCAGGACACATACAAAAATCAACCAATTGAATGCATGAATTGGCTGGAAAAACAAATTAATGCTTCTCTCTCTCTTTCCCCTGCTCCCTTTCTCACTAAGTCAATAAAGTCAAACAAAAAGTGCCCTAGCTGGTGTGGCTCAGTTATGTGAGCATCATCCCATGCACCAAGAAGTCACCAGTTCGATTCCTGGTTGGGCACAGTCCCTAGGAGGAAGCATGCAGAAAGTAGTTGATCAATGTTTATCTCTCTCTTCCACTCTCTCTAAAAGTAAATGAAAACATTTTTAAAAGTAATTCCTTCCTATTATTCCAGTTTTGTCAAGGAGAACATCTCATTTGTCCTTAGTATCTAACATTTGTTTTGTATCCTCTTTTACAAAAGGAGATAAATCCTTAGGTAAAGATTCTTCCTTGCAAGACTTTTAAAACTATGTTGCTCTCATTGTATTTATTTATATGTGGATGTGTATATTTAAGGTAAATGGTGTGGAATTTATATTTACGGCAGTAATTTAAACAGTACTTTATAATAAAATACATTATTAAAGAATCATTTTGATTTAAATAAAAACATCATGCATACAGGCATGGATGCTGTATGTTGTGGGATATGACTACGGAGGAAACACTACAGAGCTAAGAACCTAAGTGCCTGTCTGAAAGCCCTGGGTAGACCATAAAGTCTTCCCTGGTCTGGAGCTCCTCAGACCCCATGGTATGAAATCAGGTTTAAATTGCTTTGGTGATTTTCAGAGCCAAGTCAGCCCTTTTCAGGAAAGCAGCAAGCCAGATGCTATTACAGATGTTAGGTTGGGTGGAAGGGTCCTCTCTAAGGATGTTGACCCCACTCTTTGCTATCTTGTTTAGTTCCAGGTTCAGAAAATCCCAGTGTGGGTGAATGTTCTGTGTAACGAGGTGTTGGGTCCAGCACCAATCAAGGTGTTGCTGTGAAGGTAACTTTTCAATGTGATTAACATTTACAATCAGTGACTTTGAGTAAAATAGATTAGCCTCCATAATAGGGGTGGGTTTCTGCCAATCAATTGAAGGCCTTATGAGCAAAGGCTTAGGTTTTCTGATAAAAGTAGAAATTCTGCCTCTATACTACACATTGAAATGCTACCATGGTTCCAACTCTTGGACTCAAGATTCAACATCAATTTGACCTGGGAGACTAAATTGTCCTGCAGTCTCACACTTGCCAGCACCATAGTCATGTGAGCAACTCCTCAAAATAAGTTTCTCTCTCTTTCTTGACAGGTAGATAAGAAGAACATTTATATCTATCTATATACCTACTAGAAGCCTGTTGCATGAAATTTGTGCATTGGGGGGGGGGGTGTCCCTCAGCCCAGCCTGCACCCTCTCCAATCTGGGATCCCTGGAGAGATGTCCAACTGCCCGGGCCTAATCAGGCAGTAGGACATCCCTCTCACAATCCAGAACTTCTGGCTCCCAACTGCTCGCCTGCTTGCCTGATTGCCCCTAACTGTTTCTGCCTGCCAGCCTGATCACCCCTAAAAACTCCCCTGCCAGCCTGATTGATGTCTAACTCCTTCCCTACCAGCCTGCTTGCCCCTAACTGCCCTTACCTGCAGGCCTGGTCATCCCTAACTGCTCTCCCCTGCAGGCCTGGTTATCCCTAACTGCCCTCCCCTGAAGGCCTGGTCCCCTCCAACTGCTCTTCCCTGCAGGCCTTCCCCCCCCCCCAACTGCCCTTCCCTGCAGACCCAGTTACCCCCAACTTCCCTCCTCTGCTGGTCTGATCAATCATAACTGCCCTCCCTTGCAGGTCTGGTCTCTCCCAACTGTCCTCCCCTGCTGGCCATCTTGTGATGACCATCTTGTGTCCACATGGGGGCAGCCATCTTTGACCACATGGGGACAGCCATCTTGTGTGTTGGAGTGATGGTCAATTTGCATATTACTATTTTATTAGATAGGATATCTATAATTTATCTCCCTATGTGTGTCTATATATGTAAAAAGCAGCAACAAAAATCATGGAGGGATTTCTTGTTTTGTGCTACTAATATTATGGAGGTGGGCTTCAGGTAATATTGATCCAGGGGCTCAAAGGATAGCATAAAAATTTACTTTTACCAATTTCTTGGCTCTGATTTCTGATTGTAAATTCATCCACAGCCTCTACAAGGTGGCCCTTGACAGCTTGCATCTTTCCAAGTGCAAGTTCAAAAGTGAAGATGGTATCTCACTCCCCAACAGTTCAATTAATTGTGCTGCCTCTGGCTCCAATAATCACATGCCCATCCTTGAACTCATCACTGGGGTCAGAGAATAGATTCTGATTCCCTCAGCCAGGGGCCTGGGAGTGGAGAGGATTGGCTCCCCAGAGTTAGTGAATTGAGGGGATTATCATCAGAATGAGGGTGGGAGGGTTTGGGACAGGAATAGCAGATCCATTTCACTGGTGATTCTCAAACATTAATGTGCACAAGATCACTGGGGAACTGGATAAAATAAAAGTTCTGATTCATTAGTTCTGTGATGGGATTTGAAATTCTGTCTCTTTAATAAACTCCGAGTAATTCTGATACTGCTTTGAGGGACCACACTTCAAGTACCAAGCCAATATACCACTGGTGATAAGGGCCAGGGGCAATGAAAGCTCTGCCTCCACTCAGCATGTTATCAGCTGCTCCAGCCCTTCAGTGAGGCCTGGGCTTGCACACGCACAGGAAGCCTGTCCCCTTCTGGTCCACTGGGGGCATGGACAGAAAGCTGGTCAGATGCGTACACCACGCAGCAAGAGCCCTGGGGCTGCAGGGTAAGTGAGGACAGAGGAGGTGCCCCCAAGTGCCTTTGTGCAGAAATCTGCACTCCTCAAGACTTATACAACTTGCCACTGGATCAGAGCACAGCCCCGAGCTGCTGTTTGCATTCCAGGAGCAGGATTCACTGGAGAAACCAGAGGTCAGACAATTTCATGGTTGAAGACTTTAGCCCATACTGCACACTTCTCTGATAAGGTGTTTGTTGCTGGAGGGGAAATTTGAACTTTGTTGGACAAAGGAGACCAAAGTCTTTTACTTTTTAAGTATCATGTTCGTCTTTCCGCTGAAGGCTTCCAGTCAATCCTCCATGTGTGGGTTTCAAAGACCGCAGGATTTGGGAGGCAGCTGGCATGAGAGAATCACTGAGCCTTTTAGAAAATGTCAACGATTGGACCAAATGTTCCAAGTCAGATGCCAGATAATCAATAGCTGATTCAATTGGGATTTTAGCTGTGACAATAAATAGTTATATTTTTGTCATTAGGGGAATTTGATTAATCTTTCATGGTTGATCCAGTTCTCAGATATTGACCTCAGTTATTGTCTTGCAAATAAATAAAATGAATACAAAAACCTCAGTATTCTTAAAGCAGCAGCGATTGATGTCACATGATCTTACCACGACTTGTAATTTCCCACCACATTTCAC
Source organism: Lasiurus cinereus (assembly GCA_011751065.1). NCBI lineage: Eukaryota > Metazoa > Chordata > Mammalia > Chiroptera > Vespertilionidae > Lasiurus > Lasiurus cinereus. The sequence goes on from JAAGEH010000024.1 coordinate 2,548,613, forward strand.
AGAGACACAAGTGTCACTTAGCCAGGCAAGGGGCCTTGCGTCATGACATGAGTGAGGCCTCCGGGTTCAAGCCACATGTCTACATGAGTCAGAAATCAATCTCTTTGGTAAAACTGTTTTTAAATAAAGAGGGTTTATTTCTAAAATATTTTACTTAAGTTCAGTTAACCAGTGGCTTTTAAGTTCATTTCACAGAGCCTGACCCATAGGAGGTGGTCAGTTGCATTATGGAATGAATTATACTAGAAATACGTAATTTTCCCAATCAGAGTTGGATTTCTTGTGGGAAAGATAAAATTGTGTAAGGAAATAAAAACTGTGTGTGCGAAGGGATAGGGGCACAAAATTGCCTGTTGTGTTTCAAAACAGCCCAAGATTTTGTTACTAATAAATTAATGAACTCCATGGTTGGAACAATGAGAGGCAAGTATGAAAGGAGGAAGGGGCTATATTATAATGTATATATTTCAGACCCTTTCAGTTGCAAGCTGTAAAATACAATTCTATTGGTTTAAGCATAGAGGAAATTATATTGGCACCTGTACAGGACAGCTGGATTCAGGCATGGCTGGATCTAGGTGTTCAAGTGATATCATCAGGAATTTGTTTCTCTATATATATATACATATGTGTGTGTGTGTGTGTGTGTGTGTGTGTGTGTGTGTGTGTATATCTTAATTCAGTCCTTATATTTTCATACCAGCTCTCTCCTAGAGGTGGGCATTGGCAACCCCAGCTTACATGCTCCTAGTTGAGGAGTCCCACTGGAAGCAGATGCTGATGGTCTGAACAAAACACCTGGGTCTGATGCTTATTAGCTCTGATGCATAGCCCAGGCTAGGTCACCTGTTTATTCTCTAACCAGTCACTGTAGCCCAGGGAACAGGATATTCTCATTAGCCTTCCTGGATCATGTCCACCTCTCCAAACCCTGGGCATGTAAGCAGTCCTACCCAAATGCAGGGACTGGATTTGGGAGAAGTGGAAATTCTAAAAGAAATACTAGATCAAGTAGAAAGCAACCACACCAAATAATAATAGTAATAATAATAATAATAATAGCATGCTGTATAATCCCACGTCTATAATATTCCACTAAATGCAAACGTATTTCTAGTGATGGCAAGCTCAGTGCTTTCTGGGGTGGAAGGAGAAGTAGATGAGAGGAATTATCAAAGGACAAGAGAAGTGTTCCAGGTAATGGATAGACTCATAATCTTGAATGTTTCTTGGGTATATTTGTATCAAAATGTACCAACTTATATACTTTAAACATGTGTAATTTTTGTATGTCATTTGTACTTCAATAAAGCTATAAAATACTGGAAAAGGAAGGAAAAGAATGATGGATGGTCAGGCAAACAGCAGCCTACGATAGTGTGCCACACGCCAATAGAGTTGGCAAAAGTTTGTAATCAGAAGATGAATATAATTATGGCTTTAAGATCAAAGTGGAAACCGTATGGATAAAGTACGGGTGTGACAACGGCTGGGGTAGAAACAAGGACGCCCGTTAAGAGCCATGTGCTTTGGGGGCCCCACTTTACATCTCCCAGCCCATCCCAACATTAAGGCTTTGCTGTGCAGTCACCTCTGCGCAGGTATAACGGTCAGCACCCAGCTCAGCTCCACCTCAGCCCTCACTTTCGGTCCTATGTCCTTGATGTAGCAAAGCTGCTAAGGTGCAGTCTCCAGCCTGGCACTCAAGCATGCCCACCCTTCAAGTGCATGGGGGCAAGCACCCGTGGGGAAGTTGGAGCCAAAGGATAAATGCTCCCTCGTCCATCCCCTGAATGGGCAATCCTTGTTGTGCTCTAAACACTTCCTCAGAAGTTTCTAGCTGGACATGGCCCTGTTGGCCGGCACTAGTGGCCTCCTCCATGGGTTTCTCTCCCTCCCCCTTCACTCTCCCTGACCACTTCTTATAATAAATTACCTGCAAGAAAGGGGTAGGCCATGCTTCCTAGGGCCTGGGACACCTGGGTGGGATGCTAGGGGCACAGGACAGTTTACGTGGGTTGTGCTCAGAGGCTGGCCGAGGCAATGTTGGTCTGAATGTAGAAGCAGAGAAGCCTCATTCAAAGGCAACGAATTGCAAGTGGGAGAGAGCACATACACCTAACCCATCCAGGAAGGCAGAAAGACCCAGAGAACACTCAATAGAAGGCAATGTTCTTTCACAAAGAACAATATAGTGTTAGAATCACATAGGATCCATGACTCAGACAAGGTGTTAATACTTCAGTTTGCTGGACATTTAAATTGTGGACAATCTCATTCAGGTTCATTTTTTAAATGCTATAATGATTGTTTACCAATGGTCCCAAAATATGAAACAACATCATTCATGCACTAATGAGAGTGATGACAGGATGGAGGAGTTCAGACACAGGGCATGGGTTTGTCTTGACTTCGCACATGCTATCTAGTGCCTCACCTGGAAGCCTGTGGCAGGGGCCTTGGATCTTCTGTTGGCTCATTTATCTCCAGGTCTGCAAGAGGCTTCCTCACAACACGGTTGGGTCCCACATCTCTTGAAGGGACCCACCAAGTCACACCGTGTCATTTTGCTGGTCATGGCAGTTACAAAGCCTGTCCATATTAAAGCGAAGGGACACAGACCCTACATTTTGACTTGTGAGGGTCACATTGTGAAAGACCATATGGGATTGCATGCTAGTTTTCTATGGCTGCTAACAGATAACCACAAACTTAGTGGCTGAAGGCCATGCATCTCTAATCCCATAGTGTTGTCCAGTAGAAATATACTGAGTGGCCAGATTATTATGATCTCTGAACGCATAATAATCTGGCCACTCAGTGTGCATGCATGTGTGTGTGTGTATGTGTGTGTGTGTGTGTGTGTGTATAGGTGTGGTGCATGAATTCGTGCATGGGTGGGGTCCGGCCAGCCTGGCCAGGGGGAGAAGACATGGGCAGTTGGCTGGCCTGCCTACTAGTTGAACTCATGGTTGAGGGGACAATTTGCATATTAGACTTTTATTATATAGTATATACACTGAGTGGTCAGATTATTATGTGTTCAGAGATCATAATAACCTGGTCACTAAGTGTATAATGTAAGCAACATAGGCTATTCAAATTTTTCTAGTAGCCACATTTATGAAAGTAAAAAGAAACAAGTAAAGCAAATGTTGATAGTAGTTTGTTTAACCTGATATATCCAAAATTTTACTATTTCAACATGAAATAAATATTCTAACCATTATTGAGATAATTTACATTTTTTACTAAATTTTCAGAATTCATTGTGCAATTTTGCACACACAGCATGGCTTAGTTTGGAGTGGTGGCAATCAGACTGTATAGCTATGGATGGTGCATTAGAAGTTATCCTATGGCAGCCTCTAGCCATGTGAAGAGTAGGCTGACAGCACATGCTCAGTCAAATGCCAAGCTGCCCCTTTCCCCACGTGACGCCCCAGTCCTGCCGATGTTCCCCTGGTGCTGTCTGGTGCACTCCTGTACAGGGGCAGAAGACAGGGTGCAGGGAGCAGATCATAAGCTGTTCTAGGCTGACCCCTAGAAAATCACTCACTTGACACTTGGCCTTTCTTCCCACTTCTGTTCTTGTTTGTAGCCAGCTGTGTTGGGAATAGGTAATTGAGCCAAGTTCTGAAAAATAAAATTTTATTCCTGTTTTCTCTTCTGGTGCTGGCATCATTACCCATCCCTGAAGGGCAAGCCCCACAGGTTGGTAGGTGGACAAGACTTACCATCAGAATTCTTTGCCTCCCTTTTCAGCAGGGGCATAATTATATTAGCCATAATTATATTCGTCTTCTGATTACAAAGTTTTGCCAACTCTATTGCCGTGTGGCACACTATCATAGGCTGCTGTTTTCCTGACCGTCCAACATCAATATAGCCAACCCCATTCCAGGGAAATATAACTTCAGATAGCTGACTCCATTTCCCACTTACAACATAGAAGAACAACCTATTCTTGGAAAACCTTCACTCATCCTCCTTAACTTCTCCGGCACCACTAATCCCCCTCTTCCTTCATCCTGAATGTCTTTGTGCATCTTCCTTAATAGTTTTTATTACTATGATGGTTTGTTCATTCTCTGCCATCCCCAATATATTGTTACATTTTGGAAGAAAAAAAGACCATGCCCTTCATCTCTTCATTCTCTGTGATTATCGCAAGGCTTTTTCTACGGTAGATACTTAGTCATGGGGCCTCCTTTGGCTCATTACATAGAGGAAAGCTAATTGGCCCCTCTGGGGAAATGAAGGCCTGACCTTGGCTTTATCTCCACGAGCTTCTGTTGTTGTCCTGGGTCAAAGGAGCCACATGCAATTCAAAGCACTAGGAGCTGAATACAGGGGTATTTGACAATAGGCCTCTTTATGGAGAGAAGGAGGCCTGTTCATACACTGTGGGGAGGGAATCAGTGAAATTCCTCGCCCTTTGCCTTTGTCAATAATTTTTCTGAGCAGCAGAAAGGGAGAGCCTCTGAGAAGGTGGTTAATGTGCGCTCCTGCTGAGGACTTCAAACGGATCTTGATCAAGAGAATGCCATTTCTCTGCCTATCCCTTGTCTCAGAGAGAAACTATGGAAAGGAGAGTTTCAAACAGACTGATGGGAATACACAAGCTATTTTCAAGGAAAACAGAGACTAGAGCAAGGTCATCTGGGAAAAAAAAGAAAGGTATTCCTCAGCTCCGTATTAAAAGTACATTTCCCTGTTACCCCACCTCCATGCTGCCCATTGCTTGTTTTCAGCCTTAACGATGGTACCCCTGATCTCCCATGTGATATCCTCATTTCACAGGCCCTTCACTCTGGTGACTTTTATTCATTTTTTTATGTATTTATAGAGTTCATACTATTCGCCTGACACTGCCCTCAGTTTTGAGGAAGTAGAAATAAATCAGACATGTTTCCCTGGAGAAGCTCATATTCTAGTGGAGAAACAGATATAAAACATGAGATTATAATCCACTGTCAGAACTTGGTAATGGAGCTGCCTCTGACCTGCCGGTGGTTCATTCACTCAGCGTGTACATGTTACCGAGGGCCAAGTGCTGGACAGGCTCCGGGCCACAGCAGTGAAAGAACAGTCGAAGTTGCTGTTTTGAAAGCTCTCTGAGCTGATAAGAATGGATTTTCAGAGATTAGAAGGAATAACCATGTGGTTGGAGCTCAGTAGTCAAAAGGCAAGGTGGTGTAAAGTGAGGCTGCAGAGCTGGGCCACGGCATGAAGGGCTTTGTCGGAAATGCCCACTGGTCAGTTTTCTCTTCTTTTCCCTAGATGAATGGTTACAGGCCAGAAAGTGACAACACATGATTCATACTTTTGCCCGATTATTCCAGCTCCTGGCTGGAAGAATGGATCTGGATGAGGTGATTGAGGGTAGAAGAAAATTCAAGATCTGAAGCAGAGAGATCAGGTGGGAAGCTATTGGGCAGTTTAGGTGAGAAATTAGATGCATTAGACTTGGAAATGACAGTAAAGATGGGGAGAAGCGATGGGCAGAAAGGCATTCTCCAGACATAATAAGGCAGGATGAGCAAGAAGAGCCTAGGAAGTGAGAACATGTGTAAGAAATATGGATGCAAGAAACAGTTGAGGAAATTTATCTTCTTCCTAGTCACCAAGAAGAGCTTAATCACACCAGAGACGTCACAGCCACTACTCCACCACCACCTTCCCCATCACCATAATCACTGTCACTGCCATCGTCATCTTCATTTTGAATGTCATCACAATGATGAATATTTTGTGATGCACAGTACTTTTTGTTTTAAAGTGAATTTTCATCAGTATCCAGTCATTTGAATTTCTCAAGTTGGCTCGTATATTTTGAGTTCCCAATCTCTAACTACAATTTTGCTATTTGAAACCTTTTTTCCCACCATTCCATTCATGGTCCCTGGATGTTCAGTCCCGAGATATCTCTCCTTTACCTTACACTTTTTATCTCCTTTATCTTCATGTGCTGTCCTCCCTAGTTTAATCACTTGGCCAGATGTCCCCAGGCTGTCCTTTAAGACCATGGATGGCAATCATTTGATAACCCTTTTTATCCCAACCAGCCCTTGCATTACTTTGGACATTCAATTTTTCTGATTATGCACATCACAACTTCTTGAGGAGGGGTAACCACTGAGACTCAACTTTCTTTATTTAATCTCCTTAGGAAATGTCTTTCACTTTTCAAATCACCTCCATTGCATCACCTCCCTAGCATCACTTTGGCCCCTCTCTGTTTAGTAGGCATCTCCGTGGAGAACCTCATCTCCGACTTCAAAGAAAAGACACAGGAAACCTTCACATTGTTCCCTCTGCCTCCTCAACTCTGCAGCTTAAAATCTTTATTTAGGTAATTCTTTCTATGATTTCAGCTTATCTCTGGATCCAACCACGTTTTTACAGAGTTATCAGTAATAAATAACAAACTAGTTACCTGACTTAATTACTTGGATTGAGATGTTTAGGAGCAGCTTATCTTTAATGGCTGTGAATTCCTTGGACTGAGGGTTCTGTCTAGATTACATCTACCTTAATGATTCTAAAGATCACTACTATTTCATCCTCTGTGTGCATAGGTTTCCAGTCCTCACATAGGAAACTACATAGAGGGGCTTGCTCACGCATTTCTCATCTCTAAAGTGAATACTCTCAGGTGATTCCTTGGTTTAGGAAAAAGCAGGTACCCTTATAGTCAGAAAGTACCCTGGTTAGGTGCTTGTCACACCTGCATTTGCAAGGGACTCTATAAGTGCCACAGACATTTATCTGTTAACTCATGTGATTTCAACTGGTAACAAAAGAGGCTAATCTATTTTTTAAATTGCCACAGAATACACTCTTGAACTCACTCAAAACCAGAACAACAATTTAAAAAAAGATCCTACACAGAAGCTTACCTAAAAATTTTGGTACACGATTTCTGAAATTTCAAATATATTTCTGCACAAAGCTAAGCCACTAGCTCACTGGGACCTTCATGCCTGTGCAGACCTTTCACATGTAAGTAGCTGAGCTCAGCGTTCACATTTGCTTGAGTTTCCCATTGCCTATGATATTGTCATTTTTATCAATCCTTTGCTAGAACAAGTGGTGTCACTGTTGTCCCTGGGTCATCTATGTCCTCATTATATAAACTCTGAATACTGGGAAGTTCTCTTTACACATGAGAGGTGTTCACTCACTTGCTGAATGTCTTTCTTTGACCCAACAGCACCAGCAGGTGGACATAGCTCAGAACCCACTACAGGAGAGCAGAGCTGGGGAGTAGGCATTTCTAAGTCCAGCTCTTCCCAGTGTGTGTGGTTTCCAGTCCTCACATAGGAAACTACATAGAGGAAATGAGAGAGGTTGGGGAGTGCAGATCTGAAATGTGCCACAAAACCAGTAGACCTATGGGAACAGTGGGAGATAAGACACAGGCTCAGCAGGGGCCAGGCAACCTGCAGAGTGCAGGGTAAAGAGTGGAGACTCTGGGACATTGAAAATGTTATTTAAATTCTCTCCAACCCAATAAAATGTAAATAAGTTAAATATAAGCACATGTAAATCAGAGAGAATATGTCCAACCTATGAATTAAAACATCTATACCCATTTTACTTATTTTTATTCTTTTATTTTGGTGTAGCCTACATGAATAGTCTGATGCCTACTTTTTTCTTTGTTTTGAACCATTTTATCAAGGTATGATTGGGATGAAACAAGCAGTACATATTTAATGTATACAACTTGGTGAGTTTGGGAGTAAGGAGATCAATATACATTCATAAAACTATCACTACCATCAAAGATATAAACATATCTATCTCCTCCAAAAATTTCTTCCAGCCTTCTTTATTACCATTATACTAGATTTGTGCACTGGAGGGGGGGGGTGGTCTTTCAGCTAGCCTAGACCTTCTCACAGTCTAGGAGCCCTCAGGGGATGTCTGACTGATGGCTTAGGCTCACTTGAGTGGGCCTAATCCATTAGTCGGACATCCTTAGCACTGCTGTGGAGGCAGGAGAGGCCACCACCACTGTACTCAACAGTCATGAGCTCAGCTTCTGGCTGAGTGGTGCTCTCCCTGTGGAAGTGCACTGACCACTGAGGCCAGCTCCTGCATTGATTATCTGACCCCTGATGATCAGTGAGTATTATAGCAATCAGTTGTTCTGCTGTTGGGCTGAAACCAGATCTCTGACATACCCTGAAGGGTCCTAGATTGCAAGAGGGTACAGGCCAGGCTGAGGAACCTCCACCAATGCACTATTGGGGCCAGGGAGGGATGTGGGAGCTTGGCCAGGACCACAGGAGAGCTCCAGGGCATGTCTGGCCTGTCTTGCTCAGTCCTTATCTGTTGGACCCCAGCAGCAAGCTAATCTACTGGTCAGAGTGTCTGCCCCCTGCTGGTCAGTGCACATCATAGCAAGCAATTGAGCAACCTTAACATATCATTAGCACAATATGCTTTGACTAGAGGCCTGTTGCAGGAAGATTCCTGCAAGAATAGGATTTCCTGCAGTAGTCTCTGCCACCCTGTCAACTTCCCTCCCTTCTGTGCTGCTCCATTTGCTTTCCTCCCTTCTCTGCCACCCCACCTGCTTTCCTCCTTTCTCTGCCACACTGCTTGCTTGCTTCTCCGCAACTTCACTCCCTTCGGCAGTGTTTGGCTTCCTTCTACGCTATCTTCAGTCTTCACTCTATGCCTGGATATGCAAATTAACTGCCATCTTGGTTGGGTTAATTTGCATACTTGTTCCTGATTGGCTGGTGGGCATGGCTTGTGGGCATAGTGGAGGTACAGTCAATTTGCATGTTTCTCTTTTATTAGATAGGATTGGTCAAACAGCCAACTGGATGATGGGACACTTAGCATATTAGGCTTTTATTATATAGGATTAGGATTGTTATTATTATTATTATTTTCTTTGGTGGTAAGGACACTTAGTATAAGATCTACCTGCTTAGCAAATTTTAAGAACACAGTCCAGTACTCAAGAAGTTACCTTGCACAACTGAAACTGTGTGCTTTGACTATTCTTTTACCATCCCCCTCCCCCAACCTCTGGCAATCCCTTTCTCCTCTCTGCTTTTTAGGTTCCATGTATATATGAGATCACAGTATTTGACTCTCTGTGCCTGGCTTATTTCATATTGCATGATGTCCTGTAGACACATCCATGTGGGCACTAGTCCCCTGCCTACTTCTTGGTGCCCTTACTACTCTGTTCATCTTCAATCATTTTTTCCTTTGGAAATGTCTAGCTCCTCCTGCTCCAGGGCCTTTACCTTTGTGCTTCTCTCTGTCTCAAACCCTCTTTCTCCATGTCTCCTGGGTGGCTCTTGCTCATCACTCAAGTCTCAGCCAGAGTCCACCTTGGGCACTTGCCCTCTCAGCCCTGCTGGGCCACATCTCCCCATTTACCTCCCTCACTGCACTCCTAGGAGCCTCTAAGTGCTTCATTGCATTAGTCACTTGGTCACTAAATACCTTATCCCTATAAAATGCGAACTTGATGAGGACAAGGTCATTTAATATTATTTTCTCATAGTCTGTTCACTTCCTACCAAGGAATGTAGCATACTGTGAAATCTTTTTTTTATTAAATCTTTATTATTCAGATTATTACATTTGTTTCTCTTTTTTCCCCTCCATAGCATCCCTCCACCCAGCTCCCACCACTCCCTCTGCCCTTAGCTCCCTCCCATTGATCTCATCCATAGGTATATGATTTTTGTCCAGTCTCTCCGTGTACACCCCTCACCCCTTCCCCACTGAGAATTATCAGTCCACTCCCTTTCTGTGCTCCTGATTCTATTATATTCACCAGTTTATTCTGTTGATCAAATTTTTAATTCACTTAATTTTTAGATGCACTTGTTGATAGATATGTATTTGTTGTTCATAATTTTTTGGCTTTTACCTTTTTCTTCTTCCTCTTCTAAAAGAGTACCTTTCAGCATTTCATATAATTCTGGTTTGGAGTTGATGAACTCCTTTAGCTTTTTCTTCTCTGTGAAACTCTTTATCTGCCCTTCAATTCTGAATGTTAGCTTTGCTGGATAGATTATTCTTGGTTGTAGGTTCTTGCTATTCATCACGTTGAATATTTCTTGCCACTCCCATCTGGCCTGCATCATTTCTGTTGAGAAATCAGCTGACAGTCGTATGGGTGCTCCCTTGTAGGTAATAAACTGTTTTTCTCTTGCTGCTTTTAATATTCTCTCTTTGTCTTTTGCTCTTGGTATTTTATTAGATGTGTCTTGGTGTGGTCCTCTTTGGATTCCTTTTATATGGGGTTCTGTGTGCTTCCTGGACTTGTAAGTCTATTTCTTTTACCAGATGTGGGAAGTTTTCAGTCATTATTTCTTTAAATAGGTTTTCAGTATCTTGCTCTCTCTCTTCTTCTGGCACCCCCACAATTCTGATGTTGGTACGCTTAAAGCTGTCCCAGAGTCTCCTTACATTATGTTCACATTTTTGGATTCTTTTCTCTTCTTGCTTTTCCAGTTGAATGTTGTCTGCTTCTTTATATTTCAAATTTTTTACTTGATTCTTGCCTTTCGCTAGTCTGCTGTTAGGACTCTGTATAATATTTTTTATTTCAGTCAGTGTATGTTTAATTTCTATTTGGTCCTTTTTCATCTCCTCTTGGGTCACACTAAATTTATCCATCTTTTCTAGCATATTCTTGAAAACCTTACAAGCGTGGTTTTGAACTCTATATCCAGTCGTTTTTTTTTCCTCCATTTCTTTTGTTTGTGATCCCTTCCCTTGTCTTGGCATTTTCCCTATGCCGGGGAAACTTCTGTGTTGGATTCAGCCTTATAATAGCAGATGCAAAGCCGCAGAAGCCTCTGTTGAGCTTGGGAGGGGTGGAGTCTCAGGGCTTAAGGGACCGCCTTGCCTTCCACGGCCCCTGAGTCTCACGTGACTGGGTAATGGCTGGAGCGGTCCTTGTGCGCGCTCCCGCGGTGCCTCTAACCGCTGCCTTTCCGGCTCCCCTGCGCACCAGGACCACACTAGTCTAGGTCCCCAGGGTTTTGCCCGAAACAGGGGCCCAGTGGACTCAGAAGTGGCACAGTTGGGAGGGTCTGTCTCCCGTCTAGTCGCGAAAGCCAGCGGCACAATCAGCAGTCTGTCCTCTGCGCAGCACAGTGTGCGTGCGAGACCGGACCTGATCTTCTGCTACTCCCCTAAATTTCCGTGCACCTCTCCCTTTTCACAGTCCAAACGCCCCCCGTATGAGTTTCAGCTGGATCTGGGGTTTAGTGTCGTAGGATAAGGGGTTCAATGCTGTTGGGAGTCTCCATTTCCCTCCCGCCAGAGAAAGCCAGCCTAGTACTCTGGCACCCGCTCTCTCAGCGAGCGCGTCTCCGTACCTCAGCTTTTTGTAGCTCCTCTGGGTCTCTGTGAGCCCCTCTCTTTCCTTCTAGTTGTACAACTTCCACTCTGCCAGCTTTCCTGTGGTTCGTGGATGATGTCCGTTCTGTCTTTTAGTTGTAGTTTTGAAATTGTTGTGTGAGGCAGCAGTGTAGGTGTTTACCTATGCCGCCATCTTGGATTCCTCGAAAATGGCTGTGAAATCTTAATATGTAATAAAATAAGGATAAGAACATGAATCGAGTCCTTGCACACTTGCATAGTTTTAAGTGGTTGTCACATATTGAACAATTGAATCCTCACCAGTGTCTGAGGGGTAGTTTCTTGTTGTTATACAGATTGCATGGCTGAGGTAGTGGGTTTGTAGAAGTCACCATTCCCCAAATCGTGCTGCTGCTGGTGTACAGGGCTGAAATTCTGCCACAAAAAGATTGGTTCTAGAGTTCAAGCCCTTGTCTACTGGCCTCTTTCATATCCACAATCATATGGATATTTGCAATGAGTGAATGATTATCTAGGAAAGAGGGGGTATCCTCAGACCCAGATGGTCTTTCCTGAATTCCCAGCAAGAACTGGTCTAGGTAGGCTCAGGCACTAAGTTGTTCCAAAGGGTCATCTTATATTTCTAGGATGCCACACTCACCACAGAAAGCTGACTCATTGGGGCCAAATCAAAGCCTGGTGATGGGAGGATTATAATTCATTATGACTGAAGGTGGTCTGACTACTTACAAAGTGCTGATGAATTTCCCACATCCCCAACTCAGAGCTCCCCAGAAATTCACAGTCCTTGCTGCTTACCCTCTGAGAAGTGTGGAAGCAGAGACTAAGAAACTGCCTCCTTGGTTTTCTCTGAACACAGCAGAACTCAAGGACCATGTGAGTTTTTGTGTCCTGTGTGGGAGGGTCCACAATCTCACCTTATCACAGCTCTCCTAGAGGCCTTCAGAATGCAGGTCAGCACACTGCCAATGGCCTTGGGAAGATGACTTCCTGTCTTTTTCAGGTCTTGGCCATTTTATTACAATAGTGTCATCAATATTGATTATGTGTCTATGCTATACATAATGATAGAACTAATAACCTACATTTCTACAGTCCATGTACCAGTAAACATTCAAGTTTGCAAGGAAGCTTGAAGGTCACCAACTCTAACATGACCAAGCCTACCATCTCCAGCACTGACTTTACCTTATTTAGTTCTTACGGCCTCACAAGGGAAGTTGGCCATTGGTCCTCCTTTAAAGATGGAGGGAGGCAGCAGGAAGGCTTACCCAAGGGATTCAAAGGCTGTGGGGAAGCATGAGACTTGGTTGGAAGGTCTATAAGAAGGATTCTCTGAAAGGTCAAAGGCTTCTGGGGGACCTTGCTAAAGACGGCAGACCCTACCTTGACTTTTCCAAACAAGTCTGAGCCCCCAAGTGTTTCACTAGAATCGTTATGTTTAGACTTCAAAATGTCATTGTTTGAAATACACTACAGATGCAGGTGTTTTCTCTCCCTTGCTGATTGTATCCAGAGGTTAATTTTAGTTCAAGTTGTTGTGACAATAAAAGTCTAAGGAGGCAGGTGAACAGGACAACTTGGTGGCTATAGACAAATAGTCCCTTAGCTTCTCTTTCACAGAAACATGTGTCAGAGTAATCATTCATCTGTCACTCAGGGTCTGTTGGTCAGTCCTGGCAAAAGGCGGAGCTGGCACTCAAGTCTTTAAGTGACATGATGGGAGACACAGGAATACGCTGACTCTACCTGAACATATTCATTAGTTTTTGCTGTGCACAAACCTTCTCAAGATCAGTGGCTTCAAATAGCAGCCTTTTAGTCACTGTGGACTGGCAAATTATGCTGCACTAATGGGTGGCTCTTCAGGTCTTCCCTGGGCTTCCTTGGTGGGCTCCTGGGTCAGTTGAGAGCTGCAGGCCTAGGATGGCTCAGCTAAGATGATTTCTCTCTAGGGGTCTCTCATCCTCCCACAGGTTACCTAGGCTTTCCCTTGTGATCATTAGGGTCCCCAGATGGGGAGAAAGTTGCAAAGCCTCTTGTGGCCTTGGCTTAGAACTAGAGTGACATTTCTTCTGCCACAGTTTATTGGCCAAAGCAAGTCACAAGACAAGCCCAGATTCAAGGGAAGAGGTATAAACTCCACCTCTGGATAGAAGGAGAAGCAAATCCTCCATGGAAGGACTGTGCCCTCTAGTAATCCAGGACCCCTTGGAGGATGCATTGGTGGTCTTTAAAAATCTACTCCTGGATGTTACAGAGAAAAATTTAATTTTTAAAGGACATAATTCTAACACTTGGGACATTTATTTTCCAAAGATTAGTTTCCTTTTTGAAGTATAAATATATGAAAATTACTTACAAAGAGAGGCTGAATTCAATGTATATAAATTATACCTTAATAAAAAATGAAAAAAAATAAATCTTAGAGACTGATCATTATTCCTTGAAAACATGTTACCATATTTTTCTGGGTATAAGATGCCCCATGTAAAAGACACTCCCCCACTTTTGCAACTCCAAATTAAGAAATCAATATCCTATCTAATAAAAGAGTACTATGCAAATTGACTGTACTTCCACTACACCCACAAGCCACACCCACCAGACATGATCACCAGCCACTCAGAGCAAGTATGCAAATTAACTCAACTAAGAAGGCTACGGCCCCTGGTGATGGAGGAAGCCAAACTTTCCGCAAACCCTAGCTGCCCAGGCCTCTGTTTAAGGCAACAAAGTTTCAGTGACTGTGTAAGCAGAAGGCTTAGCTCCACTCCAGGCTACAAAGTTTCAATTGTAGAAGACAACAGGGCCTCCACTTGGGTCGCTGGAGGGCGTGGCCATCCTGCAAACCACCACAGGCTCCTTACCCAGGCCACCCCATGCCCCAAGGGAACCCCCACCCTGATCCAAGACACCCTTCAGGGCAAACGAGCTGGCCCCCACCCGTGGAGCAGGCCTCTATCCTATCTAATAAAAGAGTAATATGCAGATTGACCATCCCTCCACCACACAAGATGATGCCCCCATGTCGTCAAAAGATCATTTCCCCATGTAGACACAAGATGGCCACCAAAAGATGGCCAGCAGGGGAGGGAAGTTGGCAGAAACCAGGCCTGCAAGGGAGGGCAGTTGGGGGTGACCAGGCCTGCAGGGGAGGGCAGTTAGGGGTAATCAGGCTGACAGAGGAGGGAAGTTGGGGGCAACTGGGCCTGCAGAGAAAGGCAGTTGGGGGGATGGGCAGGCCTGCAGGGGAGGGTAGTTAGGGGCAAACAGGCTGGCAGGAGAGCAGTTATGCATCAATCAGGCTGGCAGGGAAGTGGTTAGGGGGTGATCAGGCTGGCAAGCAGAAGCGATTAGGGGCAATCAGGAAGGCAGGCAGGTGAGCAGATGGGAACCAGCAGGTAGGATTGGGCCTCAACAGGCAGTTGGACATCCCTCAAGGGGTCCCAGATTGGAGAGGGAGCAGTCTGGGCTGAAGGACCCCCCACTCCAACCCCCATGCATGAAATTCATGCATGGGGCCTCTAGTTTTACACATATTTAGTAACTAGAGGTCTGGTGCATTGATTCTTGCACCAGTGGGGTCCCTTGGCCTGGCCTGTGCCCTCTTACAATCTGGGACCCCTCAGGGGACGTTAGACTGTTGGTTTTGGCCGATCCTGCAGGCCAAGCTGAGAGACCCCACTGGTGTATAAATCAGTGTACCTGGCCTTTAGTATGCATATGAGACCTTTGGTTAATCTCTTCCTGCTCTTCCTCCTCCCTGCTTCTCTCTGAAATTTATCAGTGTGTTCCATGTGTCCATGCCTGTGTATTTAGCATCTATGCCCTGATGGTCAGTGTGTGTCATGGGTACCGATTGAATGGTCAAATGGTCTAACTGTTGCTTAGGCTTTTATAGATATAGAGTACCACAGGTCATACTTACATACCAGTACTATGATACTATGCAGCATATCACTTTATTCAGCCTCTGTTGCATCACTGTTCTCTTCTTCATCACTATTAGATCCAGACAAATCAATTTCTTCAACTTCTATTGTTATCACTGCTGTCTTCTGAGTCATTGTCTATATATGTGAGATAATCTTCATAAACTAGTGGCATTTTCTGAGGTAACTTTGTTCATGTTCTTATGGCCAACCCTTCTCTCCTCATGAAATTGAAGCACCATTTTGCCTTTCCTATAAAATCAACTGTTCATTTCACTTACAGACATTCTTTCCTGACATTGAATAAGCTTGGTTGACACACCTAAGCCACTCTGGCACTGCTCCATAATTCAAGTCTTAAGCCTCTGCTCCAAGTTTGCCCATTTTGTTGGTTTTCCTCTTAAGGTTTTATTCTTTTTTGGCATCTTAAGGAGTTGTTCTTCCTGTTTTCTCCACTGTCTGATCATACACTCAGTGGGAGGAGGTCCAAATTGTCTCTCTGCAGCTCTATTTCCATGCTCTTTTGCATAGCTGATTACATTCAGTTTGAATTTTGCAGAGTAAGACAATCGCTAACTGGTATTTATCTTTTTATTTTTTGCCATCTTTATGGGCTCATAATACTCTGGACTATGTTGCATCTGTGCACTCTCCACCTCCACCTCCAATTAGGCATCAGCTGACATCAGTAACAATAAGGCTCAAGATTGGAGGAAGCCTGTTTGACAAGGTCTGGGCAGCTAAGCACCCATGCAGCTCCCTCCTCGCTGACTTCCATGTATAAGACACCCTTCAATTTTCAGTGTAACAATTAAAAAAAAATAGGTGTTATACACAGAAAAATAGGGTAACATTTATTTTTATTAGAAAACCAGGGTTTTAATGTATTTATCAACACATAACAATGAATGCCACATATGATAATGTTTTACTCTTTTCAAAACGCTCTCATGTCTCTTTTCTCCTTTAATCAAAGAGCAATCTTGCACTAGGGTGGGAGTTAGTGCCACGTTCTGCTTCATCTCAGGAAGCTGAGATGTAGAGACCCTTAAACCATATGGTATGTTGCAGCTCTGACTGTTGTACCATTATCTCCTAAGTCATCACACCTTTGGCTACACCAAATGCCCAGGTTGAGGGAGTTTTAATGCCATGTGAGAAGGGAGGAACATAGAAGGCCCTTGATACTGAACATGCTTGAAAAAGCTCAAGAGCACCTTATCTGGTCACTGGCTGAGATGTGATGCTCTAATGCCTCATCTGTTAAGTGACTTTCAGTTCCTGTTATAAATATTCTCAAGAATTTTGTCCATTATTTTAAATAATTATCATATATTAAGATTTGTAGAATGTTTCAGGTTTTGCAAATCAATGTACACAGATGTCATTCCGGTTCATCTTCACAATGAGAGACTATTATCAACAGATCTGTAAGTTAGGACACTCGTGGTTGCTAGTGAAAGCAACCTAACTCAAACTCGCTTAAGCAAAATAACAAGAGAAGAATGTGTTACTTAGAGGACACATAGGCCAGCTGGCTTCAGCTGTGCCCTACTGCTGTAAAAAATATCCCCACCCCTTCATTGCACATCTGCCTTCCTCCAAATTGTTGTTATTCAGAAGTGGGCCCTCCCTACAGTGGTAAAAAGTTGCCACTAACTCCTGGTTTATAATCTTGTAGGTTAGGGAAACCTGCATAATAAAGCTCCCTATTTCTGATAGTGCCAAAAAATTTCCTGGAAGGATCCTCACTGGCCTGGCCTGGCCTAGCCTGAGTCACATGTCCCTGTCTGAACCAATCACTGTGGTCAAATGGGATGCAGACCTTTGATTGACCATGGCTGACTCATATGAATGACATTGCCATAGGGACAGATTAGTTCTTCAGAAACACAAGGGGAATGGTTCAAAATTAGGTGCTAGAATAAAAGGGCAAGACACTGGGCAGAGAGACAACAGATATACACAGCAGTAAACAAGAAAAGGAAAGTTTCTATCATGAAGTGATTTTGCTAAGATGGCCCACAGCCTGAGTGCAAGGTCCAAAGCTCCAAGCTGGGTTTGCACATGAGCCCTCTGTGAAGGCAACAGCCACTGCCCCCTTTACACTGCACACAATACTCTGAACACTTCTGTTCTCTGAGTAGGTAGTAACTTTTTCCCCATTGGGCAATTCTCCAGTTCATAGTTGACACCACCTGGGTGTCCTATAATTTAACTCACTTCTGACACTCGCAAGCTGAAGACAGCAGCAGATCCCACAGGTGAAGGGCTGGGTCCCACAAACACTTCAGACACCAAGCCTGATTGTCATCTGTCTTTCTGACCAAGCTGCTGTAGATGTCAGCTTCCCATGACTCCCTCCTTGGGTTTGATTAATTTACTACAGTGTCTCACAGAACTCAAGGCAACAGTTTATTTGAATGATTATAAAAGGATATAACTCAGGAACAGCCAGGTGAAAGAGATGCATAGGGCAAGGTAGGGGAAAGAGCATGGAGCTTCTATACTCTCTGCCAGGTGCCCCTTTCCGCACCTCCAAATGTTTACCAACCTGGAAGCTTCCTGAGAATTCCATTTCCCCCCACAATTATACCATCTTTTGGGGTTCTATAGAGGTTTCATTACATATGTAGGATTGATGAAATAATTTCCCATTAGTGATTGAACTCAATCTCCAGCCCCTATCCCCTCCACATAGGTTGAGGGTGATGCTGAATCTTCCAGCACTCTAATCATATGATTGGTTTCCCTGGAAACCAGACCCCATCCTTAAGTGATTTCCCAAGTCATCTCATTAACATAAATTCAGGGGTGGTTATGAATATCAAGATACCTTAATATCTCTTATAACTTTGGAAATTCCAAAGAGTGCTATCAGAAATGAAACAAAGATGAACTACATATTTTCATAAATCACTATATCACACCCTCAGTGCCATTTCCTGCTGACCTTGGTGATATTCTGATTGTTTATTCAACAAGCACTCCAGAAGCAATGGCAGTAATAAAAATAACAGCAATCATAGTCATTGTAGTAACATCAATGTAATGACTTTATGCCTGCACTGTTCTAAGTTCAACTGAGTCCATTTAGAGACCTAATTGGCTTTCCTGACCTACTCATGAAACAGGCAGCATCCCAGCCAGTGCGGAGCAAGGTGGCGGGACAAGAGTTTAATCCTGGTGTGTATCAGTGAGGTCCCCTCTCCTTAGCAGGTGACCTCATGAGTACTGAAAATTCCAGACTGACTGGCTTTCAATCCCACTCCTGGGAGAGGCTAAAACCACAATTGGCTCCAGTATTAAGTTTTGGTAGGGCTTAGCACACACAGTGACTCCATTTTGGGTCTGTTGTTTCTTTTTAACAAGTTATATAAACTTATTTAATTTTCAAACAAAGCCTATTAGGGGGCTTGATAATTACTGTTTTCTCTATTATTATCTCCATTATTCTCAGGTGAGGAGCCTGAGTCACAGAAAATTTTAAGACTTGTCACAAAGACTTGCTAAATAAGGCCAGGGAAGACTGAGCTCACACACCTGTTCAGTGAGGGGTGAGCTCACACACCTGCCCAGTATACATTGAACTTTCCCAACTTCTCCTGGATATATTAGAGACCCAGTGCATGAGATTTGTGCACTTGGGGGAGGGGTCCCTCAGTCTGGCCTGTGCCCTCTCCCAGTCCAGTACCCCTTGGGGGTTGTCTGCCAGTCAGCATAGGCCTAATTCCCTGCAGATCGGGCCTAAGCTGGCAGTCAGACATCACTCTCACAGTCTGGAGTTATCACAGTCCTGGGCTCTCACAGTTTGTGACCCATCACTCCTTATCGCCCACCTGTAGGTTCCCATCACTGCTGCTGCACCCCCCACCATGACCCTGGCTCAGGGCTTGTAGCTGAGTGGCGCCCCCTCTTTGGGAGCATATTGACCACCTTGGGGAAGAAAGCTCCTGCATTGAGCATCTAACCCATGGTGATCTGTGTGGCATAGTGAGCAGTCGTTCTGCAGTTTGGTTGCTTTGCATATTGGCCTTTTATTATATAGAACTAGAGGCCTGGTACATGAATTTGTGCAAAGGTGAGATCTGGCCAGCTCCCCTCAATGGGGGCCAATTAGGGCTGGGCCCACAAGGGTGGGAGGGGATTCGGGAGGTCAGCCAGCCCTGCCACCAATTGGGATGGGGTGGGGTCAATGGAGGATGGGGCTGGCTGAGGAAAGGGCCTGGAGACGACCCACTGAGCTGGATCTGAGCATGGGTCCCAGGCTTCCCAAGGAGGATGGCCTCAGCAAGGAAACAAACTCTAGAAGGCTCTGCACACAGGCCATGAGCATCTAAAAACTTGTTCCCCTTCTTCTCTTTGGTCCCTTACAACAAATATAGGCCTATTGGAAGACACAGGCCCCAGTGGCAGAGCCAGGCCCCACAGTCATCCAGAATTTAGGCCTAAGACAACTGGGTAGCAATCTCCATGGAGCAGAACACACTGCTTTATAGCCTTATTCTCTCCTAAAATGTGCCCAGCTGCTCCTCTTTAGCTATGATAGACAGAACCAAGGAACCAAAGACTAAGCTTTCTTTGAGGTGGGATCCACCCAAAGCTGGCTGGTAGAAGGCCCCTCACAGGCAGCTGCCTTCCCCCCAGTCAGTCCGTTTCTGGCCATGCAGGGTCCTAGACTGTGGGTCAGGCAACAGGTCCACAGGGTTTCTCTCTACCACCTTCCTGGCCTCTAGACCAGTACCTGAGAGCAGTACCCTTAGGCCCGGCATGCAAAGCAGCTGTTGCTAGAGCCGGGACTTGAAGAGCGAAGAAGCTGGACTGTGCAGAGAAGGACCCACAGGTGGCAAGGGCATACTCTCCACCTCATTTCTCAGTTTTGCTTGCATGAATTGGGCCAAAGCCTGCTGCTCGAGACTGACACTACATGGGGAGGGTCGCAGTGAGGAAAGGGGCACCCTTATCTGCCAGCCTTGGTGACCATCATCTCAGTGCCCAGCTGGTTGAATTCATCTGATAGAGCCTTCCTTTCAAGCTTGGTTCATGCTGGCCACCTTCACTTTCTTCTTTACTGGCGCCTTGGTGGCAGCCACACAACTGGCCCCAGGACCCTTGGGCTCATCAGTGGCATGTCATAGTGACCATTTTACCATAATGGTCCCTGGGCTTTTATATATATACTAGAGGCTCATTGCAGGAAGATTCCTGTAAGAATAGGGCTTCCTGTCAAGGTCTCCGCTGCCCCACCTGCTTCTCTCCTATCTCTGCTGCCCCATCTGCTTCCCTCCCTTCTCCACCACCCTGCTTGCTTGCTTGCTTCTCTGCAGCTTCCCTCCCTTCTGCAGCCCTTGGCTTTCTTCTACACCATTGTCAGTCTTTGCTCTGCACCAGGATATGCAAATAAACCACCATCTTGGTTTGGTTAATTTGCATACTCACTCCTGATTGGCTTGTGGGTGTGGCTTGTGGGCATAGCAGAGGTACAGTCAATTTCCATGTTCCTCTTTTATTAGATAGGAGATAGCTAGCTAGCTAGCTAGCTAGATAGATAGATGGAGTGAATCTATGAATTATGCTAAGTAAAAACAAATATAAATGACTTCATTTGTATGATATTTGGAAGGTGGAAACATTATGGAGACAGAAGTTAGGCTAGCAGTCATTCACCAGGGGACTCGGGAAGAGGGAGAGGTGGTTACAAAGGGTGCAGAGGAATCCCTGTGGTGGTGCTAATTACCAGTGGTAAGTGTTTGTCAGAACTTGCAGAACTATCCACTAAGATGTTGAATTGAATAAATTACACCTTCTTAAAAAAATATGCCTTAGGGACTTATTGTTCTCCTGTAATAAATACACTAATATTTACTTTACTAGAAAACTACTCTTTTAATGTATTTACCAACAGATATAATTGTTATAAGTGGTTAGACTGACATGAGCAGAGCAAGGACAATGGGCCAGGTACCAAAGGTCACCAGGGTAGAAAACCCCAGTGCCTAACAAGGGGCAAAATCTGGGAAAGAAGAACCTCACCCCCAGGGTAACATGTCCTCCCCTAGCTTACCACTGGTCATGCAGGTTAGAACCCCTGACCTTTTACTCTCTGAGAACACTGAGGCCTCAATTGTATTTCAGTTCCAGGCCCAGAAAAGCAGAAAAACCAGACAAGTGATGCCAGGCTGCCTGGGAACCAGTTGCATTGACTAATAACCCCCTGGCATGAACCAACCAGTGGATACCAGGACCCCAAAAGAGCACAGCTGGAAAGCCGATGGATATTCTATTGAGACGCTTCCCTAAGATTTCCACCTGCAGGAGGGAGATAAACATGCGCAGGACAAGAGACCCAGTGCCTGCTCTCTCCCAGGTCAAAATGCCCTTACCATTCCCTTCCCCTTTCTTTCCTCTAAGGCAGGGGTTCTCAACCTGTGGGTCGCGACCCCTTTGGGGGTCAAATGACCTTTTCACAAGGGTCACCTAAGACTATAGGAAAACATATTTTCCATGGTCTTAGGAACCAACACACTGCTCCTCGGTGTAGCAAAATGTAGCAATGTAGTTTACTGTTGTTACATGAAGACTGTTACCCATGCTACACCACGATTCAAGACAAAATTTCATTTATTTGTAATTAGAAATAAATATTTCACAATATACAATTACATATTGTTTTTGTGATTAATCACTTTTCTTTAATTATGTTAAATTTGTAACAAGGAAAATACGTCCTGCGTATCAGATATTTACATTACAATTCATAACAGTAGCAAAATTACAATTATGAAGTAGCAATGAAAATAATTTTATGGTTGGGGGTCACCACAACATGAGGAATTCTATTAAAAGGTCACGACATTAGGAAGGTTGAGAACCACTGCTCTAAGGGATCCCACAAGTTTTGCAACCAGAGGAGCAATGGGCAGCAGCAGCTCATCCCGGGCTAACCTCTGAATCTGTCTCCAGGATCTCCTTTCCTCTGACTTCCAAGTGAGACAGAGCAGCCCAGCCTAGGCTCTCCTGTTGCTTCTATGACCTTTCTTGTTTTACTGTCCTAAGTGTGTTTTTGTTACTTTGCTACCTACACTTTGTCTCTTGATTGGATTCTTTCCTTCAAAATGACAAGAACTAAGGACTTGTCATCTTGCCAGTTACATAATGAGCCCCATTGGAAAAATAGGTATCGCTACCAATTCTCTTCCCATATGGCACCAAAGCCATCAGCTTAGGCATCTAAATAACCTTAGGTTGATGCTGTCTGGCCACCTAAGAGAGCTGCCTGTGAAAGTCAACTGGCCTTGCTCAGCCTCACTATTCTAGCTTCAAAGTGGGGGTCTAGTGCTTATCTAACCAGGAAAGTAGCCTGATGAGTTCTATTATTGATCTTGGTACCAACTGTCCTTTCTACAATGTTCACAGGCAGCCTATCCTATATAATAAAAGCCTAATATGCTAAGTGTCTGGTCATCCGTTCAACCAATCTAAGTGTAATGTACTAATGATATGTTAAAGCTACTCAACTGCTCATTATCATGTGGACTGACCACCAGGGGTCAGGTGCTCTGACCAGTAGGTTAGCTTGCTGCTGGGGTCCTGCTGATCAGGACTGAGCCAGGTGGGCTGGATATGCCCTGGAGCCCCCCAGCAATCCCTCCCTGACTGGTAAATCTCCCGTATACTTTCCTGGCCCCAATCATGCAATGAAGGGGCCCTTCGGCTTGGCCTGCACCCTCTCACAACCTGGGATGAGGGACTGAAGGACCCCCTCCTAACCCAGACTGTGTGAATTTCATGCACTGGGCCTCTAGTCTATATATATAAAAGCCTAATATGCAAATTTTCCCCACAGGAGTTCAACTGGGAGACCAGGAGTTCGCTCGCTATGATGTGCATTGACCACCAGGGGGTGGCACAGAATGAAGGAAAGCCCAAGCTGGCAACCAGCAGCCAGGGAAGGGAGGCCCCTCATCAGCCCTGATCACCACCCAGGTCTAGGAACCTTACTCATGCATGAATTTTGTGCACTGGCCCTTGATCAATAAAAAATAGCGATTGTCATCATGTTGCTGGTTCTGGCTTGTTTACACTTAGGTGGGTTTCATGTCCTTTCTCTGCTCTGCTCTATGGCCAGGGGGGGCTTCCCCTATGTGGCCTGATTTCCTCAGCTTCTAAGGAGCCAGATTCCTCTTGGGTTTGGCCAGAAGCAGGCATGGCAGGGTACCATGCCATGGGGAAGAGAGGTGGAAGGGGACACAAGTTTTTCCCCTTCCTCTCCACACACATGGGAGATCTGGGGCTCTTCCCAGGCAGATGCATCATGGGCCCAGCATGGCTGGTACCCTGAGCTTTGGTGACACTCTTCTTCCTCTCTGGAAGGAATTGGCACCAGCTTTCTGCCTATTTAAGCTCTAGGCACCATGGTGTCTGAGGCTTGGTCTCAGGAGGGCTCTCCCCCAGGGAGATAACTCCTTCTACTACATTACTTTTGTCTTATTTTTTAACTAGAGGCCTGACGTATGAAATTTGTGCAAGAATAGGCCTTCCTTCCCCCAGCTGCCAGCTTCCCTCTGGCACTCAGGGCTTCCCTTAGAGCCCTGGCTTTTTCAGGAAGGACATATGGTCTAATTAGCATACTGTTATTATAGATATATTTTTATTGACTTCAGAGAGGGAGAGAAAGATAAAAACATCAATGATGAGAGTATCATCGATAGGCTGCCTCCTGCATACCCTACACTAAGGATCGAGCTCACAACTGGGGCATGTGCCTGACTGTGAATTGAACCTCTATCTCTTGGTTCATAGGTCAACACTCAACCACTGAGCCATACTGGCTAGGCTTCCTCATGTTTTAAATACTTGGAAGTAATTTCCATCTTCCTGCTTAGACACAGACTGATACAATCGTCATCCCTGAGTTTTCTGTTTGAAAAATATGGATCTGACTTCTGACTGCTAATGTATCATGAATTCACTATGTGGTCTTGGCCAAAGCCATAGATATTACCGTGTCCCAGCTGCAAAGCAAAGGCGCTCAAAGTGGCGAGCATCAGGGTGCTATTGTGCTAGAGCCTCTCCCCACAACCGGGCTAATTTGTATCATTAGTCTTATGATATATGTCTGCATTCCCTTCACACTGGCTTCTGACTGTTTCTCCCCACTCCCCCCCACCCCCACCCCCACACACAGGCTATGGGGCCAATTAAGAAATAAGTTGGGCTGGATCCAGGCTGTGGAGAATGAGTATAGAGGCTGAGTAAGGTGCAGGCAGCCTCTACATAGCATCTGTTGGGGAGAACCAAACAGGCAGCACATCCCCAGACCAGCACAAGTGTCCCACCCCACCCACAGCCCTTTGCCCACCCTGGGAGGAGGTGCTGGCTTCTTTGGTCAGCTGCCATAGGGTACTCAGCCAGCAGTCCTGCTGGCCCCACAGACATCACCAATTGAAAAGCCTAGATATGGTCATTCCCCTGCCTGAGTTAATGAAGATGTCAACCCCCAACCAATGCTACTGTGACTGTAAAAAAAAAAAAACAACCAAAAAACCCCCACAAAAACAAAACCCTCCAATTTTTTTTCTCCTCAGAGCTCTTCCTTCTCTTCATGTAGAAACATCATTGAGACTCTACTGGGAGGAACCCTGATCATGCCTCAGTTTTCACATAACAACTGGTGACCACAGCAACAACAGCAACACAGCCTTTACTTTCTAAATGTTTTCTTTGTTCCAGATACCTGGTCAAGTTCATTCCAATTAGCATCTCAATTGATCCTCATTACAACCTAAAAGTTAAATTCATGTTTCACATTTTCATCAGAGACTGACCCTAGGAGTAGTTCTGTCATTGTTCAAATGCCTGTTATCTTATCAATTAGAACTTCCTTAACTGCCTTGCCTGAAATTCATCTTGTTCTGTCTTCCAGTTCACCGAGTCTTTCTTCTTCCCTCTATTCTGATGCTGAGCCCACTCATTGGGGCTTTATTTCAATTACAGTGTTACTCAGTTCTGTTTAGTTCTGCTTTACAGACATATTCTGTTCCTTTGCTGCGTTTCTCTTGTTTCAAGTGTTTTCAGTATGTTAACTATTGATCATTGAAGCATTTTTTTATGGTGACTACTTAGAATCTTTGTTTCAAAATTATAGCTCTCTGTAATTTTCATACTGGCATTGACTGTGAGTTTTCATTTGAGTTGAAATTTCCTCTGTCCTTTGAACCATGAGTGATATTAATTGAAACCTGGACATTTTGGGGATTATGTTATGAGACTCTAAATCCTATTTTGACATTCTGCATCAGCTGACTGGCAGGGGAAGAGGTTCTCCACCTTGTCACAGCTGGTAGGACAGGAGTCCAGGCTCCTGTGAGTCTCTGTGGGTACCCAAGTGGGGGATGGACTAAACTCTGCTGCTGCTTCCCAGCATAGGATGTGCCTCACTGTTGGAAACCAGGCAGAGTCCTGACACCACCCTATGGGGAAGGTGAGCAGCACTTCATTATACCTGGCAGGTATGGAATCCCAGACTCCCAATGTGGGCTTCTCTGGCAGCACAGCAGTTGAGGGGCCTTCCTGCCAGTCTGGCAAGGGCAGAGCATGGGCTCCCCTCTCAGGCTATGCTAGCTTTGATGGGCATTGGACCATAGGTTTTCCTGTGGAGTTTGGCTAAAGTAGAGCATCTATTGTCTACAAGTTGTCTGTTCTGCTTGGTTGCCCCTTTCATGGTCTTGGACTGGAAAAAGGGCTTTGTTGAGGGGATTTTCTTTTGTGAACATTTGATGCTTCCAGGTTGCTGGGTTCTTCAGCTCCAAATTGGGATATTGGCATCATAAGAAAAAAAAACAAAAATTGGGACCTTATGCATTCCATCTTCCCCAAAGTGGAACTCCCCATAACCTCTTAAATAACATGTTAACTTAAGGCCTGGTTGTCAAATTCTTAAATAATATAATGTCCACTACTTCTTCTATCTTATTATTCTTCCCCTTTACACAGCTGCTCCATTCTCCACTCAAACAAAACTATTTACTTGTGGGTGGGAAGTCAGTTTCAATTCATTCATTCTATCGCATCCCTTGGATAAGTTGCTCAGCTTTGTCTCAGTTTCCTCACCTGTAATATGGGGAAATAATAGTGTATATATCTTAGGGCTGTGGTTGTGAAGAAAAGGGGTAGTAGTTCTTATACAGTAATTAGCAGTATCCGGCATCTGATAACATGTAGTATGTACTAGCTCTTCTTATCCTCCAAGCTTTTCTTCCTCCATTACCTTGCTCCTCTTACACCAACTTCCTCTCATTCCCAAATTAACACCATCTCTACATTCCAGTTTCAGTGGCACCTCTTCCATGAAGCCTTCCTGTGTTCTCTCAGAACAACCAGTTCTGCCCTCCTGTGAAATTCATGGAAGATTTTCTATATTCTAATATTTTTCTGGAATTTCTTTAAGGTAAGGATTACACTAGATTCAGCCCCATATGCACACACTTCTCATCACAAAGAGTCATACTGAGTCAGAGAATTATTAATTCATTAATAGAACAAGAGGGACTATCGATTAACTCCCGTGTTCCTGTGTTAAATAGAATGATAACCCATCCTAGTCGCTGGGATCTGTAAAGATGTCACCAGTCATGGCAAAAGGGACTTTGCAGATGTGATTAAAAGTCCCGGATTACAAGGTGGGGAGATTATCCTGGATTATTTGGGTGCACCCAAGGTAATCACAGAGTCCTTGTAAGTGACAGAAGGAGGCAGCAGAGTTTAATCAAAGAAAGTGATATGAGGATGAAAGCAGAGGTTAGAGTGATAGTTGCTAGACCTGCAGAGGAAAGATGGAAGGGCCTGTCAGCCAAGGGATCTGACAGCCTCTCTAAGCTGCCAGGGAAGGAAACAGATTCTCTCCAGTGCTTCCAGGAGACACAGCTCTGCCAGCACCTGTACTCTAGCCCAATGAGACCCATTTGCATTTCTGACTTCTAGAAGTGTAAGATAATACCTGTGTGTGATTTTAAGTCCCCAAGTTTGAGGAAATGTGTTACAGCAGCAATAGCAAACTAATACAGTGCAAAACACTGACATCTAATTGGCAAGCTCATTAACAGGATTATGATGAAAAATAAATGCATTCATTCATTCACATACTCAGCAGTTATTGAGGACCTACTATGTCTTAGGCATAATCTTAAGTGTGGGAAATTGACAGGGTGAGTGTATTAAGTCAAAAGCTGTTACTGCTCTCAGGATGCCCACAGTAAGGGGGCATTGTGCCCCTGGCCAATAGTCACACCAGGTAAGGATTACCAGCAATCACAGCGTAGAGAAGGCTGCCAAGCATTTTTTATGGGAGGAGAGAGTTCAACTTTGCCCAACACTACCTTATCCTCTGCTTGCAGACTGACCTGAACCTGAGTTGAAGGACCTTCTGGAAGTGTTCTAGTCCAGTGGCCCAGACACCATCACTGACACAGCAGAGCCACAGTGCAACTGCCTGTGCACAACCCTGGCTCCCCACTCACAGTCCATGTGGCCCTGAGCACCTTACATGAAGGCACTAGGAGGTGTGATGAAGGACCGAGGAGTTCATTTGTGTTCACACTTGACAGAGTACGTGGTATATGTAATGTTGCTAAATTAAAAAAAAAATCCTGAGTCTAACCCCAAGTCAGAATTTCTGAGAGCAATACTTGAAAGTCTGCCCTTTAGTCCCATGAAACTGAAGATGGGAGCTGCTGCACCCCCTCCCCTCACCCCCTAGGGTAAGCCAGTCACTCAACCACTCCACAGGCAAGCCTATTTTTGTTTTTCCTGTTTTCTAGAGAAAGACTGTATAAAGGTTACTCTGTCACCATTTTTCTTCCCAGACTCATGAATTTTCTTACAAGATAGTTCAAATATTATTTGTTATAAATTAGCCTTTTAAAATGCCTAAATATTGGTAGTTAATAGAAGAATAAGGATTATCTATATGTTCTCTACGTTCACTCACCACAGCAGCTACTTAATGAGTCACACCCTGTGCCAGATGTGTGTGTGCGTCCATGTGCATGTGCCAGATGTGTGTGTGCGTCCATATGCCAGAGTGTGTGCGCCAGATGTGTGTGTGCCTGTGTGTGTGACTATGTGTATAGGAGTTACACTCCTTTCTAGAAGAGGAAAACACTTTAATAGCAACTAGAAGTCAACCAATCAAAAATACATGTGAGGAGCAGAGAATAAAAAGATATTCCAGGCAGCCAAAGGTAGTATTTCATTCAGAAAACTCTCCAGCCTCAGATCTCTGCTGTGGGGGAGAGAACCTGTGTCAGGCCTGATGTTCAGCAGCTGCCACACAGTGCACAGCAAGGCTGTGCTCACAGACCAACAGCCCGGGTACAGAGGAAACAAACTCCATCTGGAGTCCGTTCCCAGTGCTGGGAGGAGCTGGGTGAGAGGCAAGGCACAGCAAGAGTAGCACGATGAGCTCTGGGAGTAGCAGTGGTCGCTGGGGCTGACTTCCAGATTTGGGAGCCAAACACGGGGTTCAGATCCTGTCTCTGCCATCTACTGTCTGTGTGAACTTGGCTGATTCTTTGGTGACATATAGACAGATAGTGAAATATGGTACAAGTAAAACAGTGCTTCCCATAAGGGGCCTGGGAGAGTTGGGTATTTTTATTTGTTTGGTTATTATCAAAGTAATAAATGTAATACAAGTTTATTAACAGGTGAGAAAACACCAGTTGCTTATGTTCCTCCTTGGCCCCTTCACCTGGCTCCCTGAGGTACCTCCTCAGCTAGCCTAGGACTCCGTCGACCCAGCTAAAACCAATAACACAGACAAATGAGGGCCTCATGATTGACACAGGACTTGAAGTCTCTCAACCCAGTCGCTCCCTCTCTCTTTTCTCTTGGGATGAAAGGGACTCAGCTAACAGACTCATCCCATTTGCTTGACCAAGAGCTTTGTGATGGTACTTGCTTAGGCGGTCACTGTCCTTCCACTTCAGCCCCTGTCCTGGGTCATGAACCAGGAGCGCCGAGG
Organism: Lasiurus cinereus; assembly: GCA_011751065.1. Taxonomy (NCBI): domain Eukaryota; kingdom Metazoa; phylum Chordata; class Mammalia; order Chiroptera; family Vespertilionidae; genus Lasiurus; species Lasiurus cinereus. The sequence goes on from JAAGEH010000024.1 coordinate 2,577,944, forward strand.
GTTTGGGCATAACGTGTGGATGATTATTGGCCTACCTTCCCAGAGCCTTCAGCACAAGGCAGTCTTTCCCGATCAGTACTGGGGGATGCATAAGCCTTTCAGATTCTATAAAACGCCAGCAGTTGGACAAACTGTGGTCTCAGAGGCTGTGGACGGCTGGTCTTCACATCTGCTCTGTGCTGTCTGCCCATCTGGCTGTCGATGCGGGGCCACAGTGGGCAGCAGCCAAGTACTCAGAATGAACTCACGCGTCACCTAATTATCCTGCATTTGCACTTACCATGTCCCATTTTCTTAATAGGTAAGTAGCCATGTGTGGGCATTAACCAAAGGCGCAAATCTCTCTAGAGAAAACCACTTAAATGCGTAAATATCCAAGAGAAAGAGTAGTATACAGGTTCAGGTTGAGACGAAAGAATTTGGGTCAAATTCAAGCTCGGCCACTCGCCGCCAGGGAGAACTCAGCATGACAACACCTCTGTGGTCTAGAAACACGGGCCCCATGATCTCCAGGGAACAGAGTACATGTTTCACCAGGTCAGTGGAGAGCAAGGAAGCTCCCTCTGCAACTACACACATGCTGTTTGTAAACTGTCCTGGTGCAGGTCTCCGCAGCCTTGCACTTATAGCCCAAAGCTCAGTAATGTGGACACTGGCAGGTACCTGCGTCTCGGGCCTGGGGACACAGAGAGCAAAGGGCAAGAGTGACGGAAGGTGGGGAGAAAGAGCTCATGGAGTCAATTAAGGCGTCCCCGCATACACAAAGAAATAGACATTTGGAAAAACAAGAAATCGATGTGCTGACCGAACCAGCGATGGCTCACCTACTCTGCGAATGGACCTGGCCATTGGCATTTGGGAGGAGAATGGATTTTTATTGCTTAATTCCCTGCAGCAAGGGGCCAGTGAATTGTAAAATCTTGTTGCTTAACATGTAACATTAAGTATTGAACTAGAGAAAAAAAGAAAATCAATTCCCGGTTTGGTTGCTGATTAGCTTTTCTCAGGGAATAGAGAGTAAAGTGCCATTATTGCTCTTCTCTTTAATTCATAAAGCACCTTGCGATACCTTAGCAAACCCGTTTGTCTTCTCAAGCTCAGCTTCCACTCGACAGCTAGCGTTCTGTGCACAGGGCTCACTGATGTTACGATCCCAGCGGCTGTCTGGGTGAGCCAGAGTTAAGGAGATATGCCGGGATTCTGAAACTCGGCAGATCGCTGCTTCCTGGGGGTCTCTGAGCATCAGCCCTTGCTATCCCCAGTCCCAATTCACTGCATCTCACCACCCACCCAGGCCAACAGGTAACAGGACCCCTACCTCCACCTGCAGGTGTTGACCACTGCGAGTTTGTCTGCATGAACCCTGCGCTGCGCTTCAGGAGTAAGTGTCTGCCCCTGCTAGTCCCTGGGCCACAGTCTCATAGCCTCGGTGGTAACCCAGTCTACTTGACTTGGTCAACCCTTGGTTTCTTACCCTGTTTCCCTGAAAATAAGACAGTGTCTTATATTAATTTTTGCTCCCAAAGATGCGCTAGATCTTATTTTCAGGGGATGTCTTATTTTTCCATGAAGAAGAATACGGTACACATTTATTGTTGAACAAAAAAAAGGAAATTTATTACCTGTATATGGTACGGTAGTAGTTGTCATCACAAACCAGCTCACTGACCACAGTGCAGCCGAAGCTGTTCAGGCAGTGCGAGATCCCTTACGGTAGTTTCGGGGGCCTTATATTCTAGGGAGGCCTTATTATCGGGGAGGTCTTATTTATGCGGGGATGCCTTATATTACAGCGAGAGGCAAAACTGGAAGTAGGTCTTATTTTCAGGGAATGTCTTACTTTGGGGGAAACAGGGTATTCAGCAACCCAGGTGAAGAGAAGGCAGAGATCAATATTACCCTATCCTTTATTTTCATTTTTTACATTGTTATTGCAGTCTATTTTATAATTAATAACTGTTTATAATAATTCCTGGCATATATATATGTCAGGAATTATTGATTATATATTATATGTATATTATATATATATACATATATATATATTATTGATTTTTCACAGAGAGGAAGGGACAGAGATAGTTAGAAACATTGATGAGAGAGAAACATCAATCAGCTGCCTCCTGCACACTCCCTACTGGGGATGTGCCCCGCAACACAGGTACATGTCCCTGACCGGAATCAAACATGGGACCCTTCCATCCGCAGGCTGATGCTCTCTCCACCAAGCCAAACTGGTTTCATCAATTCCTGACTTTTTAAAAAAACTCGGCAATTATTTGGGACCAAAGGAAATATACCCAAGGCCAGATTCAATCAGGTTTTGTGGCCTCTAAGATAAGGCTTCTACCAGCAGGAGGTCTTCCCTTCTAGCACAGGCTGCTCCCTGCTCTCCAAGCAACTCTTCTGAAGTCTGTGGGTTGGTGTTGTTGCTGAGATTCCTCCTTCCAGGCCTCTTTGAGAGCTGCCTGCACATGGAGACGAAGAAGGCTTCCTCTGCAACTACACGCATGCTGTTGTACACTGTGTCCTGGTGCATGGTTCGCAGACCCATGGTGCTGCTGTGTCAGTCTATTCTAGAGCCTCTTCTCTTCCTTCTCCTCCTTTTCTAAAAAATTCATCAATGATGACTATGTCCCAGACATGGAGTTTGAAAGATGAGCCAGAACACAGCTGTGACTTGAAGGACTCAGACGAGTGGAGTAGATAGACTAGTAGGGCACTGCCATTCAGCGGGTGAGGTGCCAGAGGACTGGGGCCCAGAGAATGCATCTTTCTCTCTGTGCCTCCACCCCAGCCTGGGCAGAAGGCTTCTCAGAAGAGGTGGTGCTTCAGGGGAGTCTGGACAGGTTGGAGGCAGGAGAAAAACAAAGGCTGAGAAGAGGTCATTCGGGAAGGTTCCATAAATTCAACAGATTGCAAATAGCTCATCGCAAGATAAGACCAGGAACAGACAGACAGGAGACAAGGCCCCCGTTCAGGAAGGGCTTCATTCCCCACATGAGGACTGTTCTCCATCCTGCTGATAACAAGGGATATGTGTGAGGTCTAAACTGAGGAGGAACACCCTTTGGTTTGCTTTTAAGAAAATTCCCTCTGGCATCAACATGGATTTGAGGATGGGGAGAGCCTGGAGGCGGGTAGATGAGGTGGAGATAGAAGAAGGCTCTGACCACAGCAGGAGGATGGAGAGGAAGCGGCAGATCTGAGGTGAATGTGGGGGGAGAGGACCCTGCCAGTGTGGAGCAGCTGCTGAGTTCGGGCGGTGAGACCTGGGCCCCTGCTGTAGCCTCTTAGTTGTCTCTGTCCCCCTATGTGTCTTCTACCAGAAAGTTCCTCCTATGATTCAGCACTGGACCAGCTTATTCAACTGCTTATGCCCTACCAGCTACCAGGGCTGATGGAGCTCAAGGGTGGAGGGAATATTCTGTCCTCACTGTGACATTTACCAGTATCTGTAGGCATCTTTGGTTTTTACAGTTGGAGCTGGGGGGGTGCTACTGCCATCTAATGAGGAGGGACTAGGATGCTGCTAGGCATCCTACAGTGCACAGGGCAGCCAATAACCTCCTCTCTGCAATTTTCCCAGCTCCCCCCAGGGAATATTAGCATCTAACTTCCACCCCCTAGGACATAGTCCTATCTTAGTGCTTCTCCCCTTAATTTCTTTTCCTACTTAAATAATTGTGGTTTTCCGATTACACAAACACTGTGATTGAAACAATGCATAATGAAATTTTATGTATGCAAATCCACCCTTTCCTGTGACCCCTCTTTCCTTTGCTACCTCCTCCCCTATCATATGAACAGTTTAGAACATATTTCACTTTGTTCTCAGTCACACAATTACTCATCAGCAAATGTGGATGCACACATGTACCATATATACAGGGTTTTTCTCCATTGATGTTTTACACATTACTATGCAACTGGCCTTCCTACTTAACAATTCCATGGACATCTTTACAAGTCAATAGATATACATATATTCTCTTTTTTCTAATTTACTTATGCAAATATATGCAGATTTCTATAACAAACTCTGAAAGGATCATATTATAAGTGGGAAATTTTTCTATTATGGTGTTTTTCTTCTTTCTTTTTTAAAAAAAACACATTTTATTGATTTTTTACAGAGAGAAAGAGAGAGGGATAGAGAGTTAGAAACATCGATGAGAGAGAGAAATCCATCAGCTGCCTCCTGCACACCCCCCACTGGGGATGTGCCTGCAACCAAGATACATGCCCTTGACCGGAATCAAACCTAGGACATTTCAGTCCACAGGCCGACGTTCTATCCACTGAGCTAAACTGGTTTTGGCTCTGTCTCTGTCTCTCTCTCTCTTTTTAAATATATTTTTTATTGATTTTTCACAGAGAGGAAGGGAGAGAGACAGAGAGTTAGAAACATCAATGAGAGAGAAACATCGATATGTGCCCCTGGCCGGAATCAAACCTGAGACCCTTCAGTCCGCAGACCAATGCTTTATCCACTGACCCAAACCAGTTTCAGCTATGGTATTTTTCTTGCCCTACCCAAATCCTGTAACCATGTAACCTGTGCCTACAAAACAGCTGTAAGTCTTCTCTGCCTTTCTCATAACCATTCACAAATTTACACACACACACACACACACACACACACACACACACCTTTTTTTGTCATTGTTATAATAATAAAAATAGTACCATATGGAACATATTTCTTTATTTTCTTACTAAACAATAACTCATAGAAATCCTTTTGTTTAAACTACACTTTATTCTTTTAACTGATGGCAAAATATTCTATTATATGGCTTATTCTACCTTTCCTTTGTCATCAACATTAATTTTTGCTACTGTAGGCAATGCTGCTATAAACATTCTAGCACACATTTCCCCATGTACTGGTGTTTTTACTACTGTGGGTGAGTTTCCAGAGTGGAATTGCTGGGTTGGGCAGTAGGTGTACTTTTAATTCTGAGAGGTACTCCCACTTTACTTTCCAAAAGGACTATAAAAATTTATACTTTCTCCAGTAACTTTTTTTAAAATTAAATTTTATTGGGGTGACATCAGTCAACATGAACATATAGGTTTTATGTGTGGATTTCTAAGTTACAAAATCTGTATACAGCACCATGTGCCCACAACCCAAAGTCAATTCTTCTTCTGTTCCCTCATATTTAGGGTCCCCTTCTCCCCCATCCTCCCGCAACCAAAACATTGCTGTTAGTTACACCTGTTAGAGTGGCCATTATCAATAAGACAAGCAACAACAAGTGTTGGAGAGGTTGTAGGGGAAAAAAAAGAGCCCTCATTCACTGCTGGTGGGAATGTAGACTGGTACAACCGCTATGAAAAGCAGTCTGGTGATTCCTCAAAAAATTAAGAATAGAGCTACCATATGACCCAGAATCCCACTCCTGGGTATATACCCCAAAAACTTGAAATCATTTATACATAAAGATATGTGCACCCCTGTGTTCAAAGCAGCATTATTCACAGTGGTCAAGACATGGAAACAGCCTCCAGCAACTTTTGAGACAACAATTTTCCTCTCATGCCCACCAGGAATAGTGTTATGGTTTTTAATTATTTTCCCCAAACTCTTGAGAGTAAAGTGATATTTTGTTGTTATATTCATTTTAATTTTCTGACTATGAATGAGTCTGAGCCTCTGTCTCACATTATATAATTCATAAACTCCATATCCACACGAAGATTTTTATATAAATATTCTTAGCAACATTATTTAAGATAGCCAAAAGTTATTCATTACCTAGAGAGCAGACAGGATTAAAAATAAAACCTAAATTACAATATTAGAAAACAATTGAACATATTATACCAGCAAAGTCTCAGGATAATAAAGCCTAATAACTCGGAAGGATACACAGAGACTACAGAAAATTATACAGGCAATTTGACTAACTATAGCTTTATGATGTTTCCATGTCAAAACTTATTTCTTTAAAACTCAGAAAGAAGTGACATATTTGGAGGACATTTATAATAGAAATGATATACAATGCCTAAAATTCTGTAATAGATGATAGACAATAGAGGCCCATGCCTCAATGGAAAGTGGACAATGCCTATTCAACCCCAGAGGAGTGAACCCACCTGACCAGGGAAACAGTGTGAAGGACTTTCTTTAATCACAAAGGAATGCATGCTTGATAGAGACAATGAAATTAACAACCCTGCAGAAGTATTTGGAGGGAAAAGTTCATCACCTCTTGTAGGAGACAGGGTCCTGGCAGGATGCAAATGACCCATTTGGGGGTTTAAATGAAGAGAGTTAAATGAAGGAGCATTAGGCACTGGTGTGGGTGGTGAAGGAATTGACAGAGGCACAGGCAGCAGCAGGAGGCTCTTGCCTCCCCAGGTTAAAAGGGGTCTAAGGAGGAGTTAATGTTTTCAGATCAATGGCTGGACCTCTGGAAGCAGGGTCATCTGGTGGAAGCTCTGGCCGCAGAGGGAATGCAAGCTCTACAAGAACCTTAGCAAGATAGGCAGGGAGTAGGTTGAAGACATAAATCCCCACCCTTCTCTCCTCTGTACATCTGATCTACCATTACTGTAGGCCACTAGTCAAACCAACTGGAAAACATGGGGCAAGGGTGTGGAAACCTCTTTCAAGTCCCTCGTGGTTCAGGGTTTCTGTTCAGGGTTCGGGATCTGGAGGAGACCAAACTCAAATGAAAAGAGAGACTAGAAAAGCATTAATTTGGCAATATTGGGGGGCCAGGAGGGAGCCTTCCTCTAGTGGAAAGACTACTCCCTTTCTTTGGCCTTGCCATCCCTTTTATTCAGGTTTGGGATACACCTTTTGCCCTGAAGCAGGCAATTCCAGTAATAATTAGATTATCTTATCAGTAAAGATTTACATGATTATTTGATGGGGAAGTTCATTGTCTCAATTAGATAGGGGGTGGCTGGCTTTGACCTTTCAGAGCTTCAAGGTTGACCAGCCTTCTGGGTTCCTTGTCCACACATTCTATTAGTGAGATAATTATTGGTTTCCGGCACAAGGGAGCCCTCAGAACCCAGCCCACAATGGGGAGTCTCTGGAAGCACAGAGCAGGAAGGAAAGGATGGAGAGAGGGCCAGTGAGGCAACCCAGAAGGACCAGCTCCTCTCGCTCACCACCTGCACAAATCCCTGGAAGCAGAATAATGATTGTGAATGGTCTAGGGTTATTCTACCGGAATGTTTTCTATGCACGATCTTATCACTGCTTACTTTTCAAAGCTAATAAATTTAATATTTACTGTTTAAATAACATTAGTGCATCAGTAAAGGAAAAAGAGAAACATCTAATGGAAAAGTAGCCATCAACATAAATGGACAGTTTACAAATGAAGAAATACTTGAGATTAGTAGAGGCTAAAAGAATAAGCCTAATTTGTAATCAAACTCATGAAAATTAACATAACAACGTGCCATTATTCATCTATTAAACTGACAAAGAATATGATTATATATGGGATGCCTCCTGTTCTCAGGAGCACAGTGATAACACAGTCACTGGTGGCAGGCAGTAAATTGTTTTAGCCTTTGTTGAGGGTAATTTGGCAAGATATCTTAAAAGGCTTTAAAAAGCATTTACATCTTCTCCCCTAGTGATTCTGCTTCCAGAAATTTATCCACAGGAAATACTCAGAAATGCACATGTGACATCATTATCACAACAGTATTTACAATAACAATAAAATGTTTTTTAAAAATATTCACAATAGGAGATTTGTGGAAAAAATTATGGCATGACCATAATACTCTGATGCCATTAAAATCATGATGCCAAGAATATTTAATGACACGAGATCATGTGTGTGAGATGCACCACAATAATTAGTCATTAAGCAAAATAATTTGAATTTAAGCCAGGGTCTACTGTATAGTCTATAATCTTAATTTTGTAAAAATAAAAAACAATACAAAAAGAGTATATATATATATATATATATATATATATATATATATATACATATACATACACACACACACATAGTTTCCACTTGCCAGCACTCAAACTCTCCAACTGAATCTTTATACAAATAGAAATAGAGTCAGAACTAGAGGTAGAAATACTTAGAGAGAGGAAGGCTAGACCCTAGAAGAAATGATATTAAACTTTAACAAAGTTTCTGTCTATAGAGTAAGATTATAGGTTATTTTAAGATTCTGTAGACTTTTATTTTCCACCACCAATAAATTTCTTATGTATTATATTCTGTAGAGAAAGGCAAAGGTATGCCAGCATCAGTTCATCTTCTGTGTGGCCACATGCAGGATCTATTTTTCCCTCCTGGTCCACTGAGCTGGTAGGTATTTTAACTTCCCAGTAAGATGTGAAGTTCCTATAACTTGAAGAAGAAAATCAGTGCTCTTCCAAATACATGTCCACGCCAAGTCTATGAAGTGATTCCCTGGGTGATTTTCCTACTAGTATAAAAATAGATAGCTGTTTTTTTTTTTTGTGTGTGTGTGTGTGTATTGTTTTTGTTGTTGTTGTTGTTTGTTTGTTTGTTTGTTTTTTTAATCTAGATTCTGCAAGAGAAAATGAAGTCATCCTTGGGTGTTGTGTTCTGCTGGCTGTCTGAGCTGGCATTGCTAATAGATGAGCCAGTTCTCTCAGGAGTAGGAAGGGTTTGCAGGAGAGGACTTGAGGGTGAGTCAGCCCTCCGCTTTCGAGTGCTAGAAGGCAGGCGCAACAGCACACACACAAGAGGCCGCATCCTCAGGCTACATGGTGTGCTCTAGGCGACAAACTCTCCTATGGAGACAGGTACGTGTCTGTACAATGTGAAAGTCAATAGGAAGCTTGGGTCCCTTCAAAAAGAGGCTCCAGCTCTGAAGTTCCTCCTACTGACATTTCTAGGCCCCCGTTTTGATCACAGCCATGGGGGCAACCACAAGCAGTCTGGATACCACAAAGGGGTGCTGGCCAGTGGGGACTGGGGCATGAGAAGACACTGGGTGGGACTGGGAACTGGTGTCTTTAGTCCCAGGCCAGCTGGAGAGTTGAGCTGTGCCCCTTAGATTGAAGCCCACAAGCACCATGTCTGGACAGGAGCTATTCCAGCTTCTGTAGGCCCAGAGTGCAGTGAGTTCTTGTTCCGCACAAGCTGAGTCATGTTTCTGTGAGCCGCATGGGCCCCCTTCTGGGGGCGGGCACTACGCTCTGCACCTGGTCTCCCTGCTGCCATTCTTGATTCCCTGACAGTTACAGTTGGAACTCTGAAATGGACATGAGCATGGACCATGCTCAACCATCCCAAACCCAGCCGCCCCCTCGAAATGTTAGCCTCCCACAGGTTACTGAGGTGCCCTGAGCAAGTAAGAGCCATGGATGCCTGGGCCCCATTCCTGGCATGAGTCCTCACAGCCGCATGCAGTACTAAACCCAGAGCCAGCGTGTGCTGCTCGCAGGAATGCAGTTTAAGTTTAAATCTGCGGTGTGCTTCAGATTGTTCCAAGGTTAGTCATTTGGAGTTGAGGTGTCTGTGTGACAGCCAGGCAGATAGATACAGCATGCCAGCCAAGGGCAGCAGGTCGTGGTTGGCTGGGGAGCTGGAATCCCAGCTGTCAGTTCTAGTGGAGACAGTGCCGGGTCAGGAGCAGCTGGGGGAGGCGCAGGGGTCAGAAGGCATCCACACAGATGACTCTGGGGAACAAGACCTTGTGAGGCTCCCAGGGGGCTGGGACCTGACTCCTTGACAGGTGGATAGGCAGGAGGATGCAGTACTGGGTAGAGCTGGAGACCATGCCTGAGGGACAGATCATCCCAGGGAATGCATATTGGTCAGACAGCAATAGGGGTGGGGTGCATAGCAGTTGGCATCAACTTAAATGGAACAAAGCTTTTACTTGAAGATTGAGAGTGTCAGGGAAAACAAGAAAAATACACTGAGTGACCAGATTATTATGATCTCTGAATGCATAATAATCTGGCCACTCAGTGTATATTCTATGTAATAAAAGGTTAATATGCAAATTGTCCCTTAGACCAGGAGTTCAACCAACAGGCAGGCCGGCCAACCACCATGTCCCCTCCTCCTGGGCAGGCTGGCCAGACCCCACCCATGCATGAATTCATGCACTGGGCCTCTAATATATATATATATATATATATATATATATATATATA